>CM059231.1:11400321-11712821 GCA_030347435.1 Clarias fuscus
ACCGAAATCGAAAATTAGACAAAAAACTGCCTGCTCAAAAGAAGGAAGGAAAAAAAAAAAAAAAAAAGAAAGAAGTTGACTTTTCAGATTATTAAGCTGCATCAAGCAAAGAAAACAACTAAGGAGATTTGAAATGCCTGGAACTGGAGGATTAAGGACATTATCGAAACATGGAAGGGAAAATAAATAAATAAAAATGAATCACAAATTGAGATCAGTTAAACATTTACATGGATGGATGGATGGATGGATGGATGGATGGATACTCACATGGCCATATAAGGCAGCGTCCACATCTAATGTGTAATCAGCAGGGTCGGGGTAGATCAGCACTGCGCTCGCGCCCACCTTGCCAGCATTAGCGACCTGCCATGTAACAAATAGATGCAAACCAATTGAAAATTTTAAAACAGAAAACTTGCATATAAATCAAAATATGGGGATTTAAAAAAAGAAAAGAAAATCGATCACCGACCTTCTCAGCATAACTATTTTTTCCAGCACGGACCAAGAGGACTCTTCCGCTCGGGTCAATCCCGATGTCTTGCAGTTGTCTCAAGTCGTCTTCTTGTCCGTAATACGCGTACAAAATCGCACCCTGCCAAACAGAATCGATAGCGGAATTTCTATCACGTCATATCTAACGGACACTGAAGGCTAAAGGCTAAAATACAAACCTGTGCTGTTCCGAGCGCGCTGTAGGACAAGTAGCCAGACTCGAAGTAATCCTTGCCACCAAACGTCACTTTGTTCGAGACTCCTTTAGGCAGATCCTGGGTCTTAACGAAGTGGGTATCAATCCAGGGGTCCATGGCGTTTTCTTTGAATTTGGTCAGGACTTTATTAGCAAGTATCTCATCTCCTGCGGATCCGGCTTGATGATTTTCACTGGAGAATTCGCTGAGAGTTCAGGAGAAGCAAAAGGTCACGTCATGTGAACAGCATTTAAACAAACAGAAGGGGTGTCATAGAAGGGGGGCGGGGGGGGGGGGGGGGGGGGGGTGCAGGGGAAACTCACCTGAGGCTCCTTTCAATGCCGCTTATGGTCAGTTTGTCCTTCAGCAACTTCGTGATGGCGCTCCAGTCAAGACTGGGAACCGTTTCTATCGGGATCGACTCGCTGTCAGGGGGACCTGGTGCGTAAGTCTTGCAGGCGCTTCCATTATCTTCAGTCGTCTTTTTATACATGCTAGAGCCAATCAAAAGCCCTGGAAATCAAGAACATTACCAAGTACGTGTTCATTTAATAAGCACTTTATCCAGGTAAGACGGTCACGACAGATTCAGAGACGTCATTCAGAATTCAGCCTGCGCGAAATAATAGTGTTGCTGTCTGCAGGTGTGAGAAGGCAGGAAGTCACAAGAGGAAACCCGCACTGCACAGACATTAACTCAAGTTCAGGGTGAAGCTCATTCTTCATACTACAGTTTGTTAAGGTTCGCAACTTTTAGAAACAGATTTAATTCATTTATTTATAATAAAGCAGGAAGGTCATGTTATAACAATTCATTCAATAATACAAGGATTCTTTTTTTCTCGCTCTCTCTTTTTTAACACTGTATGTGCTAAATAAATTGTAAACCTGTCATCATCCTCGCGTATACTCCTAACACACCAACTTGGATTGCATTGCAGGTTCTCGTATAAAGAACGTGTTGAAATAAAAGCAGTACGTTTTAACCCTATAAGCTCCAAGTGATCCAGCACCGCTTTAGTGTAATTACGATGTACATGAGCATCAACGCTACCGCTGACCAGGAGATCCCGTCTTACCGATCAGGAAGCTGGCGAGAATAATCGCCGATGCAGCTATGCAGATGTTCCTGGGGTTGCACAGGCCAGATTTGCTGACGTAGGCCGGACGAGGATGTTGCGGTTTCCCGTTATCCACCACTCCGTTCCCCCCAACCTCCTCGTCCAGATCAGACGACAGCTTCATCTCCACGTTGCTGGCGTCTTCCTCCATGTTCTGGGTCAGGAAGCGCGTGTAGGCCCCTTCCGTCCCGTTGAACTGTATTGATACGAAACATTGTTTTTAAAAAAGTGATCATTTTGACACATATTACAATTGTGATTTACACTGCAATATCTAAATATTGCCCATTTATAACAGCAAGAAGATATTGCAAAAATCATCACCTTAAGAGGTTGTTTGGCAACGTGTGTTTAGCACCTTACATATAGGGCTGCAACTGACGATTATTTTGATAATCGATTAGTTGGGCGATTATTATTATTTTATTATTTTTTTTCTTCGATTAATTGGATAAAAACTAACTGGTTCTTTAATTTGATGTTTTGCTTATAACTATATGAAATCATAAATCAGGGTATTAGTTATGTATAAAACTAAACTTTAAAAAATGCAAAAGCCACATATAGAGTTTAATGATCTTTAACTTTGACATTTTAAACCTTAAATTGAAGACAAAGTTAGTTTTTGAACAGTAAAACTCCTAAATATCCAAAATATAAATAAATACTGTAAATACAAAAACCAAACCAATTGATGTACACTTATTATGTTGGATGGCATCTGTTATATAGTGGCTGCTTGTTGTGGAGTGCATGGGGGATTTCTTTTTTTAATGAACTCACTTGTGCTGACTTGTCTCTTTCTAAAAATAAAATATAAATAAATAACAGCATTTGAGTATGCCAAATATAGTTTGTTTGTTTTTTTTTTACAATAATTGCAGATATTGCCAGCTGATAGAAGGAACAGCCAATCAGAAGTAGTGTGTGGAAGTCTGTGATTGGCTGGGTTTGTGGCAGTTTTGTAACACTGGACAAAGTCGAGCGCGCACAGAAAATACATGATGCTTGTGCGTGAAGGCAGAGTCGAGCGCGCACAGAATCGAGAAGTCGCGCGTGCGCGGAGGACATGTTGCGCGAGCCGGGGAGACGTTGCACGCGCAGAATCGAGCTGTTGAGCGCGCGGACACTGCACGCGCATAGAGTGCTTTGTCTGCCCTCAAAATGTCGAACCGCGCGCTCAGAATTGTGGCAGGAATATAACGCCATAGGCGCGCGCTTTTTCCTGCAGATGCTTCTGTAACCTCCATTGCGCGAGCGGCTGTGTATCTTTGTGTATTTATTTGTGCATCTTGTGGTCGCGCTCCTCAGTAACGTGAGCAGTCCAACTAATCGATAACGGCATTCGTTGACAACGAAATTCATTATCGATTAGTTGTTGCAGCCGTACTTACATATATGAAATCTTGACAAAAGCTACATAAACTCCATAAATTGCAGCCTTATCTTTTTCTATTAGACGATTGCACGGGTCCAGATTACGATTGCACTAGAGAAAAGTGCTCACATGGCATCATAACACGATCTGTTATGCAATATTTTTACATTTTTGAAAATTAAAAATATAGATGGAGGTTATTTTACCCGACCCAATACGAGTCATTATATCCATCAATCCATCAGGTTTTAAAAACATTACCTTTTTCAACCTTCTTCAAATGCTGTTCCAAAAGATGAAAGACTTGCTAGTGATTTGAGAGAGTCAGTGCGAGGACTGTGGTCACCTGGGCTTTTATAATAACCGAAAGTGTAACATGATTTAAGGAACCGCAGTATGATGGACTGGAAACCACCATAACCAGAAAAGCAGAAGGATCATCACTTGACTGGGATTTTTTTTTAATTCTATTGTTTATTATTATTAAGACCTTGACCATATCAACTAATTATAAATCTGCCATAATCCACAACAGGCTCAAATTAACTAAGATTCAAGTTGGCAGAATTTCTAGAATTACGTTTTCACGAGGAATAAAATGTAAGTTTAGGCTCCAAATATTTGAACATGTTACGTATTTCAAAAAAGGAATAAGGTTAACAATCACTGATTTAATGCATTTTTATTAGTGAGAACGGTCAGCCGTCTTCAACTGTTCTTTTCCGCTATGATGAGAAATCAAAGAATTCTCAGAAATGTATTTTTTAGATAGTAAAATATAAAATAAAAATATGAACTAAGAAATCAATCCGTAACCAACATCTGAGGCAAACAAGGATTCTTAAACTCCATTTTAAATCTCAAAGTTAAACAGTTATAAATGTTAAATAAAATAAAAAATGTATAATAAAAAAAAGATCAAACATGACATACTATTTTGGTTATCGTCGTCCGGGCTTGATCCATCTTGGCTTCGTGAATGGCTAAACAAGACAAAGACAAAAAAAAAAAAAAAAGGGTTACAAAAATGTTATACGTTTCTTACTACAGTAACTACAGCCGTGGATAAAAGTTTGAGAGCGAGACAAATATTAACTTTTCACAAAGTGTGTGTTATCAGTCTGATATTTGTAGGGTTTAAAAAAATTTTTTTTTTTGTCCACAGTTTCTTGAGGATTGACCACAAGCTCTCAGTGGGATCAAGGTCTGGGGAGTTTCCTGGCGATGGAGCCAAGATTTTGAAGTCCTCCCCCCCCCGACCCACTTAGTTATCACTTTTGCCTTATGGCGAGATGCTCCATCATGCTGGAAAAGGCAAAAGGGAAACTCTTCTTGTATGGTTGGGAGAAGTTGTTGAAGAGGATGAGAAGAGGATGTTTTTGTACCCATTCTTTATTCATGGCTGTGTTCTTAGGCAAAATTGAGAGTAAGCCAACTCCCTCGGCGGAGAAGCGACACCACACATGAATGATCTCAGGATGCTTTACTGTTGTCATGACATGGGACTGATGGTGATTTTTTTCTTGGTGAAAACTAATTATAATAATAAAATTATATATACAGTGGAACCTTGGATTACGAGCATAATTCGTTCCGGAAGCGGGCTCGTATTCCAAAACACTCGTAAACCAAATCTGATTTTCCCATAAGAAATAATGAAAACTCAATTCATTCCACAGCCCAAAAAAAAATAAACATAAGAATAATTGATACAATATATAAAGTAAAAATAAAACAAATTAACCTGCACTTTACGTTCAAATAAAAAAAAATCCCGAAAGATAAGTGTTTCCAATACTTTCGCTCGGTTTTCAATTAAAATTCTTTGCTCATCTTGCAGAACACTCGTAAACCACGTTACTCACAATCCAAGGTTCCACTGTATACACTATATACCAATACTAATACCAATTCTCTGACCATTCAGATCTTTTATGGTCTTATGTTAATATTAAAATCATTTATTGCAAACTACCATCTGTTAAAAGTTCACAGTTAGCTCCTAGTTTCACTTCTCATTTATTGAACACGACGACTAAAAACACTCCTGAAACTAAACAAAAATGCCTTTCTTTACAACGGAATCAGGATCCACAAAAAATAAGTTCCAAGTAAATTCCTGCCAAAGCCTCATCAGGAGGAACTTTCATAACCTTTACTCAAAAGGAGATGATTAATGTTGCCATTGTTACAAAATCACTTGTACCAAAACATTTACACACATGACGGTGACTCAGAGCTGATATAAATGCTATTCATGTACAATATTGACTGAACTCATTTCTTTCGTTTATCGGATATTTGACGTAAAAAGTGGTTATATTGAATATATAGGGGGGGAAAAAAGACCCTGTTCATGGTCAAGGTCTTTTCTCTCTCTGACCTTTCTCTGCAGCTGGCTTTAGTAGAAGGACATTCCACTGAGGTCGCTGCAGTGTGATGGCGAAGCGTAAATAACTCTGAGGTGTTAACTACCACTACAAATCTCAGCGCCCCACTTTACTCTGCCAGCAGGCCCCCTTTCTGATCCTTCTGCTTCGCTGTATTTGACAATGCATTTCACTTCTACAGCCTGCATTATTTCATTTTCAGCAAGACCACTTAAAACGTCATATCTCCATGCCTCAGGGAAATGCCCGTTAAGCTTAGTTTATTTTAAATCTGCTTGATTAATATGGTGACTAACTTGCGGTTGTGTGCCAATGGGCACGGCCCATATCGTCCTCATGATTGAGCGACTAGAACAGGTTTGAAATTACGAGACCGGAATCTAGTTCATAAAATGCAAACCGAGTCCATATGTCTGTGTGCCAAATAGTGTGGATCCGTCCATCTTTAAAGAACAATATATTCTTTATCTAATGCATTCAAAAGGAAGAATGAAAGAACATTATCTGTATGATTATCTTTTTAGACAATATGTATTAAAATATAGTTTTACGGCAGAACTGTAAATCATTAAGGCTTTTAAAGAAGAAATATTCGAAATAAACCAATGCACAACTGAACTCAGGTTTATTTCTGATGTCTGGAAATCATTACTAAAAATTATGAATATTCCTTATGATTATTAAATGTATAGTTCTTTAATATCTTCTCCTGTGCTAAACATTTTTGATCAAAGTGGCATCATGGAGAAATAAAATTAATTGTAAGAAAATATATATTATATTAGCTATAAAACTGCATTTAAAATTGTTGTTTTTTCTATATAAAAAATATATATAAATTAAATTAGAATTTAAAGCATTAAGGCCACCAGAGGGCGCTCAATTATTATAATCAAAGTCAATCACTTTGACTTGCTGTAAGAATTGGGTGATGACAATATAGTCTGGCTATAATAATCAAATTAACCTTCAAAATCAACAATTTAGTTGAATGCAGGACTACTAGTGACCATTATGACAACTTGTAAAAATCATATACATCTACACTTGTGGACCTCACAAGCAAGCAACTAAACAGGGCATTCTATTCAGCGTTGATCTGCACTAAACCTTTGATAACCTAAATACAGTGACAGATTATTGTGCACTGTGCAGGAAATGACCTCGGTCTGAAAACACCTGCTAAGCTAAAAAAAAAAAAAAAACCTGCATGCTTTCTGAGCAACAAAAATAAAGCTGGACTTTAAAAAATGAGGAACAAGGAACTACATTAGTACCATACAACTACGTTACTATCTGGATGTACAAGAATACGTGCGTCCCTGAGATAGAGGCATGAAGGAATGGAGGTTAGGTTACACCCTGCAGGGAGAGTCGTACATGTCAGATCAGATAAGATTCCAAAAAAAAAAAAAAAAGAAAAAAAAAAGAAGAAAAAAAAAAACCCACACATTTTCAATGTCGTGGAGTTTGGCTCAGTGGATCAGTCTTTATTAAAATATCCACATATGCTCCAATTTATGAGAAAATAAAACTGGTCTGCACACTTACATTCTGGACATGGATACATCATGAGAACAAGCATAATATTATTCTGTAGGAATCGTGTGTTGGGTTTTACATCCCCATCACCACCACCATCACACTCGGTGTGTCTAGTCAGTTCCATAACATACACATCCCCAGATGCCATGTATGCCATGCAAGATTTGGTTCTAAATTAAAAGCATAAATATTGCACTTCTTTCAAAAAACATCAAACAGTGAGTAGGTTTTTTTGGTGCACGCTGCCCACACACGAGCCGAGACAGATGGCAAGTACTGTATAGGCACAATATGATCATTGTGGCAGTATCAAAGATTTCGATGAAGTTTCAAATCTGTTTTTGATACACATCTCCTTTTCAGATTATAAGACTAGTTTATAAAAGTCACAGTGGTCATAACCTAGATTAAAAAATTTATTTATTTATTATTTTTTTTAGAGTTTACCTATTTATTAGCTTCTGAATAACAAGATAGTGTGTGAATATTTATACACCATATTGCTCGAGCCTGAGTTGAATCTGTCTGCCATAACTAAAAAAATGCTTAAACTGGTTAAAAAAAAAAAAGATGTGCATAATAGTGCAAAAGAAGCATATGTTCAATTTAGTTTTTGAGGGAAATAAATTTGTCATTGTAATTTTTTTTCCCTTTCTCACCTTTCCCTCCTTCCCGATCCAGCGACCGCATAATAAACAAGCAGAGCAGCTCTGTATGCGCATGTTCCTCATTCTCAAACCCAAACCCTAGAATAAATGCCTTTTGTCCATTCACAAGTACTCGACCCAAATCGCCAGCATCATATGACTGTCTGAGAAATACAATGTCACTCTAATAACACGTTACGCACAAAGATCAAGTTTTTTTTAAATACCTCTTTATGGAATATTATGAGTATAATTTGAAGGGGAAAAAAACTCCCTCTTGCCTCCTTCCCTTTTTATTTTAAATTAAAGGATTAAACTTCTCTCTCACCCCCCTCCTCCTCCTTCCCTTTTTTTTTATTAGAGGATTAAGCTTCTCTCTAGTCCCATCATGTGAGAGTCACACCATGACAAATTTCACAATTCTGTTAACAATTTACCAGCAATTAAGACGAATAGGATAGACATTTGCACAAGTGCATATGGGTTTTTTTTTTCCTAAGGAAGTAACAGAGTCACAAGGTATCTGTAGGTGGTTGGGGATTTCATTATTGGGTTGGGGATTTATAATTTTTCTTATAAAGATATTATGAAACCGCATGTCATTCTGGTGTGATGGACTCATGGACAACGCGTGCAACAATTTCATAACAATCCCAGCGCGATTATCAACATCCGAAATGTTACACAATTCCATCTTAAACAACTCAAGGAAAGATGAATAGAAACAAAAAGCACAGAGCTGAGGAATTTGCACTCAAGGGCATTCATCGTTCAGTGGCTTTGTTGAATCACAGGTTTTAAACTCATAACCTTCGAGTTACATCTGTGCCCTAAAGGTCATGAAACCGATTATGGCAGAAGAACTGTAATTTAATCCACCTATTATTAGCAAAACACTAGAAGGCCAACAACAGTATGTGTTCCAGGTCAAGCTTGAACAGGATTAACGTGTGAAATGAAAGAAAATAATATTTTATATATCCCCTTATAAAATAAATACATAAATAATAATAATAATAATAATAATAATAATAATAATAATAATAACAATCCAGAAGGCAAGTCTTAAGATTAAAATAACTTTTTAAGCCACCAGAAATGTAATAAGACACACATTTGGGTCTAAATTCAATGCAAAAGCTTCTTCAGTAATCATAATTTGTGCATTAAAAAAAAAAAAAAAAAAAACATGAATAATTTAAAGAAAAAAGCATGCACTAAAAGTCAAGGCTGTGAAGGTCAGGTACTCTACACTGCCTCTTGACCTCTCCTAATAAAGCGTCAGATTCAGATACACTAATAGAACATCGTGCGTCCCCGCCAAAAACAAGTAGTTATAAAAGCACACTCTCCTCCGCGCATCTGTTACATTCTGTTCTAAATGCGACCCAAAAATCCTGACACACGTGCGCAACGCGACAACATCAAAGCGCACACTTCTCATCAAAGAAACTTCAAATGCCGCACCGCAAACATCGCAATCAACTCGCCTCCGCGCGACAGATATTCTGAACGAGGGGGAAAGTTTGCGCCGTCTAAAATGACAACAATGAATGAATGAATGAATAAATAAATAATTAAATAAATAAACCTGACATACCCTCGCGTCCTCGCGCGCTCGACTCAGCGTGCTGCTTGTGGACAACCTTTCCCACCACGTTGTTCTAAAGACTAAAGAGGCGACTAGAGGGCACACGTCACTTCCGGGAGGTTGTACACGCCCCCCCCCCCCCCCGGCTGCCTCCTGTACGTGCTGCTGCTCAAGAGGTGCACGTACGACTTGCTTACAGAGACGTACAGCGGAGATGGGAGTGTGTGTGCGTTTCGTTTTTGTTCAGTCCTGCACGTTGCCCCGGGAAATTCATGTTCGTGTCATGTCATGTCATTCATTGAGTCAATGATGATGCCAGTTTGATATATATATATATATATATATTTTTTTTTCAAGTACAATATACATACAGTCTTTATGTACAACTTTAGGTTCTATGTCAAAAGTCACTTTGAAGTCTTATTCATTCATTCATTCATTCATTCATTTATTCATTAGTTTTTTGGTCAAACACTTCACAACCAAATTGCGAAACAATTCATGGTCATAACTGAGCTCCAAATGCCCCCTAGGTAACCTTTCAATCCATCCATCTAGGAATCTGGGCTTACCATTGTGTTTGTTCCCATTTTACGGTCAACATTCATACACAGGCAACAATGTAGAAACAACAATTAGCCAGGTCTCTGGTCTGTGGGAAGAACCCACCAAGCACAGGAAAAAAACATACAAACTCCATACACATAGAGCCCATGCAGGAATTGAACCCCAATCCTGAAGGTACAAGGCAACAGTGTTAACCAATACACCACCATATTGTAGATAATAGTATTAGTATTAAAGTGCACTTTGCAGTGCTACGAGCTCCCTATACGACAGGAAACATGACATGCCCTCTATCATTCCTAATGCAGTGCCTTATAGGCTTTCTGTCTGACAGGAAACATGATGGATGAAGTCCCGTACAGAGTGTGCTTCCAGTGGTTAACATGTGGTGCAATCAGTGGCGGATTTAGCAATTTGGGGGCTCAAAGCGAAGATGGATATGGGACCCTCTGCATTTAGTGGGTTTTTTTTTTTTTTTTTTTTTAAGTCTTACCTTAAACTTCCCTTCACTCGTCATCCCACAACAATCTTCTCCAGATGTCTAGGACACCCCTGTAGAAAAAAAAACAACAACAAAACATTAACAGGTTAACTGATGCACATATCTGATACAGATACGTTTGTATTTCATCATGATCTGCGGACTAATAGTTGACGGTTGGCTTATGACTTCTGTGCTGTTTCACTAAGGTGAGAAACCCCACGACAGGTCAATGGAGTGACGCATATAACACCAAGGAATACTTTTTAAAATGATTACCTCTTATTGTGTACATGACTGGGGTGAATAGTGTAGACCAAGACACTAAAATCTGGCCTTGCAAGCTTTGGCTTCGACAAACTTTGTTATTCCTGACTCCATATCCACTGATTTTCGGACTTTGTGCTCAATAGAGAGAATAGCACGTGCAGACAGCCTTTTAGACGTAAGTGTTGGCTAAAACTACTTAGTTAGGCTTAAGTCACGGGGCCCTGGCAGTTCGGGGCTCTAGGCGCTCGCCTACGTTTGCCTAATGGTAACGCCGCCCCTGGGTGCAATGCCCTACAAGATCCTACCTGATAATAAATATGGTAAAATGCCCTCTAGTGTGCTTTATCATTGAGAAACACATGATTGCCTTACGGGCTCCCCACATAATAGGAAACATGGTGTAGTGCTCCAATGCCTCCCTACATGATAGGAAGCATGATGAATTGCCATCTGAGGTGCCCTTCCACTGAAGAACACATAATGCAGTGCCTTATGCCTCTCTATATGATAATAAACATGATGGAGTGTCCACTGGGGTGCCCTTCCAGCAGAAAACACATGATGCAGTGTCCTATGGAGGAAGGTTAGCTCAGTGGTTAAATTACTGGTCAGAAAGTCTCAGGTTCAAACCCTGTTGGGTCCTTGAGCAAGGCCCTTAACTCCCAACTGCTCAGATGTATAAAACAGAACACTATAATGAAACCTATATGCAAGGAAACATGATGTGCCATTCCTGTGAGGAACTGGCCTCTAGGCTGCCCTTTCTGTAGACAACATATGGTGCAATGCCCTATAAGTGTATATAGTATATACAGTATGTACATATATATATAAATATATATTCCATGAGTAAGTGCCCTTTATGGTGCCTGTCCTGTAGAGAGCATGTGGTGCAATGCCCTATAGGTTCCTGACATTATATGAAACATTACATTGTGTCCTGTAGGTTGCCTTTCCTCTGGTGCAGTGCCTTGTAGGCTTTATATATGACAGAAAACCTGATGAAATGCATTGTAGGGTGCTCTTTCTGTAGAAAACACAAGGTTGCAGTGCCCTGTAGGCTCCCTGCCTAATAAGGACCATGATGAAGTGCTTTGTAGGGTTTCCCTTTGTTTAAAGGTGTCATGCCCTAGAGGCTAACGTGATTAAGTGCCCTGTAGAGTCCCCTTTCTGGTAGAGAACACATGGTGACCTGCCCTATAGGCTCCCAACAATAGGAAACATGAAGTGTCTTGTAGGGTGCCTTTCTTGTTTAGAACAGTCCCCCCATCGGCTCTTTACATGTAAGGGAACATAAATAAGTGCCGCATACAGTAGTGTGCCTTTTGTAGATTACATGTGGTGCAGTGCCCTGTAGGCTTTATATATAAAACAGAAAACATGTGATGCAGTGCCCTGTAGGCTCCATGCACGATAGGAAACATGACAAAGTCCCCTGTAGGGTGCACGTCCTATAGAGAACACCTGGTGCAATGCCCTGTAGGCTCCCTGCAGGATAGAAAACATACTCAAGTGCCCTGTATGGTGCCCTTCTCGTAGAGAATACATGGTGCGATGCCCTATAGACTGCCCATCTAATAGGGAAACATGATGAAGTGCCCTGTCGAGTGCCTTTTCTGTAAAGAACACATGGCGCAGTGCCCTATAGCCTCCTTACATTATAGGAAACACAATGAATTGAAACAATATTTCATAAGGTTCTTTTATTATTATTATTATTATTATTATTATTATTATTGCATTGTTATTCTTCATACGTCAGAGAAACTTGCCAGTTTTTACACTTTTATTACAAAACATGATGAGTCTTTATCAGTTTGTGGTTGTGTTTAATGTGGTAAAAGGTCCTCAAGACAAGTTAGCTCCTGTTCCCACTATTCTCCTCACACAATCATTCCCAGACTCGATCCTCTCTCTCTCTCTCACGCACGCACTCGCTCTCTTCCCCTCTCTCTCTCTCTCTCACCCACTTTGTCTTTTTTCTTTCTTTCTTTCTTTCTTTCTTCTTTCTGGGAAATATTACAAAAATACACCTTGTCATTTAACACTCAAACGTGTTAAATCACAATGTGTACACTCCCCTTTACCATGATAAAACATGCAGTTAGAAAACCTTACACTGGACACTCCTTTCATAAATGTTAAATTACTGTATCTTAATAATAATTAAAAAAAAAAGCCATATATGTTTTTGGTATACTATTATTTGTTTATTGTGTATTGGTTTAACTGTACTAATAGAAAGAATAACTTATGCAAATTATCCTTTTTATTAGAATAATTTGAAGTGGCACTAATGTAAGACCAAATGGTTGGGTGGTTGGTTAAGTAGTTAGTTAGTTAGTTAGTTAGATAGATAGATTTCGATTGTTTTGAAGTACACTGTTACAGCTTGCCAACACGAGTGTCTTGATGAAAGCAGAGCAGTGTGTTGTAGCAGGCTTGTTTCACCTTGTAAATTTTCCTCTTCACACACCACAAATCTGCCCCAGAGCCTTTGGTAAGCTGAGCATTCAGCACTGAATAGATTTCTTTATTTCCAGACATGTCTACTCAGCAGACTTTACACCATCACCTGAAATAACCCAAAATCTCACCGCCGCCAAAACCATGGAAATAAAACAGGTTTCTGTTTTCAGAACAGAATTTTTGTATTTTTATTGATTTTCTTTTTTTTTCCCGCCTCACCGCTTTCCTAAGCTTTGTCTTCCACACAGCGGCCTCATTGTCTTAATTACAGCCATTCCTAATGCATGTGAATTGCAATACTTGACCAATTAAGCCAAAACAGCTGCAGAATACAGACAGGCAGTTTCCATGGTTTATAATTATATGGACGTTTACCAACTCTAGTCGTCTTTAGTGCTTCGCATGCCCATAGACAGTGTTTTAGGTCTGAATGTGTCTTAAATAGAGACTACAGGCTTTAGGGTTGCTTACGGAGAATAAGAATAATTTAGGTTTTTAGTAATGACTGTTAAGTCCTTGTTGTTCTTAAATGATTGTTTCTCTCAATAAAAATCAACAAGACAAGACACATGCACACACACTTTTCCTTCAACCCCAGTAGACTGCCTTTGTAAACAGAAGCACTAAGCAGTCCTACATTGTGTTTTCCCACGAGTCCTACATTTTAATTATGTTCTAATCAAAAACAGACGTCATACTTACAGGGTAAGCATACTGTATATATTTATGCCTCATTTTATGGAAAATCCAAAAAAGAATTTGATCTTGAACGAGAAGTTATGTCTTTTATCAAGGTTATTATATTATTTATTTATTTATTTATTTATTTATTTTTTACAGACACACTGCCGTTTAGCCCCAATCCTGTGAGATCTCATCACATTGTGTTTGGGTAGGTGTGCTCTTACTTTAACTATTAAACATACCTCTGAAGTTTCTATTCTCCATATTCAAGATGTAACTTCACCAAGCGTCTTAGTGATTTCGTCTGTGAAGTCCTACGTTCATCACTACTCTTCCAGTCTTTAACCCATTTCCGATCATGTTAATGTCTTTTTTATTGTTTTTTTTATTGATGTCGTGTATTATTATAAACATTCAAATAACCTGATTGTGCTCATAATATAAACCTGTATAAAGATAAAGGTTATGCAATAAATAAGAGAAAGTCTGGCTTTTTCAACTTGATTCGTAAGAAGGCTTCCTAAAGGCTACAATTAAATAAATGTGTGTGTGTGTGTGTGTTTTACATAAAACTTGTACAGACCTTTGGGTTGTTGTGTAGATAAATGGGGTTAGTGTTGGGGGGGGGGGGGGGGGGGGTGCATTAAGGCATCGGGAATGGTGTGGGATTCTGCGACCACACCACAGGCACAAACACACACACACACACACACACACACACACAGTGCTGGCTTTTTCCTCTGCCTTGTTCATGAGACTCTGTAAATTGTTTTGTTTTTTTTCTTAGCAGCTGGCCTTTTCAGAGAAAGAATGTGGAAAGCTGTCTAGAAATCCGGCTGTGTTTCTCATGTCCAGTGGAGTGTTAATAAAGAGGGATTTTTTCATATTTAGAGCTAACTCTTGAAACTATGTTTTTTTTAATTTTATTTAATGCAGTAGATTAGTCCCTGTAAGTCTATGATTTGTCTAGTCGTTAGAGTAATACAGTACATGTATCTTTTAATAAAAAAAATAATAAATAAATAAAAAAAAAGATATCTATCCCTATACTTATTTCTAAGCTGCGCAATTTCTACTTCCAGAATAGTTGTTGTGGATTTGAGCTTGCAACCTTCTGAGCACTAATGAACGATAATCTCCCTGCAGGGCCACACACTGATCAGATACACACTAATCTCAGACACACACTTCCAGTACAATAGCTCTGCCTCATGTTAAACCCTGTAGTTACACTCCAAGCGTGTATAAACAGTTATTTGTAGGAATCCCAGTTAAGATTTGTAAATCCTGATAAAACATTTGCTTCGTTTATCCTAACAAGCAACTTCATCCGTTCACATGGGCTTCAACAGCTGTGCGGTGGGTTTTTTAATCGTAAGCGGCTTTAATGAATTGTGGGTTAATTTCTTTTCTGCTACAGGATCAGTTTGGTGTTTGATGTCCTGTTATGAGTGGATCCAAAAACCTAATTAACACCCTGATTAATTAACACGCGAGCAAACGTACGGATGAAACGGTGAAGAGTCCAGGCTTTTGGAAATCGACCTCTTGTTATTTGCACTTGGTCTTGGTCTCAAATGAGAGTAATTTTAGTTGTTTTTGCTTTTAACACACACACACACACACACACAAACACAAAGTGTCTGACACAACGCTTCACACAATGCACAGATAACTAGCGAGATTTATACTACACCGCTAGCTAGATTTGGCTCTTGCTGTTGACTCGGCTTCATGTTCATTCAAAAGTTTCACAATTATTTGGACACAATTTGACCTCGTCTCACGTTTATATGAAAGGCATCTTGACTTCATCTTGCTTTTTCTCGGACTCCGTCTCGACTTGGTTCAATCACTACCGCGAAGCAACACACAGCCACGAAAAGGATTTTTTGGGGTTTTTTTTGTTTTTGTTTTTTGCTTTGACTTCATCTTGACTCTGTCTTGCTTTTATTTAAACTCCATCTTGATTTGGTTGCTTTTTGTATTTGGAAGGCACCTTGATTCGGTCTGGCTTTGACTTTATTTCACCTGTGCAAAAGTCCTGACTCCCCTCGTTTCTTCATATTTCAGACCTTCTTACAGTATATTCTTAGTGTAGTCCTGAGGAATAGCGCTCCAGGCTTCCTGAAGGATGCTTCTGCCTCTCGTTTTTGGCGAGTCCAGTCCCTGTACCTGAGCTGTTTCTAAGGAATGAGTGACCTACAGTATTAATCATTCAAGAATAAAAAAAAACGTGAAGCGTGACCCAGTGAGAAACCGGTGCAGATGATGACAGATGAACAGGATCGATTAGTAGACTGATTAGTGATTAGTGATTAGTGATCAGTGATTAGTGTACTGCTGATGCTGAACTCTAAGTGGTTGGAGCAGACGAGACGGGAAATGAGGCTGCTGCTGAGGTTGTTATAAAAACAATAGATTTTTTTTTTTTATTGTAACCTGACACTCATTTCTTTAGTGTAGATGTTGTAAATTCTCATTTTATCGAAATAATTACATTTGATTTAATATGAAGAAATGAGGCGGGGGGCTCAAAACTTTTGCACAGTACTGTAGATCTTGAACCGGTCCCGCTTTATTTGACTTGCTTCGATTTGAATTGCATCTTGACCTGCTGCAGGGACATGATTTGATCTGGGCAAAGTCCTGGTCCTGTACAGTAATTGGCCTTAACGATTGGTCTTGACTACAGCCGTAGTTACAACTTCAATATTATGGTCTGTTTTGTGTATTGTGTTTGATTCATGGCAACAATCTCAGCTCAGTCTGCTTTATTTTCAAGTTGTAACAATAAGAAATGTGGAGTGGAGTGAATTTACAGCCATGTACAGCCAGGTGTACTGTACTTTACCCATGCTAACCCGAGCACGAATGTGTGTTTGCCTAGGTGGTGTTTGGTTTCATTTCCGGGGTTCAGCCACAGACACCACAACCTGTTTGGAGACAGCACTGAGTTACGGAAAGAACTTTCAGTGAGGAGGATCAGCTCCTTTTCAAGGTGACAACCTCACGGCCAAGGCTTTCACATCAACTTTTAATAACTGACACACACACACACACACACACACCCTCACACAAACACATCACTCGCGGATGCCATCCCGCCTATTTCTTCTGAACAGTATCAGCGCTGTGCATCCTTCACCAGCCCAACAGTGTGCGTGTGCTTTCTGGGAACGGACCCTTATCTGACTCTCACACTTACTGTAGAGCAGACTGAGAGAGAGAGAGAGAGAGAGAGAGAGAGAGAGAGAGAGAGAGAGAGAGAGAGAGAGAAAGTTATGAATGCCGATGCTACCTCTAATTAGATTTTTTATTTTTTTTTACTTTTAATATGAAACCAATTTACAAATTCTCCAGTTTAATCAGAATTTCCTTATTTTTGCCCAAAATGATTTTTGTGAATTAATGCAGAACAGAATGGCTGCTATGACACTCTATAACTGTTGATTATTTTCCCATAACAGCATGCACCCCTCTATCACATTTCAGCATTTTCCCACATGCACATACACCAAGCTTCATGTTATACACTCGTTTGTACGCCAGTCATTAGAAACTCGAGCATGTGTATTCTGTATTATAAGAACGACACATTCTTCAAATTCACTGGCTTTTATTTACACACAACACACAGCTCATGGAGGAACCTGAACCGGGTGATGGGACAGGCCTTAGAAAATGATCTTCTGTACATTGTTTAGTTGGTTCTTTTTGTTTTCTCTGGCCCAAAGCGCTGAGTTGTGAACGTCCATGAAGCAGCAGGTCGCGAAATATAAGAAGAGAAAATATTGTTAAAACGAGAAGGACAGGGTGATAGAGTTCCAGATGCGATGTCTGTTAGAACGTGGATTGAGTGCACGCGCAACCCTTATCCAAGGTCATTTCTGATAAGGATGAAGAAAGAAACTTCCTGCTTACTCATCAAGAAATTTGAAGTCAATTCAGAAATTTGAAGTCAATGTTTAAGTGCAATTAACATTTTTAAAAGAAAGTGACATCTGGGATGATCTGCCCTGTCAGTCACAAATTAACACCGGATATACAGACATACTGTAGATTTTAAAACTAACACACAATGTTACGGGGATTAAACATGAACTCACAGGTGGGTTTAATAATATTATCTTCCAAGGGACACAGAATCCAATCCCAGCACAGGATAGAGTTAAATGGAGTTAAATGGGGTTAAAGGCACATGCGTTACTACATTTACTTTTCATCATGTAGTTGTCAATTAACTCTTTAACTGGTCAAATGTACCGGACAGAGTAAAAATCCAGCTTCTTGCAATTGGATATCAAGAAACACTGAAAACACATCAAAGCTTTTTTTTTTTTTTTTTTTCAAGCACAAATTTTTCCAAAATTAGATTTAAAAGTCCTTATGCACTGAGATTTTTTTTTTTTTTTTTTGGAGTTCGAACATGATGGTATTGATCAGATAAATACTATTAGTAGAATTTCAAGATACCTGTAACATATTTCAGATATCATTTGCACAAGAAGCCTTTTCTGTCCCCTAAACATTCTATTGCGGTTAGGGTGGAGTAATGTTTAATAAACTTAACTGATTTTAACATTTCATTATCTCTATGGCTTTGACTTGGCCTGCAAACTATCATAGACAACTGTTGTAATCCGTATCAACAGCAGCAGCTCGAAAGTAAAATGTTCACAATATACTGGATGACTCGGCATTACATTCCAGCTAGAACACACCAGCATCGCAAAAGACCAGTGTCGAAGACCAGTGCCAAACTGGGATGAAATCGAGTACAGAGGTATCGTTCCATTCCATCCTGACTAAAGACGCCCTGTCCTGCAGCAATGTTTTTAAATAATTAAAATGCAAGATCGGAGTGAAAGATTTGGTCCAACCCGGACCAGAACCCAAAGACCACCACAGCAGGGTTCCAGAAACGAACATACCGGGTTTTAAGACAGGAATGAGGTTCAAGTCAAACAGGACAAAACCAGAACACAGTTATGAGAGTACAAATTCAATACATACACTAATGCACTTATCCCAGCATTTCAAATTAATATAGTAGGCTTTCTCAGGTTTTCCAATCCATGATCGGACTGCCCACTTCATGTCTGAAACACTGGCCTCCCAGGAACTCTCTTAACTGCTTTTTGAAACATTTGGAAATGACTCGGCGTGAGGTCAGGACTGTACGGGGGACGTGGTAATAAGTCCCAGCCAAGCTCCCGTAACGTGCAAATGGTGTTGATGTGTACAGTTCCCACAGACAGATAAGTTGAAAAGTTATCCATTAAACATCCCTCAAGTTCCTGTAATAAAAAATACATTTAAAAAAACGACTGCAGAAGAATTAGAGGCAAACGTCAAAACAAGATTCTTTAAGATTTTGGTACAAGTTTAGCCAACTTGGACTTTAACCACTGTTAGTTTGTTTGTTGGTTTTTTTTAGTTCTGGTTGTTCTTTTGCCTGTAATTGTCCAACTGATATTCACTACATTTGCATTTGGCAGATGAGGGTTAAAGTCTTTGCTCAAGGGCCCAACAGCAGCAATATACTATAGTAGCACTGGGGTTTGAACCCAAGACCTTCCAATTAGAAGGCCAACAAAAAAAATGTTGTTGTGGCAATTTATATCAAATCTCTCAGACATCGCCTGATCGCACTCTTCAGTAGAAGAGATTAAGCTTACTGCTTACGTTCAAACAGGAATGTCACGTCTACCCAGGAATCTGCTACAGGAACTACAGTTCCCAGAATGCAAACTCCAAGAACCAGACGTGTCCACCATGACAGACTCTCAGTCATTCACGTTCTCCTGATGGCTGATTGCACAAACCTGGCAGCCATTTCTCTCACCTTCCCAAAAGCGTACGACACCTCTCTCGCCACACCCACACCCGGGGGATTAACGATATTCTTCCTGTTTTCTCATTTTTTATACAAGGTGCTATCAAAAGGTACGAGCATGTTATGGACAGGAGGTGCAGAAAGTATTATAAGTAGGATATACGTACAGCAGTATGTGCTAATACACTGTACAGTATGTCTGTACAAATGAATGCACAATGGTGAAGCCATGCTAAGAAGATAACATGCTAAGCTAAGCAGAATATATATACTGTATATATAGCAGTATACACGGTAAAGTGCAGTATGTATATAAAAATATGGGTGGAATATACAGTAGTGCAATGACAGCATTATGAAGTATGTGTGGTGCAAATATGCGTAGTGGAATATGTGCAGTGCAGCAGTGTAGCGGTTATTAAATCATGACTTCATGGTAACAGCCAGAGGGAGGAAAACGGTTCTTCTGAGTAAAAATGCATGTTGTGACAATTCCAAGAGCAACAAGCTAAACTGTGACCTGAACTTGCAAACAAATTGCCAAAGTGTAGGTCAGGAATTTAATCAGCGTTCGCCTTTGTTGTGGAAATCCAGACTTTATCAGAACATACAGTATAATCAGACACAGCAGCAGGTTGGATCGGTCACGTTCCACTTCAACGGCCAGAGAACATTCTGGAACTTATTCCTAAACCCATGACACAAAAGGGTTTTCTCTATATATGAGAAATAATGAATTGTAATGATGATACAGCAGACCACCAGGTGACTCATCTGATTTGGAACAGGATTTTCTCTCCAAATGTCCTCCTTTCTGACACTCATTCCCTATACGGTACTGCTAATCCTCTACAGGGTCACAGGAGAACTGGAGCCTATTCCAGGTGGACCCTGGAAAAACAGGTGGGGTACTGTGTACCCTGGATGGCGTGCAAATCCATCACAGGGCAGAAGCACACACACACTTACACACTATGGGCAACTTGGAATCACTGATTAGCCTACTCAGCATGTCTTTGGGCTGTGGGAGGAAACTGGAGATTGAGGAGGAAACACTGAGACCTGAGGTGGGATTCAAACCCTCAGCCCTGGAGGTGTGAGGCGACAGTGCGCTACACCACCATGCCGACAGAATCCCTACTCAGTGATCCGGGCACTAGGGGCACACTGGCTCATGCATGCTTTCAGGGGCTGGGGTTGATTTCCTGTCCAGGGAACGAGGCATGCAGGCCACCTGGAAACCATTCTTTTTAATAATCAGTACAAATTATTCAGAGGTTAGTTCTGTTAACTTGAACCTCTAGGTTGGTGGGTTTGATTGCCACCTCGGGTCTGCGTGCATGGAGTTTGCAATTTCCCCCTGTGCTTGGTGGGTTTCCTCCCACATTCCAAACACATGCAGATTAGGCAAACTGACGATCCCAAATTGCCCATTGTGTGTGCCCTATGATGTATTGGCACCTCACCTGGTGCCCTGGGATAGGCTCCAGGCCTCTTGAGTTTATGTCTAGTTGGAACACGAAACATAGAAAATCAAAATGTCCATATGTCAGGAATAAACAGCAAGGAGAGCACCACACACAAATATATATACACACACAGTCTATGAAAGATCTTCCCTCTAACACATCGCCCTGAAGATTTAAATTTGATTTACAGCCGGATCATTTAAGGAAGAAATGCCGTCCGGACGCACTGTTCTCTGTTCATGGACATGTTATCAATCTTTCACATACCACCAACACTTCTGGGGATTTGCATCTCAGACGTGCAGCAAGCTTAAACCTTGATGGCGGATCACGGAGGAATTAAGGTGTTAAAAGTCTCAGCAAACAAAGAGGAACCGTGAGAACCCTGGAAGGATATCTGTGTAAAGAGCAATGGTGTAACCAAATCAATCTCTCACACACACAGCATGTACAGGCTTGTAGTTTTGTAATATGTGTGCTGTATTTAATGTGGGTAATTTTAGCTCAGTGAAGAACGTATCACTCATCAGGTCATTTTAATTATTCAATATCATTTGTGTGAAATAATAAATGGGAGTCATTTCAAATGAATAAATAAAGAAATAGATTATTTGTTTATTGAAACCAGTAATATATATATATATATATATATATATATATATATATATATATATATATATATATATTTAAATAATCGGACTGCCTGCTTCACTTCTGAAACGCCGGCCTCCCAGGAACACCTTTAATGGCCCAAACATGTGGAAATGACTTGGAGCGAGGTCAGGACTGTACAGGGACGTGGCAATAACTCCACGTACAGTTCACACAGACAGATGCGTCTCTTCTGTGAAGTTGGTGACAAGTTATTTATCCATTTTTAAGAATCAGGAGTTAAACTCACTCACTGAATGTTAACAAGTAATTTTCAAGCGACAAGTAAAAGTAAGTAAGGAGGTTAGGAGGAACCTGGAACAAACCCGAGCTGAGATAAACCCTTCCGTCCCGACAGAGAAAAGTGTTAACTCCTCGCCACACCCTGTCATAAAAGGCTCCTCAGCACACACCACGCCTCCGCCCACCTCCCCATGACCAGGGGGCACGGGCATGGAGATGATGCAATCCCTGAACACACACTCGCACCATGAAAGGCCAGAGAAGGTCAGAACGGGACTGTTCAGAGCAGATAAACTATCAGTGTCTGTGTAGGTGAAGTTCAGTAGCAGTGACGGTTTTATCTTTAGGAGGCTTTAATAGCAGCCGAAATAACTTTCACTCAAATCACTCAAGACTGCCTTGTTTTACACCAGGATCTTTTACAACTTTTGTCTTCTTGAAAATAATTTTTGTAGGTAGTGATCTAGAAGACTAGTTTTTTTTTTTTGTAAAAAAATATGGACAAAAGTATTTGTCCAAACATGCAATGACATTGTATCCAAATACATATACTTCAATATGGCGTCGGTCCCCCTTTTACAGCAATAACAGCTTCCACTCTTCTTGGAAGGCTGTCCACAAGATTTTGGAGTGTTTCTGTGGGAATTCGTACCCATTCATTCTGTAGAGCGTTTATGAGATCAGGCACTGATGTTGGACGAGAAGGCCCGGCTCACAATCTCCGTTCTAAGTCATCCCTAAGGTGCTTGATGGGGTTGAGGTCAGGGCTCTGTGCTCGGGCCAGTCGGGTTCTTCCACACCAAATCTTTATAGTAGTTACTTTGTCCAAACCGTTGCACAAAGTTGGAAGCATAGCATTGTCTAAGATACATTAAAATTTCAGCATTTGGCAGACTTTTATCTCATTATACATCCGAGCAGTTGAAGTCTTAGAGCCTTACTCAAGGACCCAACAGGAACAACTTGGTGGCGGTGGCATTTGAACCTGGGACCTTCCGGACCATAGTGCAATGCTTTAACGACTGAGCTATCCCTGACAGAAAACCTGTCTAAAGCATAAGCCAGGGGTCTGAGTGAAACACCTGAATTCATTAATTATCAGGTTTGGCCACATACTTTTGTCCATATAGTGGATCATTATTTGGAGATAACGAGAGAAACACTATTGTTTTAATTGGTTAGGTTTGCGTTAACCCGCCACATGCGGAGCTAGCTCACTGCTGCAGGCACAATGGGCTACTGATTAAAAGGTTATGAGTTCAAATCCTGTCACTGTTGGACCCTTAGCCCTGAACTGTATCCAGTCTCGAATTTGAGCTGCTTTAGATAAAATCGTCAGTGAAATAAGACGGAGCCAGAAGCAAAGAAATGTATATTGTGTACGAGAAACACTTGTTCTTCACATGTTCCTCAGGTTTCGATTGTTCCTTTTCCAGTCACTATATAAATACAAAATCCCAGTTATATGTAGAATTAATTGACCATTCTTCTTTCAGTTCATATTTTATTCTCCTCATGTACATCAGTATTAGCATATGCCACGTGGAACCCTGTTTTAACACAGTCATGTTAGCTATATAGAAGAAGTTTGTATCTACTATTGTACATTTGTATTCTAGTCATTATCTTAACTATAAAATTGGCCAAAAAAAAAAAAAGTCAGGTAGGTAAACCACTCAATTTACTTGTTAGTATAGTTTGTTTTAATATCAGCGAAAAACATGTAAATTTGATCTCTCGCGTAATGATGAACAAGTTATAAGACGAGCACCTTTACGTCTTAATTTGTATCTCCTCCAATTCTACTGGTGGCGCTGTAACACTTAGCCTGCTTATAAAACCTTTCTGTGTAGCGTCGTATCGTGTGTCACATGTACAGTTTGGATGCCTAGGTCCCCTTTGCGGGCTTTCGTATTCGCCTGATTTTTAAATCTCGTTAATACTACTGTGCAATTTCTAAACGCTATAAATATAATTTTGAAAATAATTGTTCTTAAAAATATATATTTTACTATAATTATTGTGGTTGCTATGAAGGTGTAAAAGTTCATGATCCACAAGGCATGTTGCAGTGCTATACGATTTAGAAACCAGACTAAACAATATAATATAGTTGGTTCTTTTTATGTTATTGTTACCCGTCAGTTTACCCGTCATGATTTAAATTATTACGCGAATTTATTTCATGGAGTCAGTGTTGGTATTCAAATTTTTCTTAATTATTTTTAGATTGACATGTATTTAGCACGCTAACTATTTTAAGCCGAATCCTATATATATATATATTTTTTTTTAAGTGCTTTGGGATAAAACGCTATTCGGTATCAGGCATATTAATGTCTACCTACATGAGGGCCTCTGAGCAATTGTGTCAGCAAGGCGACGAAGCAAAGGATACCGGAAGTACTAGGGAGGATCTGATATGATGTGACACCTTGACCAAATCGAGCGCAGAATAGTCGATCAGGACCTTGAGCGTTTCATCGGTGAGTTCAATTTTATATATAATGAATTGTTTCCCTTTCCTCTGTAGCATTTCTCAGAACTCGTTTTTATGTGTGTGTGTGTGTTTAAACAGCGCCGTCATGGTGTTACGGAGGATCGTGTATGCGCTGATAAACAACGCGCAGCTCGTGGAACGCCTAGCCGAGTCGCGGCCCATCCGGCGCGCGGCTCAGCTCACCGCCTTCGCCATCACGCGCGCGCAGATCGCCGGGAAGGACGTCGCGCGCCAGATTCGCGCAGGCGAGCTGGGGGAGAGAGGCGCGAGAGTCCGGGACAGTTTCCTGAAGGAGGTGAAGCAGGGCATGAAGGACGCGTCTGAGCAGATTAAAACCAAGAAATGATCGGCTGGGTGCGGATTTAACACTGACTGAACAACTTCCTATGTTGTAAATAATCGTCAAAGTCTGTTAGACTGTGTGTGTTACATATTTACCACATGTTTAACACACTCGTGCTACCTGGACTCCCCCCCCCCCCCGCAGTTTCTGGACCTCAATCTCACCACAACTGGGACATGTTTTATTTTTGTTTGTTGCCCAGACAGGGTTGCCAGATGCAAGGAAAACACTTTAAAAAAGTAAAATGAGGGGGAAAAAAGTGAAAATGAATAACAAAAAATAATAAAACAATCCATCCTCAGAAATTATGGTATTAAATTAGCAAGAAGCCTCCTTCTTCTTGGTCACAGTTTTTGCACAGGAAACAAGTTCCCTGTAGTGTTCACACTCATTTCTGATAAAAATAGATTTTGAACACTATGTGCATGCTGAAAATCCCATTTTCTGCAAGAAGGTGCAATGGAAAAGTTCCAGAATGTAGCAGTTAAGTCTTTTTATTAGAATATTTATGTTTTTATTTAATTAAAAAATCTTTATTAGAAATCAGATCTATGACCATCCACCAGCCCTGTTTTATCTATATGACACCTGACTTTTTGAATTAAAATTTGCACTGACCATAAAACACTACTGTTTGCCTATAAAGCACTAAATTGTCATGTGCCACAGAACCTGATTGAGCTTCTGGTGTTTTATAATCAGCCATGCGTTCATTAATCGAAAGGTGCAAACTGTTTGTTAGTGCCTTGTATAATGAAGACTACAGCAAGGGCACAGAGCTTTCTGTTACTAAGTTCGACAGATACGGAACATTAGCAGTGTTTAAGTCTAGGCTGAAAAATTTTAATTAGTGTTTTCGGCACTGCAGGTCAACTTTTTCAGCATCAACCTTGTTCGAAAATGAACTCAATTTGGCAGAAACAAATTCAACTCAAGAGAAGGAACTTATGCTGTTCTCTATTCAACACATTGCTACAATCATATAGCACTCTTGAGCACTTCATTGCACAAGCAAACACCCCAAATAAGACGCGTTACTACAGTGATCCGCAGAAAGCATAAGTGACGGTTGGCTTTTTATCAATCAGTAAAGCTTTAGCACAACGGCTGACAGTAAAGTATTTTTTGATCCATTTTACCTCAGAGTTCATTTTAAATTCGACTTAGGAAAAACAATCCTCTTATTTGTTTAATCTCTTTTTGTAATCATTTAAACCTTTTCCTTCCTTCAGTTAAAAAAATTAAGTTTTTTTTTCTTCAGATTTTGTGACATCTCAGTGTTTGTTAATCGTTGTTTAGCTTAAAAGCTCAAAGTGGTGTCTTAGATATAGGCATGTTTGCATAGGCAGGTGGTTCCTGAATTTTTGTTTAATAGGTATTATATTTAGGGGTCCAAGCACCAAAGTCAACTCATATCAGTGGAAGTTTCAAAACTTTGCCTCCAGAAATAAATCAGCAGTTATTTTTACTTTAAAGCTTTCCTTTGACACTGCGGCAAAGTGGCCACATTCAGGCATTTCTTTTATGAACCCTTCAAACACAAAAGGATTGCGATATGTAGTTTCCAAATACTGCTTATACAGCAAAGAAATATTTTTATGAGGAGTTTCCTCACTATCCTACCAATGAAATCCTCCCGCTGAAAAGTTCAGATTCCATGAAGTTTGCAGTAACCTCATAAGCACAAAGATATACCACACACTGATTTAAGATCATACTACTTAATATCACCCAAATGAGGATGGGGTCCCTGTTGAGTCTGATTCCCCTCAAGGTTTCTTCCTCTTGTAATCCCAGGGAGTTTTTCATCAGTGACAAACTGAAAGTCTATAACCCCCCCAATGCATGTTCTAATTTTTCCATAATTAAAATATTAATAATAATAATTGAATCGTCAATAAACTGATTTGGGTCACTTTTGCCTGCAATGTGAACACAGTCTGAATAATGCTCTTGAAAGAAATAAGTACTTACAGTAAGTGGTGTGTGTGATGTAGTTAAAGGACAGGGAGCTTTAAAATGTATAACGGGACTAAAAGAATCAGAGACTGATAACAACTGAGTTTGTTTTCTGTCTTGAAACACTTAATCTAATATCGTGTAAGAATTCCTGTACAGAAAATCTTTTAAACCTGAAATCATATTTGCAACAGATAACAGCGAATCCATCTAATAGCACATTCAGTACACCTTTAAATAACTCACACAAACACACTGCTGTATGAGAAAAACTGTTTTATTTGTTGAATTAGCCGTCCTTCCTCTGGTTTTATTTCGGATTAATGGAATGAATCAGATCAGTATGTTATTTACATGGATTGATTTTTTTTTCCAGTCCCAAAATGTCCCTAAAAAGCAGAAGTGCTGAGGTGGCAGAACGAGCAGTCTCGGTATAGAAAACAACCCAGGTGCAAGAAGCGCCCTCTCCTGGACAGGTTCAGAAAAGCAGGAGCTTCAGCCCGATGCGTTCACACACTGAGCGTCTGTGACGGTTAGCGAATGCACCAGGACACGGCGGCGCTCGGCTCTTTCACACAGCACAGACGTTCACAGAGCAGGCAGGCGCGGACAGAGCTCAGTGACGCACCTCACTGCCTTCCTTCCTGTCAGTCGGCACGCCGCGTCAGTGTAAGAAAATAAAGAAGGCCGACAAAACAAAAAGGAAAAATATATATCCGTATTATAAGTCTTTGAAAAATTCCTCGTTGCTTTTTAGGTCTTACAATGTAAAGAAAATAACTCCCGCAGTACTAATGCTTAAGTAAAGTTCACTATAGACTTTTATTATAACAAAATAGGCAGTTCATGGAGGGTTAAATATCTGTTAAGATTTCATTGTACAATAAATTTTCTTTCAGCTACGCATTGGCATTTTAAGCCACAGATGTACACATACATCTCTTAATGGCAGTTCCTTACAAATGGCAGACTTCTCTACATGTAAAAATCAAAGTGAAACTGATGTTCTGTATGTAAGACACTCTGGGAAATAAACAGTCGCGACATTGATGAATGTAACGTGATTCGATCCTGTACAAACGCACGGTGGTCGAAAAAAACACAAACACAATCCTGAATATTGACAGAGTGAACAGAAAATCTAATGAACGAAAAAGTATGATAAATGGAAAAACATGGAACTAGAGTGGAAAGAAAAAAGGAGAAAACTAAAAGTTAAAGACGACATGCTCTTAAAGCTATAACGTGCAAAGTTTTGCTTTTTGTAATTGATTTTCTGCTATTTTATGATTCTGATGCCTGAGATTCAACCTCTGTATCAACATCATACGCAATGAGGAAAGAGGAAAAGAAAAGATCCAGCTCAGTCCATGTATCTCGTCTGTAAAAAGCATCCTCCCTTAAACATTAAGGACCTGTACCGTTTCCAACATCCTGCTAATGAATGTTAGGTTTGGCATGACCGCACCCCTTTATCTCCGTGTAAAACCGGAAGCAGTGGAGATCAGAAAGGGGCCAAGCATCCAGACCTGTGGGACACCTACCCAAGTGTCGTTGTGAACCGAGAGTTGGGCTTCCAGACTTGATTGGGATCAGGGATTAAATTGTTAAGAAAAAAAAATACAGAGGAAAAAACAAAACAAAAGAATAATAAATAAAACAGAAAAGGGAGAATGGACTTTGCTTTGCAGCACTTCATAGTTTCTCCTTGGATAGTACCCAGATATATGGTCCAGACTGCTCTTCGATGATCTGCTTGACTTGATCGTAGATTTCCTCCAATGTGTCTCCCTGGACAATGGCTGAAACGCACACACACAAAACAATCTCATTCATTGCACTCATCACTAGTGTAGTTTTTTATTATTTTATTAGTTTTCTGACCCCATGACCTTTACACCATGGCCATCATTCTGCCATGCTACTGTACATAAATAACATGGCAACACAATCATGGTAAAGTCTGCCATGTTGGAATTGTGTAAATAACATTAAAAAGCATTCCTCAGCATTCCTAATTTAGAACTAGGAACTTTGTATAACAGATTAGAAATGACAGATTTTCTCCTAAAAACACTTCTGCGATATAAACAGAAAAGTTGAGACCTCATGTCCCCTTTGCAAAGATTGTACAGTATGTTGAGAACTAAGTGGCGAGTTTCCGCTTCTTTTCCACGGCGAGGCGACTGACCTGTGAAGTGCTCGGTAAACTCCTGCTCCAGCTTCATGGCTCTGTCGTAGGTTTTTCTGCCCTGCTCATCTGTCAGCCTCCTGTTCATCTCCCTGACACACACAAACGCATGAAAACAGAAGCTCTTCACCCAAACCACAACCTGCTGTTTTATGCAGATCTACAGGTTCTTAACAGTCACACTAACTAGGACTGGCTGCTAAGTTTTCATTTTTATACACTACATTTATTACATATCTATTTATCATACAGACTGACAAATAGAATGAAAAGTCTGATCCCGTAGGCATTTTCCTTAGAAGTCATTTTAGATTTTTATTTAAATTTCAAACCACAATCGAACCAGACCTTTCTTCGGGCTCATCAGTAGGCCATCAAAATCTGTGGTAACTTTCATTTAATTCAACAATTTGGGTGCCACTATTTTTTTTTTTTTAAAGAACTTAAAAGACGTTTTTAGAAAAGAAAAGGAATAAATTGAATATTACAGCACTTACTTAAGTTCCACATAGTCAGAAAGGGCGCTAATAATTTTTTGAGCCGACTGTGCCAGATAACTATTTTAATCTAATATACACACACTCATACAGTACACCCTTTTACATTTAACTCCCACATGATGATGTGTTCAGAAAAAAAAAAAACAGGGAAAAGTTATGAAAAAAAATAAACAAACAATAATGATTTGTATGTTGTGAGCACGTGTGTATGTGTTTTGAACCTAAAATAACTTACATGATATTCTCCACTGATTTTGGTTTGATGAAGATGGCGATGGGATAGAGCACAGCAACTTGTAGTCTCTTTATGGCGTTGCCTGATACATCTAGTATGCAGTGTTTACCCTGCCGAGAGGAAACGACAGTCAGATCATTTAACCGAAACACGTCAAATCTGAAGCTACCTTGTTTTTGTTTTCTTTTCACGTTAAACACTTTGAACAATCCAAGTGTCATCTCTTAAAAACTGCATGTAGAGATGAAAGGCGTATTTATTTAACCTTAAAAATCTACAAAGGACAGTACTGTTGCTATAGTAACCGCACATTCCCAGGTATTCGTATGTATATAAACATTTAAATATGGTGACGTTTTTTTTTTTGGTCATGTCTTTCCTTAATGAATTAAACATACTGTAAGTTAATGAGAACATACTGCTGTGGTACAAGAAGAATAAATCACTTTGCTGTTGATTATGTTCCTATGTGTTTTTACATTTAGTTTTTTAATAGGTGTAATATATAATTTTTATCCAGCTGTACTTTTAAAAGAAAGTCGTACTTTTTCAGCTACTTCGCGCACAGACTGCACGCTGGTGCCGTAGAGGTGGTTGTTGTACTGGCCCGCCTCGATGAACTTATGCTCCTGGATGTCTCGCTCCATCTGCTCCCGAGACAGCACAAAATGGTAATCGCGCCCGTCCACTTCGTAGTCCCGCTTCGGCCGCGTCGTATCTGAGACGGTGGGAACAGAGACGCGGTTTAAAAGCCCTGCACATCCTGATCGGAGTTCTGGCACATGTGCTGCTTTAGCCTGGAGATACTCACGAGGAACACAAGAGCCGAATTTGTCCGGGAACTCCGAGATCAGGTCATCGTTAACTCTGTCCTTCATCGGCCCCAGGATGATCACGGGACGAGTGTAGTTCACTGTAGAGACGGAAATGGACTCTAAGCTCAACTATATACAGATTTCTCTGCTGATCACTAGGACCAACCTCACATTATTTTCATCATGAGTTTTGGATGATGTTACAGTGTGATTCTCACCTTCTTGCTGACACACAGGCTCGTAGGACAATACATACTCCTCCTGACCACCTGAGAGTCAAACACAACGGGGCGGTCAGAAAGAGCCGACTAGCTTTGCTCATGGTGTTATGTTGTGTGTTGCAGTGATTAGTACAGTGTTTATGATCATTAGATACAGAAGTAAAGCACACGAAAGTCCATTTAAGAAAAAGACTGAACATGCGGGACATCATCTATTTGCTCGTGGTGAATTTTTAATGGCGTGTTAATAAGCGACTCACAAAACTCTTGACTGAAAAGTACTGCGCCTTTTTAACACAATTTAAATGACTATTACTTAAAGTTGTATTTGACTTTTCTTACAATTTTTTTTTTTTTTTTTTGGTCCTCTAAAATTTTCACATGAACATGTACAATGTACAGTATATGTATATTTTCTCATGTTTCACAATATTAAGTGAAATAAAAACTTTCTGGTACTTTTAAGTTTTGTAATCATATAAAAGTCAAATGTTTTGTTTTGAAATGTACATAACTTGTGACATGAAAAAACAAGAAGTATTGCTAAAGAATTATTTATGCAAAAGTGCATAACAATCGCATGATCACCATCTATCCAACTCTTCTCCTATTTACTCTCCGCTCTGATTAAACAGTGTTTGGTGCTACTTTACGTCTCATTGCAAAATCTGTTAGAGTTGGCTTGCATCCATTTCTGTTTCTAACTCAAATATTATACTCAGCCTTAGTCACGTGACCAATTACGCCTTTCAAGACAGCCGGTTAGGCTTGTGAAGAATTTTCAAATAGAAAAAAAAACTTCCAGCTGTTTGCTAGGCTACAATATATATATATATATATATTTAACTTGCATCAATATTTTTTTATATATTTCTGATTTATGAGGATTCTTTCAGGTAAAGTATAAGCCGGATATATCTATAGAATTATTTTCCAGTGTATTTTTCCTAAACAGTTAATTGGTACATGATGTGCTGTACTGCATCTGTTGATCATGCAAACACGTGAATTTAATGATGCAATCGTAACTCTCCATGTAAACAGACAGATGTGGAAATGTAAATTGTGGTTTGTAAAAGGAACACTGAATATGGTTCACGAGTCTGCTGATGGATTAGTCATTGACAGGGTTTTAAACAGAATGCAAACACATGGCTGATGTTAGCTCTTATGCTAATAACAAATGAAGCCACAAATGAAGTTACTTTAATTATAAAGTCATTCGGTAATTTTCTTTCTTCATGATATAAACAGCTGTAACATTATGACCACCTGCCTAATATTGATTTGTCACCAAAACAGCTCTGACCCATCGAGGCCTGGACTACACTACTAGACCTGTAAGTCCTGCAAGTTGTGAGGTGCGGCCTCCGTGGATCTGACTTGTTTTTCCAGAACATCTCACAGGTACTTGAATGGACTGAGATCTGGAGAATTTGGGGGTCGAGTCAGCACCGCCAAAGCATTTGTCATGTTCCTCAAACCTTTCCCTGTACAACGTGCGCAGTGTGTCAAGGAACATTATCCTTGTGAAAGATGCCACTGGCATCAGGGAACATCGTTTCCATGAACTTGGTCAGCAAACAATGTTCAGGTAGGTGGTACGTGTCAAAGTAACATCCATATAAATGGCAGGACCCAAGGTTTCCCAGCAGAACATTGCCCGAAGCATCATGCTGTTTTCTCATAGCGCATCCTGGCACTCTCTTCCACAGGTCAGTGACACACACACACACACACACACACACACAGAGCCATGATCCTGACGCCAATTCGGTGAGGTTCTTTCATTGGAGCTCTTTTGGTCATTCCACAAGACCTGCTGTTCTGTTCTGGAGTTGCTCTGACCCAGTGGTCTACCCATCACAATCTGGCCCTTTTAACGTGGCTCAAATCCTTTTATGCTCGCTCAATTTGTTCTGCTTCCAACACATCAACGTCAGGAAAAAGGGTTCACTTATGAGCGTTATCCGCGTCCCCTCTCAGTGGTCATAATGATCATTGTAATGAAGAAAGTGGGATTCAAAGCTGCTCAGTTTAACACAGCAGCAATGCCACAACCTCACCTTCATAACACACACATTTCATATTTACAGATTTACACATGAAAAGTTGAAGCTGCAAGGACTGTACTCTCTTGAGGCTACGAGTTATTCCTTTAATGCTAAATTCTTTACAAAATTTTTATCAGACTCGCTTCCAACGTTAAGCTGGACGTGACCCGTCTCCGAATGAAAGCTGCACAAACAAACGGGCGTGAAGAATCCGATGACCGAGATTCATCTTTGTCGCACTTAAAAGAAAAGCGTACTCGGTGGTTTTGTACAAGTGATGTCACTTCTCAATTGTGTATGTACTGTATGTAGGACGCAGTTTGGATCTAACTCGGCTTCACCATCTACCGTGTCTGTCAACAGAGAGAGAGAGATGAAAGGGTGGTGAAAGGGAAGCGCTGTTGCTATGGAGACCAGCCCGGGGCTGGATTCGCCCTCGCTGATTGATTATAGTTTTGTATCTCTGAGCTCTCGAACATTCAGCCTCCTCTCCCTCACTGCAGTGCCCTTCCCGCAGAGAGGAAATTGGACCAGCCTTTTCTGTCTAACAGCATTATTGACGCGTGAATCCGAACACTGAAACTGCACCAGAGGTAGATTTATTTATTTATTTATTTATTTTCGGACTATGTACCAATGTGATGCTGGATACAATATTAAACACAGCAAACTGTGCGTTAACATGCATATACTGTATATACCTGCATATTCACATACAGTGCGTGTGTGTATGTTAGTAAGAATGTAATCATTACAGATATTAGATAAAGCCGGACATGTGAGACGAGATCGGCGGGTGACATGGAAGCAGGGGAAGAAGAGAAGGAAAACTTACGGTAACTACTTTCACTATCGCTGGCATTAGAGGTCACATGCTCTGAAATCACAACACGGGGGAACAGATGGTGAAAACCCAAAAACACACAAACAAACACACAGACACAGGGAGACCCCCAGGAAATGTTTTTTTTGTTGTTGACAAAGTAGAAAACCTCAAAACACCCCCCCCAAAAAAAAAAACCCAGCGTTTCTACATCAGCCCAGGCAGAAACCGTCACACTTTAGTGTTTCCCTGCAGTGACGACATTCTGAAGCTGTATTCGGCTACGTTCGCATTACAAGCCATGTTGTTCAGTTCTGATTTTTTTTTTTATTTTGGTCCGATCGGATTTGCTGGATAAGTGACTTTGTGCATGCGCACATCGATACGTCTTTGTGCAGATCTGAGCTGAAAAACTGATTTGTGTGTTCAAACAGCTCTTTAAAAAAAATGTGATCTTTCATATTAGGGTAAAAAAAAAATACTTGGGTGACTTCAGGCTGGTCATGTGAATGTAGCCTTAAGAGTGAGGAAACACTGAGCTGTACAGGACCATGATGTCTATGATGAAACTTCTCAACAGGCTATTCTTTACAAATATGATTATACTGGTTCTATAACTTCATACTATAACTTTTACAATATGTACTAACCTTGTATGAACATTATTTGAGAAGCTTAAGGATAAAGTGCCTTTAAAGTATAGTTGAGTTTTAGCTGCGGTTTCAGTTTAGTCAAATGATCGACAACATCAACTTTTTTTCCTTCCAGGTGTGTGTGAGAATAAGTATGTGCAAAACTGTAGAATTTGCCATTAGCCAATCTGTACATAAAATATACTTCCAAGGTGTAAAACATTTATATTATATACAGTACATGTAAACACACCGACAGCTCGTGTTTACATGAGTGCGTGATTCCAAGAAAATGATAATGAGCTACAAGAGTGACAGAAACAGAAGGATGTGTAAACGGAGGAGGAACGTATGCATCTGGAACACTGTGCACTTACTCAGGCCTCTGGAAAGTGTGTCATCTGCATTGTCCTGTGGATCAGTTAGCGAAAGAAGGGAGGAAAAAAAAAAAAAAAAAAAAAAAACAACCACAAAAGTACAACAGGTTACTCAAAACACACACACACACAGGCTTCTACCACCGCATACAGCAACCGCTGACGTCGCAGAGCAGCATCACAGATCTGACATTCAGCTCTGGGTCGAGGCTGCTGTATCCGGTGGAGTGACGCCCCCTGCTGGCCCTGTGCCGTGTCGACCCTAACGTGCCTATCCGGACCTTATACTTTCGTACTTACGGTCCATATCGCTTGTTTCCTGCTCGCTCGTCTCCTTGTTCTTGTAGAAAGGGAACTTGCGGGAAAAGAGGTTCTTTCTACGCTTGTCATTGAGGGACTGCTGAGGACGAAAAAGAGGGAGGGAGGAATGGAGGACAAAAAGGAAAGAAAAAAAAAAACAAAGGACAGGGGAGAGAAAGGTGTGGAGGATGACGCTTAAGTGCTGACCTCATGCATCACAATCCTAGCTGTTGGAGTCTTTTTAAATGATGCACAAGGTCAGCATAGATTGTGATAAATAAAAAACAAACAAACAAAAAAAAAACATGAACACAAAGATCACCGTGAGCCAGAGTTACACCGCTGAGATCGACACAATAAGAGTGAGAGAATGAGAAGCAGGAAAAATGATGAATGAGCTGAGAAAGTGAGATAAAGTTTCATTTCACTGAATAAAAAAAAAAAAACTTTCAACATTGAAGAAGCAGAGGTACAAGCAAGCTAGAGGGTTGCATAGTTTTGCCTTATTTGTGCATTTTTATTTATTTAAAATAGAAAGCCATCATTTAAAAGGCAAAAGGTTTGTTTTTTTCATGATCTTCCAAAAAAAAAAAAAAAAAAAAAGTCTAATGTGCTACTAAACATCTTCTGATGCAATCTTATGGAAAAAATATCAACAAATAAGTTTATTTTTAAAGTCTAATCAAATTCTAATTGTTCTTCTCTCACAAATGTCACAGAAAACTCTTTTTGTTTCATATTGAGATAAAAATATCAGCATAAAAAGCAAAACAGAGCTAATACTTTCATATTTTTTTTATATACTGTATATAAAGTTTGATGATCAATGCATGAGATGAAGATAAATCCCTATGTTTAAACCCTATGGCTTTGTAAAAAATTAGTTGAATGTAAATACATAAAGATTTTGTTGTGATTTTAAAACCTAATTACCAAATTGAAAAACCAAACACAGTTTATTTATTTGTTATAAATGACATCTCACCGGTCACTAGCAGACCACTAGGGGGCTGCGACCTACACGCTGCCCCAGTAATACCTCAGAGATGCGCGCACACATTTGTTGCATATGTGCCATATGGAAAGGGGCTTTGTGGGTTTGTCAGAAACGTATGCGCGTCTGCTACTGATTAGCACTGACCCGCTTTCAATATCGCTAGCAGCAAGACAGAAAAACACAAAAGGAATCTCCAGCAGGAACGCTTTTCTTTTCTGCCTACCGAGCATAAGTGGAAGAATGAAAGCAAGAACGTAAAGGCAAAAAGACGAAAATTAGATGAGAATTTAGTAACATGTAAAGTGGAAATGCTCCAATTCCTCACTTCAATTATTTCTATTACAGCACACACTTATAAGAGGCTGAACTCTTTTTTAAAGACCTTATTTATTTATTTATTTATTTTTATGCTTGGGAACAAACGTTCAAGAGAATTTATCAAAAAATGCACATTTAAACAAAACCAAAAAAAAAAGGAAAGAAAGAGAGAAAGTTTTGTTCACATAGTCAGTAGATCGTATTTGACAAACACAGTGCAGGTGAGTGGAGAGAGGGGAGGTGAGCGAGGGCAGAAAGAGACGAGTGGCGTAAGGTAATACGAGCAGTCTGACATCAATGGCAAGCGTATCTGTCCTGTTTTCCGCTCATGCATGCCTGGTTGTAGGGAGTTAGCTTTAGGGTGAATACAGTGTGGATGCAAACTCTGCTGTTATTGGTGTTATAAGAGAACTTTGTGGGCCAGCAGGAGGCGCTGTTGTACATGCTGTTATCTCATCGCACACAGTGTGTTACAGTACATTATAAAGGCAGTAATTACTTGTGTGAGTTAATTCAAAAGATACAACATTCCTGGTGTCAGCTGATGAAGAGTTTCAGATATGGGATTAATAAAAAGACTGTAATTTGAAACCAGTTTGGAGATTTAAGATCAAAAGAGAATATATTTCTGTAAGTTTGACCCAAACTAATGTGTTCTAGCTCGAAGAAAATTCATCATGAAGCTATACTCTAGCTAAAACTCGATACTAAATCTAATTATAAAACAATACTCTAACCTTAATTTTGAGCCTATACTATGAGGTAAATTTTATTTCAATTTAATTTAATTTACATAGCTATACTCCAGCTTAAAGTTCATTATAAATCTACACTCCAGGCTGTAATTATAAAGCTATACACCAGCCTAAATGTTATTATAAAGCTATAGTCTAGTCTAAATAAAAATAATCAATGATTTACTCTAACCTAAATTTAATTGTGAAGCTATAATCTAGACTTAATTAAATTAAAATGCTGCACACTAGACTGAAAATTAATTATAAAGCTATACTCTGTCCTTAATTTAGCTATAAAACTATAGTCTAGACTGAAATGTAATTGTAAAGCTATACCCTAGCCTTAATATAATTTCATATTATATTTTAATATTTACATTTAATTATAAATATACACTAGTACAGATTGAATTAAGTAGTTTTACTCTAACCTAAAGTTAATTATAAAGCTATATTTCCAGTTGAAATTTAATTATAATCTATTTTCTAACCCAAAATTAATAACAAATTAATTACTCTGGCGTAAATTTGATTATGGTGCTACAGTTTAGAATTTTTACTCTAGCCACAATTTAATTTTAAAGCTACACTTTGGCCTAATTTTAACTATGAAGCTATAGACTAGCCTGAATTAAAATATTATCATTACTATAATTTAATTAAGCAGCTAAACGTTTAGTATACATTTCATTACAAAGCTACACTTCAAGCAAAAATGTCTCTTGAAATCAATAACAATCTGTACAAGCTGAAATTCAATTATGAAATTAAAATCTAGCCTTAAATTATATATATATATATATATATATATATATATATATATATATATATATATATATATATATATATATATATTAAGAGTATTATTATACTCTTTTAAATTAAAATCATACTCTTAAGTATTTTACCATACATTAAGAATTTATCATCTAGCCTTAATGTAATTTTGAGGTTAAACTTCAGTATATATTACCTGTAGTCTAGCCTAAATTGAATTACGAAGCTAACCTCTAGCATACATTTAACTATGAAACTATACTACAGCTTGAACTTAACTATAAATCTATAATCTACTATGAAATTCCTTTACTTCTAAGTAGATCCTTATTCAAATCTAAGGAGATAATTTAATCCAGTTTATTCATACAGGACTGTTCAAGTGTGTTATCTCTACCCGTGTACATGAATGTGTGTTAGCCGTGGTGCACTTACTCCTTTCTCTCGTGATTTCGAGTTGAACTTGACTGTTTTTAACCTTGCTCTCTCCTTTTTCTCCACTCTGTGAAAGACACAAAGGGCGCAGGGTCAATACCCCCCCCCCCCGCAATACAACAGTCCTGAGGGTTTGGATCATCTTGCAGGCCTCGAGTTCACAAGTTCAAGTCATGTGACCTACGTGATGTTTTACTATAATGGTGGCCATCAATAATGAATGCTGATAAGTATTTATTATTTATGTGTTACAGCTTACTTTGTTAAAGTTATTTTGTTCTCTCCTCATGAAAAATACGTACTTTGCCCAAGAATAAATTTGTTAAACTTTGCAATTAACTACATAATGAAAAGGGAAAACAGAAAAACATAATGAATATGAAAGAAAACACATTGATGTACACACAGTACCAGTATAGGGACATTAGCTGGTATGTTTTTCTGAGCATTTTGATGAATCTGCCAAAGTTCTTCAAATGTACCTTCATATTATCAGGAAGTAATCTAAAAAAGATGACTGGCTCATTCTGTAGCCCTTATAAGGCCAATGACCATTGTTAAAAGCGCTATAGAAATAAAAAAATAATAATAATTATAAGCCCTTATAAGCCGGTTTGTGCTTGTGATGCCTGACCTCCTTTTGCTTGGGATGACTCCCATCTCCTCAACCTCGCCATCGGCGGTGACCTGTCTCGCCTGCCACCACTCATCATCAGAGGCGTTCACCACGTGTAGGATGTCACCAAATTTAAAGTTTAGACCCTGGCTGGGGAGGCCGGAGTCCTTGGTTTTATCATAGTCAAACAGCGCCCTAGAGAGAAAAAACACAACACCATGAAGCATAGACAGGTCGCCTGTTTTTTAGAAACAAATATACGAATATACAAAGCTGTAGCAGGTGTGGGCGGGTTTAATGCAGAAGTGATGTTTGGAAGATGAGCTACAGGTGTAGTGACCTTACCTTGTTTCGGCACAGAATACAGCTGACGTTTACACTTGCGTAAATATTAGATGTTGTATAAATAATTGAAACAATAATTGCTTTCCTTAATTAGAAGCTTACTCTGTCAGGGAAGAGCTTATTTTTGTGCTTGTTTATGCATGAGTGTGTGTGTGTGTGTGTGTGTGTGTGTGAGATACCTGACGTATAGTGATCTCTTCTGACTGGTCCTCAGAGAACCGGAGCCGGAGCTGATGCTGCTGTTCATCATCTGTTCCCGCAGGTCATGGATCTTTGCTTCGAAGCGGCTGTACTCTGCAACACACACATACAGTATGTATTTAAAACATCTCGTCATGATCTGTTGTGATGTTTCTGTGTCTTTACTGCTTACTAAGGTGAGCGAGGAACATGTGCTGATGATATTCTTCCAGTTCCAGAACTTTTACCAGAAAAAGTTGGCTCAACTGGGTCAGTACCAGGTATCTAAGCTGTACAGGTTTTGCTAGCAGCTCGAGACTAACACCGGAACTAATAGTACTTGAGCTAGCTAATTAAAGGTACTTTTATTTTTTATTTACTTTTATTTTTTTTTTGTCAGCACAATTGTTCATCTGTGCTTTGTGGTACAGTATAATATCTTACAGTAAATAAAGCCAACCAAACAAGCACGCTCACAATATTGTGCCACTTTTACAGAGATTCAGGGCAGGGTTAGCTCAGTGGTTAAGGCATTGGACTACGGTTCAGAAGATCCCAGGTTCAAACCTCACAAACACCAAGTTGCCACTGTTGGGCCCTTGAGCAAGGCCCTTAACCCTCAATTGCTCAGATGTCATGAGATAAATCAGTAGCTGGGTATCACGATAATATCGTATCGCGCGGTCCTTGGTGATTCCCATCCCTGCTAATTAATGTTTTTTAATAACATTTTAGCTGTGTAATAACGACAATCGGTTATCATTGTATGCATATTACTTTGTTCCCGTTACCGAGTTTGCATGTTTCCCCTGAAATGGACGACTTCCTGTCCGTAATTTCACTGCAGCTGATACAAGCTGATTAGATCAGGACAGGCATAACAAGCAGCAGAAAGCAAGTGTAGTGTAGTGTGTCTGAACAGGGTTTAGCAGAAAGGCTTCAGACATGGCCGGTCACAACACTGTCGAGGCTTTTAATGCTCAATATGGTTTGGACAAAAGGGGAATAAAGGCACAAGAGCCTATTTCACACTCAGACATTATCAGCATTCTCTTTTCTCTATGGTAACGTTGAGCATTTTGATAAAAATGCCCAGATTTCCAATCAAACAGGAAGTGATGATTACGGCTGTTGGTTACCCTAGACATTGTCCGCACGAACGGTTGAGGAGAACATGTCATTCCATGCGGAAAAAGTTCACGAGACCCCGGATGATGTATTTTTTTACGCCATGTTTTCCACGACTCATCAGGTCACAGCTTGGTGGTTTAAATATAATAAAGCAATAATGTGCTGGTATATTAGTGAGCAAACATAAAGAGGTTTATATACAGTATATATACCTGATTGACTGATCTAATATTTGCTGTTAATAAGTAAAGGCAGACACTATTATTACTCATAGAGTCAGATAGCAGACGTCATACTGTGACAGTGCCACATGTGCGTTATATGTTAATCCCCCCCCTTTTTTTTGTCTCATGTTGCTACTCTATATAAAACAGATATACAGTAAGACAAGCACTCTAGTCGTGACTTTTTCCACACAGAGTAAAAGGAGTGCTTAGTGCGGCTCGGTGTTTAACGTGCTGGGCTACCCAGACAGAATAGAAGGTTATGGGTTTGAATCCCAACACAAGCAAGCTGACACGGGTATAACCTGACAGAATATGCACGGAAAATAAATTTCAGGTGCATGAAATGTGTACTGTATGTAGAGTAAGAGTAGATAAATGACTTTGGTAGAACTGAAGTATTAAACGCTGTCATTTATTAATACGCTGTGTATCACGAGTTCATAGATTGGACGTTTTTCTGTATCAGGTTCTTATTTACAGGAATCGTTCAATTTGAGAATTAAATGTGCAGATGTGAAAGTTGAAGAGAAAAACAGAGGAAGAGAGAGAGACAGACAGACAGAGAGAGAGAGAGAGTGCTATAGTCACAGAGGAGGAAAAATGAGCCGATATGTTCATTCATTTATAATGAAGCCTACTGTGTGCGTGTGTATGGCAGTTAAAAGCCATCTTCTCTCCGCTGTACAAACAGATCAGAGCAAAGTTTGTACGCATAATAGCAATCTTTTTCTTTCCACTCTACATCTTCAATAAACAGGATGTGACAATAAGCGTTCAGCACGAGTCTAAGTGATGTCCTGGGTCTCGTAATTACACATGGAGTAGGGCTGAGCACTAACACAGCCTTTGCAAACACGGATATCTCCGAAAGACACTTCTAAAGCACGCTCTTTACGCCCAAATATCAGGTTATGGATAAATTTTCTTGTACTTCCAGTCTGAATTAACAAATCTAACAACTTAATTTATTATTTGCTTGAATGCACACACCTGGACTCTTTGGTAAAATATTTTTTTTCAACCAGTTACCATCATTATATAATTATAACTTTATAATTGCAACATCATGATCAGTTTTCAATTAATTATTTACACATTTAACGATGAGTGAAAAGCGATGCTGGACAGCCTTTCAGGTTACAGGTCCTGTATATAAAAGTTGCTGTGCAGCGCCGTGGCATCCTGTTTTGCTTGAGATTTAAATGTAAAATGAGGAGACGATACGCCACATGGGAGGAATGTTTTTACAATCGAAGGCAACTTCTTAACATTTAAATCTCTTAAAGAATAAAGCTTCCAACAGCACAGAATAATGTCCAGTTACTTACTCTAAAAAAAAAATCATCATTTTACATCCGAAATACTTACGAGTCCTTCGTCTGCGTCCTGCTTCTGAAATCAGTCCCAAGAGTACACTTTGTCCACACACTATCCCTTCCTAGGGCGCTCCTAGTGACTACAGCTCTCTAACTGGCAGCAAGACTCCATGTTTACTCTCTCTCTCTCTAACTCTGTATCTCACTCTCTCTCTGTCTCAACCTGCCTCTGTGCACTCAACCCCTCCCAGCCGAGTCTGCTCATCCCTCTCTCCGTCCCTCTCACCATCCCTCGCTCCCTCACTGTTCAAGGCCACACACTTCACTCACAGTGACGTAGTCCTTAAATAAATGTCAGCCAGAGGGGGGAAAAAAAAAAAAAAAAAAAAGCCATGAGCAAACAACATGCACATACACACCGCAGCTGGAGAGGAGTTCATCATGTGGTGTGTGACAAAGACAAGCAGACTACTGTTACTTCTAATAATTAAAAATATAGATATATAGACACACGAATAACCAATTAAACACAAATAAGCAAGAGTGCAGGAGACAGAGATGCCTTTATGTCATGTATTTATACGACTTAATGAATAATTCATGGCTGTTTTTCTTCTCATTATTTAAAGTGCTAATCTGTAAAATAAAACGGACTTCCCAAGCCTTTGACGAGGTTTAGGATCGTCCGCAGTATAAACATTTTTTTTTTTTTTTTAAAAAGCACAGAAACCACGACTACTGTAAGTACTCCACTGCAGTACCTCTCAGATCACTGATGTAAAGATTTATTTAAGTTACAAACTGTAATGTGTTCGACAATCTCTGCACCAAACCAGGCACTGACTGAGAAGCGTCCGGTGGGCGTGGCTTAATAGTCAAATGAGGGAAGTTTTACTTATCAGTCACAGCAGAGCTAAACAAAGCAGCATATGAGAGAGAAAGAGAGAGATGCAATTAATCAGCTTTCTTTACAATAAGTCACTCTTTAAAAAAAAAAAAAAATTTAAGGTGAGAGGGCGAAATAATATCTGCCATAATTGTCATTTAACCCTTGTGATTGGTGCGGTAAGGGCACTTAAAGAAACCAGCTCCGCCCACTTTATGCTAGGGATTGAAATCACCAGTCACCTCCCGATACGATATTATTACTATACCTTGGTTAAAATTATGATTCTATAACCGTCATGATTTTATAAATATCCAATTTAATGTTAAATTTTCCGCCAAATTTGTTACAATTTTAAACCTTTAAAAAAGTTTAATGACTAATTTAAAAACCATTCAACTAAAAAAAAAATAAATAAATAAAAGCGCAGCTTTTTATGGTTCTTTATTTATATATATATATTTCCCGGATTTTCTCCCTAATTTAGTCGTGTCCAATTCCTCCCTGTCACTAGGGGGCTCCTACATTAAAGCTACTACTACCACTAAGTCGAAAGGGCCGAAGACTATCGCACGCTTCCTCCGAACCTCGTGACGCCAGCCGATGGCATTTTTTCGAACTGCTCAACACACTCGGAGGACGGCGCTATCCGCTCCTTCCGCTTGCGTGAGCTCACAGACGCCTCTGATTGGCTGTAGAGTCGAGATTAATGTGGGAGCACTAAGTACCTCTCATCCCTCCCCTCTGAGAGAGCTCGGCCAATCAGCTCTCTCTAGTTTAACATTTTTCAGAGCAGCACATACATTTGTCATCCTCCATAATTATTATTTCTAAACCAAGTCATTCAAGCAAATAATTCATTCCTACCACACGGCATGAGAATGTGTAAATACAGAGTACAGAGTGCGCCACCTGTAGGATTATAAAGACACTGTGATGTTTTCCCGCCTCAAAAGTCTATAAAGTCAACTGACAGTGAGCACTTAGGTGAGCATGGGGCTTCTAACGAGTGCAATTTTTGACTAAATTTGTGCTTTGGGTGCTATATGTAAGTGTGTGTGTGTGTGTGTGTATGTATATATATATATATATATACATACACACACACACACACACACACACACACAGTATATACTGTACATAAAATTATTTTGGAGTACACAAATCACCACACAGTAGGATTTCAACTCATAACAGAATGGATTTTTTGTTCCATCTCTACTTCATATCTTTATTCAAGTCTAGGATTTAGGAGAAGAAGTCCAAAATATCAATCAAGTAGTTAAATTGCGGTTTAAGCAGGTATTCCTATTCTATTTCAGTAAACCAGAACATTATAACATAAGTGTAACTGGCATGACAAAGAAGCAGCATTAAATTAATACGAGAATAAAAACGAGCTCCAGGTGAGACTCACCCTCTGGTCTGAAGTGGGCGATGATGGTGACGGTCTGACCGGCGTTTTTGAGAGCAGCCGCTGCCTGTTCGTGAGTCGCACTTCGCAGGTCCACTCCGTTCACCTGCAGCCCGGAAAACAGGAATTTTTATTCCTGAGTTTTTCATGCAGTGAAATGCTAGTCTTGAAAATGCTAGTCTTGAATTGAAAAATAAGTCTTATAGAACACCATGGTCAATGTTTTTCTTGCAGCAGGACGGATGTTTTTCTGCTTTAAAGCCCTCTTTGGCTGCCCGGAACATGGGGCAGTTATGACCATAATCATTTAAAAAACATTACTAAATTATAAGGAATTAAAAATAGGGACATTATTAATTCCATCCACACTCATTTGTCATATGTTAAAAACTTTATAAACTTTTTGTGTGCTTTTTCATTTTCGTTAACACACAATCCTTAGTGGAGCATTAGGTTCAAAAGTTTAACTCTACAGATTTCATACAGCATAGTGTGGCTTAATTAGAAAAAAGCCTGGCAAGAAGTACAAGTAAAATTCCTGGGCGTTTCAACCCCGCCATGACATTTCAGTGCGGTTATTTGATTTAGAAACTAAAACTGAACGTTTTTTTTTTTGGATCGTGCGCCGCCTTTCCCTAACGAGGAGGAAATGACTCCAATTTGGTGACATCAAGCCTACACGAGGGTGTGTTTCAAAAGAGACCAGCCCTGTTGGAGTGTAGAGAGAAGGGTAAAAATAGATTTTAGGGAGTGTTTCAGGTCTCACAGCAGAAACCCAGACAAATGTGTGGGAATAAGAGAGAGAGAGATGTACAATGACACGACTGAGTGTACAGTATGTGGAAGAAAGGCTGGACACGGTTTAAGGATGTAACACCGTATAAATACAGTGATGTCATGTCAAAAGACTGGTGTGGTGATGAAGAGGTGAGTATGGATAAAAAAAATGTTTTTTTAAGAAGTAAAAAAATAAAATAAAAAAATACTCATGAAGCTCAGGTCAAAAGCACAGCAAAAAATTTTTACGTTTAAGTCTGAAATATGTGACCTGAAATAATGATATTAAAAGAAAAAAAGTAACAAGGGGCACGAGGACATCAATACATGATTTAATGACTGCATGAACATTTTAAGAGTTTATTTCTTTATCTCTACTTGTTCATCCAGGACACTTGACGTGTCAGCACCACTTTAGCTCTGTCCTTTGGCTCAGTTTTAGATCTCGCATCCACAGAAGAAGAACAAAAAATTTCAAATCACGTGTCATGTCCGGTTCACTTCCTGCAGTGAAAGTTAAACTGCTTTCTCATGGACAGAAAACACACACCAGGGATCCTTTCAAACATCCTGACTTCTGTGCATATGAAGCATCCCAAGTGTTTAAGTCCTATCCTTAAACTAGATTTCACGTTCAGTCATTACTGTTGACGTACCGAGATGAGGCGATCTCCTTTCCTCAGCTCCCCGCTCAGATCAGCAGGACCTCCTGCCAGAATGAAGGAGATAAAAATCCCCTCTCCATCCTCTCCACCTACGATGTTAAAGCCTAGTCCCGTGGCTCCGCGGTGTAACACCACTTTCCTCGGCTCTCTGTCGTAAACACACACATGCTCTTGCTTTAGTACTTTACATGACAATAAAACGGCAGAAAAAGGACATTAACTCTGGTCAGGTATCACATACAGAACTTTATCACACGCATAAAACTCATGACTGTTATCTGATTACGCTATAAAAGTCAAATTGTAAAACATAACTCACAGCGTTAAAATGAGCTCAACCTATAACAACTTGCCATTAGAGGGCGTTGCAGCCCTAAGACTATTTTATATGCAAAGTACTGAGCTGAATTAAAAAAATAAAAAAAGAAAGACTCCAGGCAACAAGTACAAAATTACTTATCTGTTAAATCTGAATATAATGGTAAAATAGGTCTGTGTGTGTGTGTGTGTTTATTTTTTTAATTGTTTGGAGGGGGGGGGGGGGGGGGGCGTAAGGAGCAGGTTGTGTATTATGAGGGGTACAAGAGACCTCTATTTATACAGTACAAATACAAATCAATTACTGTTAATTAACATTTAAAAAAGGTTAGGGGGAAAAACAAACAGAATGGAACTAAAACCTAAAAGCTCAAGAACTGCTTTTAGATATTGGATTTTATAAATGTCTAGCAAAAATAAGGAAGCCTGTGTACCTGCATCCTTCAAACACTCATGTAATTACACATTTAATACATATTTAGTTTTGCACCAGACATACTGCACATTATAAATAGCTATACATTACATTTAACCCATGTATTCACAATAGTTTCATGAATAATTAACTTTTTGATCTTTTCTTTTTACCAGTCGAACTAATCAAAGAGCAAAAAAAAACAAAACAAAAAAAAACAAGGAAAAATTAAATGATCAGTCATTTTTATCAGCTACTTATGTCGTTATCATTGTATTATCCCTTTTTTGTGTTGACGCAATTAAAGATCTGACTTTGTTTTTAGTTTTTCCCGTAAATCTATTTCCAATTAAACGAATCACTAACGGCACATTAGAATAATCTTGTTTACACTCGTCAAGGAGATGAAGACTGACGGGACATTAGTGTACATTTTTATGAAAATAAAATCACATGATGCGGACCATTTTATCAGTTTTACGGGATAAGTGAGATAGACCATCGTCCAATCAAATGCATTTCTATTTGTAATTTGTATTTTTTTTTTTTTAAATACAAAAGTGATTGGATAGCTTTAGTTATGGTGTAGAAAATAAAACATTAATTAGAGTGTGAGTGGGCGAGATGGTAAAAATACTATCGTAAGCCATTTCTACAATACATGGTAAACCATCCTGACATACAGGTCTGATGATAAGCGCCCAACAAAACTAATGAAAAAATAATAATGTTAAAATTCATTTGTTTAAAAATATTTATATGATGTTAAAATAACAGGGTCCAAACAAGTATGTACTCAATAGATAGATGGATAAAATAAAGATATTGTTGATATCTCAAAAAAGTGCAGTGTCACTAAAATGACTAAATTACTGATATTATAGTAGCATATTGCCCAATCCTAAAGCACTGAAGATTGATGTCTGTAGATGTAGAGAGAGAGAGAGAGAGAGAGAGAAAATGAAAGACAAACCGTAGACCTGTTATCTCTTCTTTGTTTAACCTGGATGACCCATGAAAGATGATCTAGTAACCGGATATGCGTTCAGCGAGAAGGACATCAATAACGTAAATCCATGAACGCGATACTCTACGTGATCCTGACAACGACTACAGTTACACAGAAATTATTTAAAATATTATATACCGTGGTATTTCCAAGCACAACACAGTTCTGCTTTACTTCACATAATACACACGTGGACAAAATTGTTGGTACCCTTCGGTCAATGAAAGAAAAAAAACTCACAATCGTCACAGAAATAACTTTAATCTGACAAAAGTCATAATAAATAAGAATTCTATGAATGTTAACCAATGAAAGTCAGACATTGCTTTTCAACCATGCTTCAACGGAATTATATAAAAAAAAATGAACTCATGGAACAGGCCTGGACAAAAATGATGGTACCCCTAACTTAATAGTTTGTTGCACAACCTTTTGAGGCAATCAATGCAATCAAACGATTCCTGTAACTGTCAATGAGACTTCTGCACCTCTCTGCAGGTATTTTGGCCCACTCCTCATGAGCAAGCTGCTCCAGTTGTTTTTGGTTTGAAGGGTGCCTTTTCCAGACGGCATGTTTCAGCTCCTTCCAAAGATGCTAAATAGGATTGAGGTCAGGGCTCATAGAAGGCCACTTTAGAATAGTCCAATGTTTTCCTCTTAGCCATTCTTGGGTGTTTTTAGCTGTGTGTTTTGGGTCATTGTCCTGTTGCAAGACCCATGACCTGCGACTGAGACCCAGCTTTCTGACACTGGCCAGCACATTTCTCTCTAGAATCCCTTGATAGTCTTGAGATTTCATTGTACCCTGCACAGATTCAAGACACCCTGTGCCAGATGCAGCAAAGCAGCCCCAGAACATAACAGAGCCTCCTCCATGTTTCACAGTAGGGACAGTGTTCTTTTCTTGATATGCTTCATTTTTCCGTCTGTGAACATAGAGCTGATGTGCCTTGGCAAAAAGTTCCATTTTTGTCTCATCTGTCCATAGAACATTCTACCAGAAGCTTTGTGGCTTGTCAACATGTAGTTTGGCATATTCCAGTCCGGCTTTTTTATGATTTGTTTTCAACAATGGTGTCCTCCTTGGTCGTCTCCCATGTAGTCCACTTTGGCTCAAACAACGACGGATGGTGCGATCTGACACTGATGTTCCTTGAGCATGAAGTTCACCTTGGATCTCTTTAGAAGTCTTTCTGGGCTCTTTTGTTACCATTCGGATTATGCGTCTCTTTGATTTGTCATCAATTTTCCTCCTGCGGCCACGTCCAGGGAGGTTGGCTACAGTCCCATGGATCTTAAATTTCTGAATAATATGTGCAACTGTAGTCACAGGAACATCTAGCTGCTTGAAGATGGTCTTATAGCCTTTACCTTTAACATGCTTGTCTATAATTTTCTTTCGAATCTCCTGAGACAACTCTTTCCTTCGCTTCCTCTGGTCCATGTTGAGTGTGGTACATACCATCTCAACAAACAACACAGTGACTACCTGGAGCCCTATATATAGGCGCACTGACTGATTACAAGATTGTAGACACCTGTGATGCTAATTAGTGGACACACCTTGAATTAACATGTCCCTTTGGTCACATTATTTTCAGTATTTTCTAGGGGTACCATCATTTTTGTCCAGGCCTGTTCCAGGAGTTTATTTTTTTAAATAATTCCGTTGAAGCATGGTTGAAAAGCAATGTCTGACTTTCATTGGTTAACATTCATATAATTTTTTTAAATTATTACTTTTGTCAGATTAAAGTTATTTATTTATTTATTTATTACCATTGTGAGTTTTTCTTTCATTGACCGAAGGGTACCAACAATTTTGTCCACGTGTGTATATGTATATTATAGTATAACCATAATACAAAATAGCTGTTTTTAATCCTGCTTGTATAAAATGCATTCTCTTTTCATTAGTGTTCTGTTAGTGTCGTCTCATACGTGCAGTGACGAAGGGCTGTCAAGTGCAACGTCTGGATGCTCATCCTGATGTCCCACCTGTACCCTTAGCCAAGGACTCGTGCAGGAAGACTAAATTGATAGGTTGTGTGTGTGTGTGTGTGTGTGTGTGTGTGTGTGTGTCATTTTCTGAGTGACGATTGCTCAATTCTATTATCGCACAGCAGCAAGAGTCATTCTGTCTGAAAGCACGGCTAAACTGTGGTGACCTTGAGCTTCTCAGGAAAAGAAGGAGATAAAGAGCGGGGGGGATGGGAAAAAGAGAGAGCGAGAGAGTGATGGAGAGAGAGAGAGAGAGAGAGAGAGAGAATGAAGAGATTCTCTTTTTTCCTCCCGCTGCAGATATTGCCTCCCGCGACTCGTGAGGCCAATAAATTTTTCATAACTTCAGCTCATCTCTTTCTGCAGCAGGGAAAGAGACATGAAAAATGCAAAGCAGGAGAAAAGGAGTGAGAGATGAAGACCGAAACGACACACAGGCAATAATTCTCATACAAAAAAAAAATGAAAAGCAATAAATAAATAAATAAACAAATAAGTAGAGTTACTGTTTTAAAACTCAAAATTGAAGTAAACGTGACGGTTCTGCTGGTTTTCTAGCACAAGAGGCGGAGCTTTCTGAACTGTCTGACTGAGGCCAGAGTCCCGATCTACAGTAGTTTCTTCTCTAAACATGTTTAATTCGATAGCTGAACGATAACTGAGGTCATGTTTAAGACGGTGAAGCACATAGATCAAGTCTACCTCGTCATGTCGTCTTCCCCGGGCGAGGTCTTGGGCGTAGGGGAGAAGCGTCCAGAGGAGGACGCCGGAAGCGTCTGGTTCAGGTAGTTGGGGGTGTTGATATGGTTCTCCATGTGCTGCGAATAAGCTGAGGGCAAAAAGCGAAGATTAACTAGTTATAAAGTAAACTACGTTTACATACTAGATGGCCTGAGAAGAAGAATCTCCTCAACCACCCATTCATTCATTAATTCACCAATTCATTTATTTATTTATCCATCCATTCATCTAATCCATCTAGCCATCCACAACCACCTTACCAAATCCATCCATTCATGCATCCATCAATCCACACATCCGTCTCCAAAAATCCATCTACAGGATATCCAACCCCTGAAATCCACCCACTGCTCAGCAAAAGCCATCCAACATCCGCCCATCAGTCCATTTATCTATCCATCCATTTATCTTATAAATACCACTCATCTCCTAAAATCCATCTACTATCAAACCTCCCCACATCCACCCATCCATCAGAATTCATCTATCCATACATTTATCTACTCCATCTAGCTATTCACATCCATCTTCCCTAATCCATCCATCCATCCATCAAACTAATCTATCTATAGACCACCTGAATTTCATCCCATCAACCTGTCTCCCAAATCCATCCATCCTGTCTAAATCCATCCATACGCATCGCCCCAAATCCATCCATCAATCGACAGCCCCCTAAACCATCCACGCTTTTATCCAGCTATTGCTATACCTAGCAACTCCAAAATCCATTCATCCTAATCCATCCATCAAATCACATCCCCCAAATCCATCTTTTCATCCATCTACCCAAATTTATCCATCACCCAATCTAGCAAATCTGTCAATATTTTTACGTACTCAAATCTAGCTATTCATTCATTCATCCACCCAAAACCATCAATCCATCAACCTAATCACCTATCATTCCACCCTCTCATCTTCCATCCACACAAATCCCTCTGAAAGTTATTTATTACATCCAATCGACAAGCGACCTACATCCATCCACCCACACCTCTTCATCCCATCCCTTCCATCTATACAATCTATTTAAGACCTTTATCGTCCATCCAGTTAATAATCTGATCTATTCGTCTGTTCCCAGTGGTGTTACTCATGGGGTAGATGAAGGCACATTAAAGGCGTAAAAGAAACAGCATTAACACTGTTGTGTGTAAGAGCACTCATCGCTCCACTCACAGTTCGTGACATCAGGAGGAGCAAAACTGTCGTTCATGAAGACACTGTTGGGTTTGGCCACTTTCAGGTACACCACGTCTGTAGTGTTTTTCAAGGCAGTCACGGCATTCTCATGGGTCACGTCCTCCAGACACACGCTGTTCACCTAACACACACACACCCACACATATCCGTCAGCCTATTATGAACAACAGACAGCTGTTCAGATTCTCTCAGATTTCTTCATTGCTCTGGTGGTCGGCTTACGGCCAGGAGTTTGTCTCCGATCTGCAGCCTGCCGTCTTTGTGTGCGGCGCCTCCTTCGATTATCTTGGTGACGTAGATGCTGTTGTCTCCAGGTATGTGCTGATTTCCTACACCTCCGGCTATACTGAAACCAAGACCTGAAGCGTACCGAGAAAAACGCTTATTAAAAAAGTGATTTATCATCCAGTAGAAAGTCTGAACCGTCACATTACAGAAATATACAACATACGATAAAGTCGTTTTAATGGAAACATATAAAATAATGAAACGGTATATTGTTTTCCGATACCTTTTTTTACATCTTATTTGGAAAAACCTTATGAATGCAAATTTAAGCAGTGAATAATAAACCAATGAGTCATGACACGGTACAGGAGCTAATTAAATAGTTCAATCACTTGATTTATATACACATATAAGAGTCGAGGAAGTGTAGTGATAACTGCTAAAATAAAACGACGTTGCTGTCGTCGAAGGGACGTGAGAGAGAGAGAGAGAAAGAGGAGTACAGGACGGGGAGGAGGCAGGGGAAACCGCTTCCATGGCAACTACGTTTTGGTGCAGTTTGATGGAGGAACACTGCGGGGTCATGCTGATGAAATCTACCAAGGATGATTTGGAGGGAGGAAAAAAAAATAATAGAAGGAAAGGGAGAACTGAAGGTAGCAAAAAAAAAAACAACAACAACAGAAGTTACACAAACAACAGGTTTTAGTAAATAAATAAGAAAGAAAAACATAATGAAATAAATAATACAATTTTGAACCACATCACTCGGGGCTCGGGGGCATAATGTCATGATTTTTTTCTTCCTTTATTGTTGTCATGTTTTGTGCAGGGGGTGTATTTATAACCAGGCAACCAAAGTACAGTGGAACCTCGGATTGCGAGTAACGTGGTTTACGAGTGTTCCGCAAACCGAGCAAAGATTTTTAATAAATTTTTAATCGGAAACCGAGCAAGTATTAGTTTACGAGCGCCGAGTATCATGTATCACGCATGAGACTCTTATTTTGACACCAAGGCCCCCCCCACCGCTTCACAAACACACACAAACTCTGCTCGTCTCACACACACACACACACACACACACACGCACACACACACGCACACACACACGCACACACACACGCTCTTTCGCCTTTTCACCCCCTCCCCAGCTTCACAAACACATAGAAACTCTGCTCTGTCGCGATTCTTTTCAAAGGTAAGGTGCTGGTTCATTTGTTTTTGTTTTTTTACTTTACAGCAGTGATTCCCTTAGTATGTGCTCACGCCAGGTCAGAGAGATTTCTTTTTATCCTGTTAAAACGGTGTTTCTGCTGTGTTTCTGCGTTTGTTGTAAACTTAAAAAGTGATTCCGTTAAGATGCGCTCATGCCAGTCTCAGAGAGATTTCTTTTTTTTCCTGTTAAAACGGTGTTTCAGTTGTGTGTGTTTGTTTTGTGAAACTTAAAAAGCGAGGTAGGGAGAGGGAGGAGGAGTGTTACTGTGTAAAACGAGGCGAGGGAAGGGGCTAATTCCACACACAAACACACACACACACACACACACACACACACACACACACACACACACACACACACACACACACACGGCGCCTGCGCGCACCAACGGAAACACTTCTCTGCCGGGATTTATTTGTACTTTTTTTTTAAGGTAAAGTGCAGATTAATTTTCATTTTATAGATTGTATTAATAATTTTTATGTATTTATTTTTGTGGGCTGTGGAACGAATAATTAGAGTTTTCATTATTTCTTATGGGAAATGATGATTTGGTTTACGAGTGTTTTGGAACACGAGCCCCCTTCCAGAACGAATTATGCTCATAATCCAAGGTTCCACAGTACAGTGAGAATGTACTGTATTTAAAGAGACAAATGATTACGCACGACCAGGTTTCACTCTCTCGATGGATCACACATCTGTAGATACTGAACGCACGCGATACACGATGGAGAGCAGCCGTACCTTTAGGTCCTTTAACCAGTTTGAGCTCGACGATTTTCTCCGAGACGGATTTTCTCCTCCTGACGTACAGCCTGACCAGTGACCCCGCCTCCTTCAGCGCCTCCACCGCCTTGCTGTGGGTCACATCCCGAACATCCTCCTCGTTGACACGCAAGATGACGTCGTTCACCCTGCGCACAGAGAACGCGCTCATAATACACACACTCACACACGCACCTCGTACACGTACTTCACTTACTTCCGAAGAAGCCTTTCATCATCTTTCTAGATAGAAAGCCTTTTACAGCACGGGTCAGCGGTAGAGTTCAGATTCAAACCTCTATTCAAAACATATCAAACGCACACCCACACGCACGGACAGGCCTGACCCCTTTACAAAAGACTTTCTCCCCATCTGACAGACTAAATGTCAATGTGTCCTCATCACCGTCAGCGCTCAGCTCCACTGCGTGTCCACACTGCTGCAGCTTTAATGAGCCTCCGACAGCACGCTCGGATACACCACTCTCCCTTACACACCATGTCGGATTTTTGTAATATATTTAAAGCCCATTTGTTTTCGTTTTTTTTTATTTAATCAGTAAATCATACTGAATAAGGAACCGATGCTGTCTTGTTTGCTAGCGTTATGATGTCGGGTTACAGCCGACATCCTTTTATCTTAACGCTTAACACAATGATGACAGAATTTGTTTTATTTGTCCTTGCAGATTATGTTTATGGTTTAACGTACATCAACAGGCCATTATTATAGACTAGGACTTATTACACTTTCTACTGAACACTAGTTAGTTTAAAGTAATGTGGAAAAAAAAATATAGCATGCTGGATCATGTGCTATTCTGTAAAAGCTGTCACATGTCTCCATGAGGTCTTTCTCAGTTTTAATTAACTGATCTAGTTCTCTGACCTTTATTAAATACATATCCTTGAAGGTGACGGTGTGAGGATTGCAATGATTATACGGCATATGATAAAAATGCTCCAACAGCAGGTAAAAATACAACGTCTCACTTTGGCGGAGCTCTTCCATACCATGTCTAAAAGGGTTCCAGTCTCCTATTATTAACAAAGTATTTATATAACCCGAGTCCAAATTAATACGCTCCTTAAAGGTGATCTTCACACGGCTATATCGAGTTCCCAAACCGAATACGGCTGCACGCCCACCGTGGTAATGTGAACCCGGACTCACCGGAGTCTCCCGTCCTGAGCGGCGGCACCCCCTGGGATCACTTTGGTGATGAAGATGCTGGGGTCCTCGCCTATGTGAGGGTTATCCGTGCCACCTGCGATGCTGAAGCCCAGGCCGGAATTTGCCTGAACACACAAACAGGTTGCGTAGCACGCTTTTAAAAATAGCAGGTAATATGATGTACCTCACGGGCACCGCTGAACTGATTTTATTTTTAGGAGACATCCATTAATAAAAGGTAAGTTTGGGTGTAAGCCAAGTGCAAAAATGTTTTTTTAATTCTTTCTTTTGGAAGCACAACCACATACAGTAATAACACACAGTGAGTAATATTTAGATGTAATTTGCCATATTATATTCAACTTAAACCACTTTTATACGTCTTTGAAATGACATAATACAAGGTTAATATTAAAAACGTTTCTGCAGCATGAAACAAAAAGATGAGAAGGTTCAGGCTCAGACAGTGTTGGTCAGAGCGGACGTTAAAGTGCTGGTGCTTATTTATTCCGAGGTGATAACGCGCAGTTGAGAGAGGGAGAGCAATGCAAACTGGGTCAGAGAAAAGGAGAGAACAGTTGGCACGGTCAGGGGTTAAAGATCTCAATTGTGTGACAGAAGACAGAGCTGTTTTGCTCCTTTCCACTCGCGAGTGAAATAAGGTATGATGGATCACTTACTGAACGATACAAAGACGTTCTGTACTGCAAGTAGCGACGCTGGGGCCGATTTCTTTTCTATATGTTCAAGTCAGGTTATTACACTGAGATTACACGTTAGATGTTCAATCTGTTTAAGGCTTATGTCGCAGTAGTGATTGAGATGAACACAAGTTAGGATTAATAATTCAATCGACCGAAATCAAATGAAGCAGGCTGAGAAATTCAATATAGCTAGTTTAAAAGCACGTCGTCGATTTGAAGCGGGTGCTGTTACAAAGGTTGGAGTTGGATTTGTGGAGAAAATTATTATTTTTCGAGTTTAAGGTTGTACATGGGACTCAGTTAAGTTTTCTCGCTTCTACCCAGATGTCGATCCTTGTTGTGATAAATGGAAAAATGAAGATGCGTCTCTTGTTTGTATGTACCAGACGTCTTTCTCCCTTTTATTTAAGTGGAAGGATGCCACCTCACCCACCCACACCTGGTGGCTCAGGGATATCATGTCCTGAAATTTCACTTGAGATTCAAATTTCATGCGTTTGCCCGAGTTCACTTTTTTTCCCATACAAATGTATGGTTTAATCCACTTTTTATTTGAGAGGTTGTTTTTTCACCTGCTCTTTTTTATGTTTTGCACACAAAACCCAGACTTCCAGCTCCATGTTCTTGTTTTTCTTTTCCTTCTTTAAATGTGCTCTTCTTAGACATGTCCAAGGCTGGCATGGAGTTAGGGATAGGAACAAACCCCTAGGGATAAGATAAATGTGGGGGTGCAGGGGTTTGTAAGGGGTTCAGATTGTGCCTTGAAACGCACACTACTGTACATGTCTGCTTTATGTTATGTCTCTGTCTGAAATCAATAAAAAATATTGTTGATTATATTATAGAAACATTTTATTTCTACTTTACTATTATGAATACAAAATGCTCCACTTAGTGTATAAAGCTTTTATTTTAAACTTGGGTGAATTACTAAGTAAGCGATATTAGATGGCATCAGTGTCTACTTGTACTCAAGATATCGTACAACTTCTCAACAACTGAGGATGGAAAAGAAAAAGTGATGGCATGCCGTCTCTAGTTGAGGTTTTTAACTATTTTGTTTACTCTGGGAAAACTTCCAGAGGAGTATTACAGACATAATAAACTATGCTAGGATTCTTGTATTGGATTTTTGTAACTAGTTTTCCTCTTTGTGAACTACTAACTGCTAAACTCTCTGAGGGGCGTACAAATATACGGGGGTGAGTCAGAAACTATCTGTGCAGGTGTGAACAGGTTACATCAGTTCATTAGTGACCGCGGTGTGGGAATCTTAAAAGTGAAAGTTTCCTAAAGAGCATCATTACTGCCGACGACACACGGATTCAGGAGCAGATTCAGGCGGCGAGGACAAACATTCGCTACTCGTTCCCATCACCAGCATGAAGCGCTCCACTCACCCTCTCCAAGGTAATCTCCTCGTACTCATAGTCCGCTTCTGTGCCATTCACCTGCAGGACAATGAAAAAACAAACAAAAAAAATAAACACACAGATAGAACACATCAGATCCAAATGAGCATCGGCGTCACAGCTCGAGATCTTCTGAACAATTTAACCGGCAAAAAGGCGAGCGAAGAGACTAATGAAGCGTAGAAAACGATCGTTTCAGATACAAGCGAATGTCCGTGATGGAGGACAGGGTTTAAAAATAGACCTCATGATGCTGGTCATAAAGTACGACTGGACCGTAATAACGTTCTCGTTAATGTTCAAGCGGGGCGACTAGATAGTCAGTGAGTGGAGGAGTGCTCAGGTCCAATCCGCTCACGCTTCCACAGAGCGGCTTCAGTAGAAATTCATTATTGAGGTTTTCATTCATGGATCATCCATACGTGTAGACGCTGTGCAGTAAAGGATTAATATAAGTAAAATTAAATATAATACGAGTCTTCCAAGAAAGACACGTCATGGGAAAATGAAACAGCTAGTGCACATCTACACCTGATACATTTTTCTCTGAAGGTCAAATTCAAGTGAGGTGTTTCTGAGGAGCTGCAGACAGAAGAATGAAAGGTGTTACGCCGCAGGACAGTAGAGATAGAAATACTTCATCATTTATAGTCACTCACAAAATTGAGTACACACCTCCTAATTTCAGCAAACATTTTAGTACATCTTCTCAAAGGACAACACTATAGAAATTAAACTCGGATATATTTTAGACAGTCATGAGGGACGTTACTTTGTAAAGTAACTAATTACATTACAAATTATTGTTATTTAAAAGTAATCCGTTACATTACTGCGTTACTTTCTGATGAAGTCACTAGTTCGAGTACTTTTCCATTGCAGAAATGAAAACTCCTTTGTGCTTCCTCATGCATGTTGTTTTAGTCGAGACCTTTATAATTATTCTACCATCATCACTCAGTAAAGTTTGGCCCATTATCTGTTAACTACTACAGTAATACCCCTATCTCACCTACGTACGCGGTGTCGCGCGGTGCCCGTAAGTACGATTCGTCATGATTCACCGCGAGTTTTGGCGCTGTGATTACGTTGCATCTTCCATCTCGCGGACCTTGCAGAACTTTGCGGAACATCGGACGGTCACTCGCGGACCTGAACCATATTGAGCACCTGTGGGGCGTCCTAAAGCGGAAAGTGGCGAAGCACCGTGTGCCTGACATCCAGCGGCTCCGTGATGTCATTATGGAAGAAAGGAAGAGGATCGGAGCACCTACATGTGCGACTCTGGTGAACTCCAGGTCTAGGAAGGTTAAGCTGTGATAGATAACAACAGTGCTCATATAAAACATTGACACTTTGTACGCAGTTCAGACGAGGATGGGTTCCCTGTTTAGTCTGGTTCCTCTCAAGGTTTCCTCCTATTGCCATCTCAGGGAGTTTTTCCTTGCCACCGTCGCCCTCGGCTTGCTCATCAGGGACAATCTTATCATTCTGATTCATACACATTCACATTTCATACAAACTTACTTCTTTTGATTGTGGAAAGCTGCTTTGCGACAATGTCAATTGTTAAAGGTGCTATACAAATAAAATTGAATTGAATTATTTAGATGATAAAGTCTGTATGCTGAGTTATTGTTAGAGGACAATAAATCTGGACTGATATACAAGATGCACATTGACTACTCTAAAGTGTATCCAGGTTTAATTTCTATAGTGTTGTCCCTTGAGAACATACTGTAAGTGCTGAAATGTGAGAAGTCTACTCAATTTTGTGAGATACTGTATATCAGGGTTATTAAAAAAAATTAAAATAAAACTTGAAATAAAATATGCTTGGTGAAAACAGTGCGACTGTGACGTGTCTTAAAGTGACATCCGACTGTTGCTGTAGTAGTTGTAACGTAATTACTTCATTCCATGATATTTTAAACTTTTACTAGTTAAAAAAAAAAAAAACTAAAGTATTGATTCTAAAATGTTGAAAATAAATCAGTAAACAAAACCACCGAATTTGAAGGCGTGTCCAAACTTTTGACTTGTAAAATTCGACGAATTCACCACCCACCATCACGTCTCGGCTGAATCGTTGAAGGATTGAAGTATTTACAAAGGTGTACCGTCTCGTGACTGATTACTCACACTTCTGCTTCTCAACGCTCTCATTTGTGCATTAAGACCAATCACAGGCAGCCAATTATAAAAGACTAAAGTCACTGATTCCCTTGTGTGGTCCTGAGGCTAGAGTGTGTGTGTGTGTGTGTGTGTGTGTGTGTGTGTGTGTGTGTGTGTGTGTGTGTGTGTGTGCGCGCATACATAAGCACTCAAGCTCCCTAAAGACACAGATTAAAGGCGGATCGAGTCTTTCCCCTCTGCAGACAGTCTCGAGGGGACGCGACGGTACTGCTGTGGAAAAAAGAGAGAAAAGGAGAGCGGAGATTCTTCACACCGCGTGTCTCAGACGGGAGACTCGGGCCTGGGTGATGGGTGTGTACGAAACTCCGTGTTCCTTATAAGTCATTTAGACCAATCAGAGCGAGCCAATGGAGTGACTAAAGACAATTACAATGGCATCCACAAGTTGTTTTTATAGACGAGGGCGCTCGTACCCCTACAGGAACCTGGAGGTACTGCAGGAAGGAAGGAATAACCTCATTCCTGGAAATTTATTCAGCGTTAAAATGACTTGCTGGTCTAAACATATTTATAATTAATAATTAATTACTTTTTACAATTTTTTAAATTATAGACCACTAATGGAAAAACTAGTGGAACTACAATCATGAATATGACTTTTATAATTTTTTATGACTTTTATAATTTTAACTTTTAAAATTTATGATAATCAATTTTAAAAAATCAAAAAGTTTTGAGATTCTACAACAAACTGTCTCAGTGTAGCATAAAATACATTACAGGTGTTCTTGATCTATATACTTAATATATCCTGCAATATATGGCTAATCCTGGCAGAGTTTTATAGCAGATATACATTAAATTCTTTATATCTCTAAAAAAAAAAAAAAAAAAAAGGGAAAAAGTAACTAAAAAACTGAAAAAGGAAGATAAAAAGAAATAAAATGAAAATTAATGAAATGAAAAGAAAATTAAAGGTTTTACATTTGTCATAAAAAGAAAAAAGGGAGAAAGAAGTACAGGAAAAGGTTTATTATATATCTACAAAGATAAAGAATAAAGTAAATTAAAGGGGTAAAGAAAACAAAAGCAAGGTAAAGTAAAAAAAAACAAACATATATATATATATATATATATATATATATATATATATATATATATATATATATATATATATACACACATACACACACACACACACACTGTATATATGTATTTTTTTTTCTATACAATATTGAAAATGAAAAATTGGGAGCAAAATAACACAAAAGGTTATTATACACAAACAAGAAAGAAAGAAAGAAAGAAAGAAAGGGAAGAAAACAGAAGGAACAAAAATGAAAGGAAAAAATAATAATAATACAGGGGTAAAAAAACTACATTACATTAAAAATAGGTAAAAGAAAAAAATACAAGAAAGGGAAATGGGCTTAGTTTTAAAAATCTGTTTAATTCACTTTTGTCCAACTCTTTTAGTCTGTCTCTTAAATGTAATGTACGGAAATAAAAACACGTGGCGTTACGGTCACAGTGCATGACTTACACACGTCTCACTAACCCGTCCAAGAGTGAGACATTTTAGAAATAAGATAAATGAATAGACGAACTCACATATGGGGCTGAATCCAGGCTTTCTGTGTTCACCACGACAGGAGGAGGATTCGCCTGGAAGAAAGAGCGGCACAGTTAAACGTCCGTAAGACGCACCGCGCGTTTAGCTTGCGCCAGACGCTTGGGCAGCAAAATAACCAACGTCCAAGCACATCGTTCTCCACAGTGACATGCCAGAGACTTGGACTAGCTCTCCTGATGGCACTACAAACACCAGCAGTGGCACGGACATGACATTTTACGCTGCACTAGTGGAGTGTGAATGCTACTAGTTCTAGATCCTAGTAGGATTTGATCCTCAGTGTCAGACTCGAGACACTTTTTTCCCCCTACAGCTGTGATAGGGTCACCCAAAGAGCAGTGGAATCGACAGAAAGAATGAGAGAAAGGAGGAGAAATATGAGAAAAATATAAGAAATGGATGAAAAATGAAATAAAAAAAAAAGACCTGTGACGTCGGTGAAGGGATGACGGCGGCCTCCGCAGGGACAGGCGAGATTGGGATCACGGGGATTATGGGAGTGGAGGGAGGGGTGGCATCTGTCTGCTGAACAATAGCATGGTGAAGAGGTCAGGTCACACACGCGGACACACACACATACACACACACAAAACAGAAATATACAGGAGGGCAATGGGGATGGGAGGGTGCATTTGTATGCATATGTATTTGTGTGTGTGTTTGGGTGGTAAAGGGGGGTTGTTATGCTTCGACTGACGCTCACTGTGCATGGGAGAGATGATGAGTGTAAAACTGCGCAAGTCAACACTACTTAAATAAATAAATAAATAAATAAATGCAACTAATTTGTTGAGTGCAGACACAATAATGAAGACTGCAGAATACACTTACACGCACAGAATACATTTTGTTATACCGTATATATATTTTTATCAGGTCATGACACAGAGCCTGATACGGATGAATGGATGAATCAGACTGAATCAGAACTGTGCCAACGGAGGGAGAGAGAGAGAGAAAGCTTAAAATCGCCACACGTTGATCAGGTCAACCCAAACAAAGGCGCGGTTTAGATCGGGTTAACAACATCGATCGGAGCCCTACTTTACCGCCGCTCCACATTACTGGTGTTGCTGTAACTTACTCTAAAGCAGGACAAAGGTCTGCCGATTCCTCAGTTTGAATACGACCACGTAAAACCGGTGTCTGACGTCAAAGAACAAAAAATTTGTCTCTACTTTCCAACCCAACCCAATACAGCCTGAACACAGCAACAGAAACAACTTCCTTGCTCTTTAAATCTTGTCGTATGTCATATTAAAGCTAGTGAACTTACAGACAGGAAGATTATCTACTAAATCAAAAGCTTTTTAAGGTTCAACACGGCAAGGTTCCTCATAATAATAATAATGGGGAAAAAAAAAAAACCTACAACAACCAAACTGCACAATATAATTTACAAGCAGCAATGAGCGGGCCCAAGCACCTGTGGAACTGCCACCTGGGTGCTCCACACAAACTGTGTGTTTTTTGACCATGCCAAGACCTCTAAAAAGCCCCAGATGCTGATATCACTCAATGTCATGTGACTCATGAGCTACTTTTCGGCATAGTGTTAGTTTGAGGCACCATCATCAGGTCTTTCTGGGGGGAAAAAATATATAGTAATAATCCTTAACAAAACAATGACATCAGCAATATTAAAAACAGCATTATCAGAGCCGATGGAGATGACATCACAATCATGTCGTTATTGTGATGATGTCATAGCGCTTGGGCCCCAAATAAAACACCTCATGTACCCACATTGATCAGAAGGAATACTGTTCACACCCAGAAGTGCCCAGGCCCATTTCTCCAGTAAGGGAAACTACGGGAGATATTGTATAACCCAGACCAACCAGAACACATTTTGAAAGACGTCTTATGACATTATTTTTTCCTTCCGTTATTTTATATCGGTTCGTTCAAGAAACGCAGACATAACAGAATAAATATAAAACATGAGATGTGATGAAATCATTATAATTCTTAATCAGGATAAAAACAAGCTTTTTAAAATGAACCTCTTTCATCACGATTTCGGAAATGATGTCACGTGTACACAAAATTTCACAGAACAAAATGATATTAATTAGATGTAACTTAGGGACTTCGTGAGTGAACGTCAAGGATAAACAAGAATAAAGAACTTTCCAGAACATTTATTTATAAGGTCCATGTTTGCCTCGTACAGGGATAAATAACATTTGGTGCCGAGTTTCTGACAGGAAAGTTTGGCGTTCTTGATGAGCTGTAAAGGACCTCATGTACTCTACGTCTGTTTCAGTTTCAATTTCCAAAACTGCAGAAGCAGCATGAGCGTCTGAGATGCTGCTTAATTAGAAAGAAGAGCAGAAACGCAAATATAGTCCCCAGGACATGATGTGGGTGCATCTCGGCCATCAAGTTGCAGGGGGGAAAACAAACTTCTGTTAAAAAGTCACAATCTGATCAAATAATTTAAACTAGATTGAAGAAATACTCTGCATCCTACCACAGCTACAAGCTGAGATGCTACAAACTGCATCGTGGCACATGCCAAGGCAAACCGAATCAAGCTCACACACATGCAGATGAGACTTCAACATGTTCTTTAAATGGCTGAAAACAAATATACAACAAAAAGGGAAGAAATCTATAAAGCTTGTCTCGATATTCAACTTGACGAACAGACACGCAACAGCACTAAATCCTGTTCGTTAACACAAATAAAAAAAAATAAAAAAAACAAACGCTGAGGTATTAACACTAAAACTACAGGTTCGTCCTCTTTCTCTGCAGCGTATTGTACAAAAAATATTGTACTGCAGTGCACCAGATACCAATATTTACAGTTGTATACAATATTTTCAGTGTGTAAGTGAATGTCTAAAATCCGGAATATTGTATATGTGGGTGGGGGATCGGGAGAAATGAGTCGGCCACTGTACCAATACTGTACTGCACAGACCAATACAGTGGAAAACAACTCGGTGATTTAAAGGTCCAGAGACATTTGTGTGAGATTAATTTCCTAAAGCGCCATTACGGTTTTTGCCGTGGGGAAAGATGACAGAGATTCAGATAAATGGATTAGCATGCCATCCATCAATGGTAGGCATATCAGACTCACTTTGTCGGACTTCAGAACAAATCCGACTTACAAACATGCTCCTGGAACAAAACTAGGAAAACTGTGTAGAATGTGTGAAGTCCAAATTTAAGACAATGACCGTGTCCATGGTTATGTTTGTACATGTGATCTGACTGTAACAACAAATTTGTGTAAATGTATTACTGTACAGTGGAACCGTGGATTACGAGCATAATTCGTTCCGGAAGTGGGCTCGTATTCCAAAACACCCGTAAATCAAATTTTCCCATAAGAAATAATGAAAACTCAAATTATTCGTTCCACAGCCCAAAAAATTAAATACATAAAAATAATTAATACAATATATAAAGAAAAAATAAAACAAATTAACCTGCACTTTACCTTTAAAAAAAGTTTTTTAAAAATCCCGACAGATAAGTGTTTCCGTTTGTGCGCGCTTGCTGCGTGTATTTTGTGTGTTTGTGTGTGTGTGTGTGTGTGTGGAATTAGCCCCTTCCCTCGCCTGGGTAAATCAGAGAGTGTGCCTGTATGTGCGTGTGAAGCCGGGGAGCGGGGTGTAAAGGCGAGAGAGTGTGTGCGCGCGTGTGTGTCGGTGTCAAATTACGCGCGCGCACACACACAGGAGACGTTGACTATACCAGTAAGAGACGAGCACTAAGACCCAGCAGGGGAGACGATTACCCACAATTCCGCAGCGCAAGAGAGAGAAAAATCATTGGCTCAGTTGTGATCACTTGACGCTCGGTGTCAAAACGAGCGTATGCGTGATAGATGATACTCGGCACTCGTTAACCAATACTTGCTCGGTTTTTCAAGTCAAAATTTTTGCTCGTCTTGCGGAACACTCGTAAACCGCGTTACTCGCAATCCAAGGTCCCACTGTATGTATAAAATATGTTCGTTATAAAAGTTAGCGCTAAAGATCTATGTGTGCTGATATATCTATCTTTACTTTCAATTTGTCATAAATATAAATACCATTAACATTTTAACTCTGGATTAGTTTGATAAGTCCTGGATATCTACAGTAGATTGTTCTAAAGAAATTTCTTTTTTGGTGGCATTTAAACATACACCACCCCTATCAGGCAATTAATTTTGCACACTTTTTATTTATTTATTTATTTATTTTAGTGATGCTGACTTCAGAAAAACATCATGAAAACACTGCCCTATGAGACCACAAACAGGATTCCACAGAGAAAGGAAGAGTGTCCTTGACTTCCTTGCAGATGTATTGTAGGTCACTATTTTCTTCTCCTTACAAGAAAAAGGCAGAGAAAGAAAAAAAAAAGAAATCTTGTTCAAGATCTCAGCCCTTAAAAAAAAAACTCCATGTCAAGTGTAATAGGTACCTTACTACAGAGCAGCATGCACAGTGCAACAGGTAGACCGAATGGAAGAAGGAACATGTAACAAGGATCTCAAGTAAGCTGTCCTCATTCTCGGAATTCTAGTATTAAAGAAAGGAATCGGGGAAGCATCCTTTCAGTTCCTCTCAAGACAATCACTTGAGAATGTCCTCAAGAGGATCATCAAACCAGAAGCATGGTGCAGCCTAAGACCTGAAAAGTCAAATACTGGCATGCTGCACCACAAGTACAAAACTATGAAGTCCATGGACTTCTCAAGCTGCTACCTTAAACATCATGGATGGTCCAGAGCTGGAGTTTGCATCAACTGTTACGCGTACTGAATGTCTTAGGAACACTGAGGCATTCATAGAACTTGCATATTAATAAAAACGTCAAGTCAGACCAACAACGCCAAAGCGATCAAGATAATCGCAACTCCAAAATTCACTCCAAAAGATCTACACAATGGAGTCAAGCCAGAGCTTGAGGCCACACACCGTGATGTACTGTACCTTCTCAAATCCCAGTGAGGTCCAGAGTGGGCGCTCTCTAATGGAGAAGCTCTGCACTGGGCTGCTCACTTTAGCCGGACTCTTGGTGGGACTCTTCTTCACACTGTCCCGCAGGTTCAGAAACTTAGTCTTGCTCTTACCAGAGCTGGAAGAGCCTACAGAGTGGCAAAGAGAGTTCGTCTGGAGAACCGGTGCTGGGACGAGTTGAGACTGCTGGAGCTGGAGCGGTTTAAAGTTTAATTTAGGATTCTTTATGTCTGGGATACCGGCGCTGGCTCTTCGGGAGGTATAATCCATGCCGGAGTGACAGGAGGTCATTAGCAGGACCAAATGATGGAGAAACGTGTTAGGTAGCACTGAAGATGTTCCTCAACTGCATCGGAAAAGAAGTTGGTGAGATTCAGAAAAGCCTCAGAAACGGATGAGACTACGATCTAGGCTCGGTTCAGCTTCCGCACGAGCTCGGAGAACGTGTAAGTCGTACGTAAATTCCTTAGCATCTAGCGCCTTTGTGTCTCTCGCGCTCATCTCCTCGTGTTTGTGCCAATTAGTGAGCTCCAGTAGGGCCAGCCAACGGGAGCTGTGGGGCTTTTTCCTGGCATGAATAATCAATGGTGAGCTCGATTTCACATCCACACGGCAAACACACACACACACACACACACACAAACACCCCTGTCTGTGCGTTTATATGGTGTGTGTGTACACCGCATATCCTCAAGCTCACGATACACAATGAAAAAAAATATCTGAATTTAAAACGTTTTTAATCTGAGCATTGCATGCTTTCCGGAAGTCAGTGACTTCATGACAGATGGCTTGTCACTGTGTGTGCGCGCGCGTGTGGATCCAAAGGCTATTTACACCAGGTAAAGTATAAACAGTGAGATAAATAATACAACAACAGCCAAGATAGTGTTGGCATGACAGCTCATGTCCGGACCGGTGAACAAGCGGGTCTGGAATTCATGAGCTATAACCTTCTGGCGCGTCTCAAGGTAGAATTATGATCAGCATTTTCCTTAAACAATCTGTTATTAAAATAAGAATTGCGAGTACAAAATTTGTTACGTTCTAGTAGTAGTAGTAGTAGTAGTATCACAAGATCTTGCATGTTTCTACATTCCATACAAAATAATATAAGAGCAGGCGAACATACAGTACTGTAGATCTAAATCCTGACGTGATCAGGATCAGGACCAGGCCTTTGGTAGTCTGTTTCACTTTCGGCAAATAATACAACTCCGGCGCCATCTAGTGGCACCTGGAACGACCGGTACTTAAAGCAGAGTGTGAAATGAATCGTGCCTTCACGTGCGCAGTGACTTACTCACCACTTCTTATTCAGTTAATTAATTTAGGTCAGCGTCTGAGATGTTCAGAAACTTTCAAAAAAGTGAACTTCATCAGGTCCATGATTCAAGTCATTAGTTGAATATCCTGACTTATGGGAAGAAAAAGTGCAGTGCGTGCAAGAGGCTGATGACCGGTGTGTACCTCTTATTAATATCCAAAAAAGTAAGCTTAAACGGCTGATAAGTGGTTCTTTGTAAATAATAATTTAAAAAAAGAAAGAAAAAAAAAATCTGTCTTAAGAGACTCAAGTTTAAATTGATGGTTCCTATTTTTATGTTTAATTTGAGTAACTGTGCTGAAAGTGCAATTCTTCAATTTGCTTTTTTTCAAAGCAAATAATTATTCGCATTCCTCAGATGATGTCAGCAAAAAAAAAAAAAAAAAAAAAAGGTTTCTGCCTCTTTTAACTAAAAAGTTATGGGTGAGTATATTAACAGGCTCACAAAGCGTTACTATATGTAAATCGCACTGTAGATTAGCGGCACGGACGCCGAAACCGGACGCTGCCTCTCGAGTCGTTAACCTTTAGCTTTCAGGCCACAGAGAATCCTTGGGAGATGATTATGAAAAGGTTATAAGAAGATTTCTCTACTAAATCTCTTGGAAATAGTTCTCTTGGAGCTGGAAACCACAACAGAACAGGAGGAGCTTGATATAACTAATTGAAGCTTAAATCGGTATTATCATTAATTTCGACATCGATATAATCAATTCAAGCTTGGATTGTTACACGTATGAAAATGCTGCTGCACCCTGAGATAAGAAAATAAGAGCGAACCCACTGCTTTGGAAAAAGACCTGCGTCCTGAAAGGGAAGACTCATTTACATTTAGTGATTTACATGCAGTAATTTACATTCACTAAGTCATTAGGATGAATTATGCCCAAAGACTTGGCTGATCAACAATACTCAGAGACAACTCTGGTAAAGAATCTTTTTTTTTTTTTTTTGAAATGATGCAAGATACTCGCAACGCATGCAACCAACAGACAAGACACGATTCATGCCAGACACCTGGAAATAACTTCAAACGTCAAAGTGGCACCCGAATGCACCCTCTCGTTGCTTAGCCCCGCGATCGACAAGCCTATTTAGAAAAGCGTCAGTTTGAGACGTTTTTTTCTTTTCTTTTCTTTTCAGGCCCAAATCCCATGTAAAAGGAACGACTTTGCAAAGCGATAAATAACATCTTGCACTAAGAGGACTGTCTGGCTCAAGAATAAAAGAGATTCAAGGAAAAAAGGAAATAAAAAAGACTGGTGCAGATGTCCGTGCAGGTCAGCAGTTAGCCCACAGACTATCCGATTACACAAATGACTGGTCTGAAAAGAAAGGAGAAAGAAGTCCGGAGGAAGTCGAAGCTTTTCACAGGCAGGAAATGGTTTGGTTTATTAAGTTATACAAGAATCAAATGATAAAATCAAAGTGTAGCAATAAAAGAACACAAAGTCCTGGATTAAAAACAAAAACAAAAAACATTCACTACAGGAGGGAAAGAAAAAAAAAATCAAATAAAAATAGCAACGAGGCTACAAGACGTCAGCACTTTAAAGCATACGGTTTCAGAAAAGTGCTGAGTGCCGAGTACACCGCCTGTCAGCTTCCTGAAAGTTTATTCGATCAGATGTTCATTCGGCTGAATCTGTCAGAATCTGATTTTAAGGGCTGGGTACTCTCAGACCGGAGGACATCATGCAGGGAAAAAGAAAGAAAAAAATCTGTGCTAAAAGGATACGGGCTTTTCTTTCTCTGACCTTGAAGTGATTTCAGACTTCAGAAGTGTGTGTTTGATTCATAAAAGGCATCGCTGAGTACACGGAGAGAGCTTGGACACGCTGTGGCTATGATACATACAAAACCGCAGCACACGTTTGAGTGTTGAGATGGAAATTAACAGGGAAATGTGTCACATGATATCGACCAACCACACACACACACACACACACACACACACACACACACACACACACACACACACACACACCTCCGAATCCTCTGAGGCGGCACCATAGTGACTGATGGGGAAGTAAAAGCTGAGTCTCTGCAGCTTTAAAGTCAAAGCAAAGGCTGGGAAAGAGATATGAACATTTTATGGTCAAAAGGAGCATCCTGAGATTAGGAAATTGGGTCGAGCTCGAAGCAGAGATAGTGAAAGAGATCAAAACAAAAACTAAACTACGCAGTCTTCCCAACAGTGCATGTAAGAAGCTCCAGCATCTCCTCTCCTCCTGATCTTTTCACTTGGAGCGTCTTACCTGGTTGACTCTGGCTATGACGCAGTTAGTGAAGGCGTTGAGGCGCGTAAGGATGTTGAGGATTCGGCGCCAGCGGGATGGGTTGGGCTCGGCGGGCTCCTCGCACGAGCTCCGCATGGACCACTGACGGAGCCTCGGTCCCACCGTGCTGCCATGGGCCGAGCTGGTGCTGCCGCCACGACTCCCCCTAGAGTACAACGTATTCCCACCGAAGATGTAGTTCATCACCGGCGAGCGTGCTCCGACCCCGAATCCAAAGCGCTGCACGGACAAACACAAACCTAGCCCAAGGCGGAGGGGGGAGTTCACGCGTTTATCGAACAATTTCCTTAATTATGAAAGCCGCTTCCTGTGTTGACCTGTATCTGGAGGTCTCATCTGTGCGATCTCATCCTCGCGACCCCGGGGTTCTTCAGATGGACGCTCCCACGCGCACACTAAGCCGCACCCAGCGGATCAGACACGCTAGGAAGTAATGTTTCCTGGCAAAAGTCAAGCCAGAAAGGAAATATCATACTCGAGAGTAGGAGTTGTCGCCACGTTTCATGAAGAGTTGGTGACGGCAAGCTCCGAGAAAGAATCAATCGTGGAACTCATCAAGAACTGACAGTCAATCTTTCTCGGTTGCTATAGTAATACCCTTGTATCCCTCCAAGAACATCAATCAAACTGTAAATGTGGAGGCCAACAATTGAATTACAGCAGTTCCTCGCTCAGACCGCTTCAACAACGAGTCCTCTGTCTGACGAGTTCGCCGGAGTCGAAAAGCCGAACAAGAGACACAATCCAGACCGAACGGTGGCTGATCTGAATAAACGACGATCCTTCAATAACCTTCCACGTGGTAACATCCGAAAAAGATCTCCGGATCATCCGTGGGGCTTGGACGAGGTCGTAGCTGTACATGTACGTGCGCCTCATCAGCTGCCGCTCCGAAGGGACCCTCTCCGGTTAGAAGCTTCCGGCGATGTGTCACAGGTGTCGCATGGGTCGGGTAATTTTGTCACCAGGCGCTGCCTGTTTTCAGTCCTGCGGGAGACGAAGCCATGGCAACAGCTCCAACATCTAAGAGAGCCAGCAGGATTTCCTGCTCTGGCTCCGGTCTCCTGGCCTGCAGGAACGCCTCGGTAAACACGCCCCTCAGCTTCATCTGCCGACAGGTTTACTGGTGTAAAAAATTTTTAAATAATAAATCGCCCAGACATCGAAGTATCCCGGAATCATCAGGTATACCTGAATAATCCGGAAGAAAAGTTTTCCAGATGTTGTCATTTGACCAAACAATCTCTTAGAACATACAGCTGAAACTAAATCATTTTTTTTTTTAACACTGCACAATTTTTTTTTTTTTTGCACCAGGAAATCAGCAGGCTGGCACTCAAAAATAAGCACTGAGCATCTTCTCGCCTGGTGTTAGGATAAAACCCTGATGACAGACATGGCAGGCCATCAATAATACATTCCCAATTAGCCTTGAACATACTGTGTTGCTTGTCTAACGAGATCCCTGCAAAACCCGTTTAGAGGCTTTCCTCAGAGCTAAGCCGTCCTTGTCCGTCACCTCGCTAATTGACAATTAGACCATCATGCTGCAGCACTGGATGAATCGGGGGCATCAGTACCAGCTAAAATAAACAAACAAACAAACAAATAAATAAAAGGCACACAGGAGCAGATGGAAGTAGCAGCATGATTTGGGGGAAATAAGATGGCAAACCTCAGGACCCCAGCTCAACCTGGCTGACCGACGGCGGAGATCTTTGCCCAATCTCTTGTAGATACCTCCTAAGGGAGGATGGATGTCGCGCTTTTAACCCTATATGGCACGCATAGATCTCGGTTAACGTTAATCTTCCACTGGGTGGCACGATGGCTTAGCGCCGTTGCCTCGCACCTCCAGGGTTGGGGTTTTGAAACCTGACTCCTGTAAATGTGTGAAGTTCTCATGTTCTCCAAGTGCTACATGTCTTTAGCTGGTTTCCTCCAGGTATTCAGCTTTCCAAGGCCTTTTTAAAATTCTCACAGCATTTGATTGCGAGGGTACTTGTACCCTGAAATGTGTTGGCACCGCATTCAGGGTGTACCCCAACTTGTGCCCCAAGTTCATTAGGATAGGCTCCAGCCGAACCGCGACCCTGCACATGATAAAGCGATGTAGATTAAGGATGGATGGAAGTCTTGGATAAGTAGCTAATGATAGTAGATAGCGGGGTAAAGGCGATTCCGCCCTTGCGTCGTCGCTATTTAAAGAGAGCGACACTTTAGTCTTTTAGGTAGTTTTCACATTGCTCAAGCCCTACCCACGCTCTACCTGCTGCCGTTTTTGCTCTCCGCAGTCGGCTACGTATACGCTCTCCGATCCAGCAGGTGGCAGTATACACCTAGTTTTTTTGTGAGGAGAAGAGAACAAAGCAAGATAACTTTACTGCTGCACCTAATATTATTGATATTTTAGAATGAAAAAAAAAATGTCAGAGGATGAGATTTCAGGGAAGACCGACGGCACCGATGATGTCCTGGGGGTTTATTTATTCCCAGAAAACAATCCTGGGTCCTTCATGTGAAAACGCCCTTTGTCTCTTAACTCCTTTCGTGCGTACGCCAACGCAGACGGCATGGACCTCCCCACGATTTTGGAGATCGCTAATTACTCAGGGCCGAGCCTTCAGTAATCCGGCGTGACCGCTCAGAAACTTTGAGAGAACTTTTATGGAGGATTTCATGTTAACACAACATCGCTGGAAACCAGCTGGTAAGTGAGCAGAAAAACCTGTCAGGTCTCGGTTATGTTAGAGGCTGAAATTTTCTTTTAAAAAAAAAACCCAAAAAACAAAAACAAAACAACAACGCCACCTTGTAACATCAGAGAAACACACGAGCGAAATACCCAGGTACTTCAATATATTTAGGCTTAACCGTTGGCTGTCCAGAACTGGTAACTTCCGTCATGAAAAGCCGGTGCTCTGATCTGAGCTCGGCTAAACAAGTTTTAATAAAAGAGAAAAACAAATTCTGGGGGAAATCCCGTGTATGCGTAACGAGCTGTGTTATCTGTTGATCAAAACAAGAGCGCGTTTAACCGTTACATTTAAATATTCATGTTTTGCAGGAGTGATGTTTTCATTAAATATCTCTGTCTCCACAGCAACAGACAGCCGAGGTATCTGCGCAGCAAATTATTATGTTTCTTGGAGGGGGGGGGGGGGGGGGGGTAAAACATTTTATTTATTTAATTATTTTTTTTTTTTTACTTTTTTCTTCCCCCCCAGCACTTTCATGGAACTCATTTAGCAAATAACCCATGTGTGTTCTGGGTTTTTATTTATTTATTATTTTACTTTTGAGCGCGCACACACACACACACACACGTGTTTAAAAGCTCCCGAGAGCTGCTGCATGACAGGAGCACGCAGGTTGCCAGGCAGCAGCGGGGGGGTGGGGTGGGGGGCATGTGTATGTGCTTCAACGTATTTTCCATCCTCGCACACGACTGCTGCAGAACAACCTGTTAAAAAAAAAAGGGGAAAAAAATGTTCCTTCTGATTTATTTTATCTGCTTTGAGATTTTAAAAAATCCGTTTTTTTTTTCCTGCCCTCACTGACGCGCCACATGAAAATGACGCACCGCTGCCGCCTCATGAGTGCAGAACCAGACTATAAACAAACGGAGATCCCCTTAAACCCGAGTCAAGCGTTGCCACATCGGAGCGAAGTATTAAAATGCAACAGATGGAAATTTGTCATGGAACAAACGAGTGCTTGTACACACAGATATCTCTCACACACACACACTTTTATCGTAACTCCTGGAAATGATCCAGACTTACCAACAAGTGCAGGTGTAGCCTCTTGGTTCTCCTCAGCGTCCCCATGATGCGCCGGCCCATCTTTTTGGCGTACCAAACCGAGTTGAGCATCGTGGCTCAGGTTCGGGGGCGCGGGCGCAAGGGTTCACGCTCTGACGACGCGCGGCTCGACGGTACAGTCCCGGCTTGTCTGTTGTTTTGGGTTTTTTTTCTTTCTACGCAAGCATCTCAGAGACTGCTTCTGCACGACTTCAGAGACATTAACATCTCTTTCAGGTTGTGTGACGAGTAAAGAGTAAGAGTGTGTGAGACAGAGAGAGAGAGAGAGAGAGAGAGAGAGAGAGAGAGAGAGAGAGCGCGGCTGTTTGACGCACAGTGCTGCTGCGGCAAGAGCGCGTGTGAGATTGAAAGTGAGGGAGATAAACAGACACGAAGAGAGCAGGAGAGAGAGAGAGATTCCTTACGACGTCTCGTCTTCCTAAAACGCTGCCTTATTCACCTCCCTCTCTCTTCTCTCTCATTTCCAAACCTCCCCCCTCTCTCTCTCTCTCTCTCTCTCACAAACACACACACGCTGGTCCAGTCAGGGCAGACCAGATCAGAGCAGAGCAGCTGGATGCCTGATTTGCTTCTTCGAAACGCTCCAAATGACTCAGCAGGAAGCGTGAGAGAGGAACACCTGACTCGCCTTGAACGATCGTCCTCTCTTCTGCTCGAGGACTGCAGAGAGCAGGTCCGGTCCGTTGCGGTCCGGCGCTATCGAGTTCTGGCGTGTCCGAGATCCGAGTCCTTGTGAAGCGTGTCCTACCCGTGCTCACAGCCTGAATTCATCCTCTTTTTTTTTTTTCTTCTTCTTCTTCTTTTCTCCAATCCGGACAGCCAGAGGCTGCGGAACGCTGAGCCAGGTCTCGTCTCCTCTCGTCTCTTCGCCTCTGACGCATCATCCTGCTAATGCGTTCTCTAATGTGGGGTCTTATCCATTCTACTCAGCAGCTAGAACTGGGGGGGAAAATATATCAGGGATGACGTCATTGACGGGGGGGAAAAAGGGAGGCAGCTCCGAAGTGATGGGAGGGGGTGGGGGGTGGGAGGGAAACAAGCTTATGACGGCATCGACACTTGTGGCGTTTCTTGTAAACCGAACAACTTTTATTCCTGTAATTTTGAATGATGCGTATTCCCGCTTTTAACGTAATAAAAAAGTGTCGTTACTGATCAACAGGATCTCGTTAGGATCAGGGTGATATATTCTGGGAACGTATAGGAGCAGCATTCACACTTCCTAACACCCTAAACACACACATTTAGCCATGCAGGTGATCAGCATCAGTGATACACTCGATACTCAGCAGGAAGCAACAACGCCTGGCCAGACAAACATGTACAAATATATACATGATATATATATATATATATATATATATATACATACACACACACACACACACACACACACACACACACACTCGAACACACAGTATATGATCAAAAAAAAAAAAAATTAAAGGCATGCACGTTGAGAACTACGCCATCTAGCATTGACACAAAGCCCGCATGTGCGCCGACACGCTACAGCACGTGACGAGACACGACATCGGACTCGACTGCTGCATACAGCGCCCGCGCTGCCATGGGGTGTTACCTGGTACGGGGTGGAAGGGCTGAGGAGAGGGCTCTCCTCGCTCGCCGCCGCCGTGGGCGGCCCGTCGAAGATGCACTCCAGAGACTCAACCTACAGGGAGGGGCAACTTCAGCTCGTCACAGAACTCACACACACATACATACACACACATACACACACAGCAGCCAGCAGGAGCTCAAACCAGCTCACAGTTGAGATTCGGACAGAAGGAGATGGTTAGACAGGCAGGGGATAAAGGAAGGAGACGCTTTAATACCTTTTCATATGTTTGAGTTGTACATTTCTAGCGTTTTGAACTGCTCTGACTGCAGCACAGGGGCATTGTGGGTATTTAGACAGAGAGCAGGTTACAAACTGAATGAACTATGTGCTTATGTTATGTTACATACAAATCTACTTAACAACCCAATCGAAGCATGACGTCCACTGTGAGGGAAAATCGGTTAGAAGTTTTGGATGTCTTAAAGTACTGTACACGAGGGTGAGTCAGAAATTATCCGCACTCTGGTTATATTAAAACTCCTGTCTTATCGGCGTTTTCCATTCAAGGCTCTTGGTGTGAACAGACTACATCAGTTCATTTGTGATTCGCACGAAACAAGGGCAGCGTGCAGTGATTTATTTGAATTGTTTGTGATCCGAGGGTGTACCTGATGCCAAAAAGCAAACAGAAGTGTTTGGATATCTGCAAACGAAATTTGAACTCTAAATAAGCTGAAGGTTTCTTAAAGAGAATCATGACTGGTGACGAGATTCACTTCTGATGAAGAACTGAAGACAGCGGCGCATTCGTGGCTCGCAGCTCAGAATAAACATTTGTTAATGAGGGAAGACGAAAGTAAGCTTGTTGACAGATGGACAACGTGTACTGAAAAGCAAGGAGATTATGTAAAAAAAAGTGATTTATTTCTAAAAGTTAATTAGAATAAATTGCACATTCAGATTGCAGATAATTTAAAACTCACCCCTGTTAAAAAATTTTTTAATAAATTTTAGTCAAAAGAATGTTACAGGTTGTTTTTTTTTTTGTGCTGAAAAAGTACAATTTTAAAAATATTGCCTCTCAACTTCTGATCAAAAACATGTCAAAGTTTTCTCTTTTTTTTTTCTTTTCCACAAGACACAAGCACTGTAACGAGCGAGCAGTTCTCAGAGTCTGGTCTGAACAGACACCTCCTTGGGACATCGTTAACATTTTCAGGATGTTTTCCAACTATCCAGGTCTTCTTATAATTAAAATAATAATTAAATATATATAAATGTCACTATCTTTCAGAGTTTTCAGGCTTTCCAGATGGAAATCATTCACAAGCTGGGACTGAGATAATCATTAAATATCATTATAAACCTAAGAGCACAAAAAGCTCAGTTTAAAGCTTTGAAAACTCTCCTCCATCTGTTTGTGTAAATTTTTAAAGTCTTAATACTTATACGATATCTAAAGACAAAAAAGAAAGAAAAAAAAAAAAAAATCATTCTTCATTACCCAATTCAGAGCACAACAAAGTAGTAAAGCACTGAAGCCTCTGCTGCACCGATATCAGGAATCCAAAAGGTGGAGCTAAAGCTCCGTCTATAGCGATCAACAGCATGGACCACGGACCCGGCGTTCTCCGAGCAGCGTCTCCCTCACACACCCTATTCGTCTTGTGACAAATCGTGATGGCAGGCGATTAATCACGACGAGTGATAAGGGCGTGTGTTCTAATGCGCAGCTTCGTGAATATACTCTACAGAACACAAGAGCACCTGAGGCGTTTAATCACACACCGAGCAATGAGACTCTAAGTTAGGTGGATGAGGGGGAGAAAAAACAAAAAAATTTGAAAGAAAAAAAATGAAAGAAAAAAACCCCAGACGTTTAGTCTTGCTGGTGAAATGAAACACTTGGCCTACTGTATTCATTTACTTTAGACTTTAAATTCCTAGCACCTGAGTGGGTTTCACATTCTAGCAGTGAGCAACTCACTTAGCGTTTGTTCAGAAACTAATCTCAATCTTTTCAGTTACAGGTTCAGATCAAATGACTCCTACTTTTTCCCTTTCATATCAAATCTACCTTTTTTGTTTTTTTTTAATCATCTCAAACAAGAACCCGGGATATGGGATAAATGAGGTCTCGCTTATTAACGTATTAGCAAAACAAGCTAAATGCCGTAGACAAAGTGTGAAAAAAAAGTCTCGAGCCCCCGTCATTTCTTTTTACTACATTAATTTCAACGATGTAGATGGAAAAAAACGACTAAAAGATACAATTTTGTCTAATAACTATAACAGCAGCAGCAGCCTCATTTCCCCTCTCGTCACTCAGCATGCTAATCTGCTAACTAGCCTGATCATCGGCCATCATCTGCACCTGTTTCTCACTGGTTCATGCCGTAAATTAGATGCTATGAATAATTCATAGGTCATAGGTCACCGTGTGGCTCAAACAAAAAACATTCCCCCAAAACGGATCAGGAACTGATTAGAGGATTGGACTGAAAATGAAAAAAAAAAAAAGTTCCTCAGGAAAGTAAGTACGGCTCGTTGGAAGCAAAATCTGAAGAGATGCGATGACGGGCGGCTCAAGACTTTCACACAGTACCGTACGTCCACTCACCAGCGACGCGACTTCATTCCAAGCTTTTTTTTTCTTCCTGATGTCTGTGTAAATGTTTATTAAGAATTTCCACACAGAAAACATAAAAGACAGATTTCCAAGGAATCTTTTTGGACGGCATTGTGAAAACCCTATCTCGTATGTCACGACAGCATGTGGTACACATTACATCATACCGCATCCTCAGTGTGAGCGTTACGCTGAGGAAGAGGACGAGTATGAAGGCTTTGCACTGAAGAGGGGTGTGTGTGTGTGTGTGTGTGTGTGTGTGTGTGTGTGTGTGTGTGTGTGTGTGTGTGTGTGAGGTAAGAGTTCACCAGGTTCACACCAGTGAGCCGAGAGTTATGAGAGGTGGCAGGCGTGAATCGCGTTTGTGTGTGTGTGTGTGTGTGTGTGTGTGTGTGTGTGTGTGTGTGTGATGTTGGCGCTGGACCGAGCGATGGTCGAAGAGTCATAAATCTGAAAGCAGAGGGGAGCAGTGAAGCACGACAACCACGGGACGAGCGCTCATAAATGTCCTAAATGTCCACACACACGTACACACTCACACACACACCTTCCTAGGACACCCAATCACTCTGCTGTTCAGTTAGCATACTGAAGCGCGACTGCGGTTCACCTTGAGTTAAAAAAAAATTTTTTTTTAAAAACGCCTCAGAGGTTTCACACAGAAGGCTTTCAGAGTCAGTCTCGGTCGAGCAGAGACGTCACCGAATACGATATGACTGACACGATTAGCAAAAAAACAAAATACTAAAAATTATAAAATGCGTAACTATATACTATATATTTATACTGTAATATACTGTAAAGTATGAATAAAATTTTGGATCCCTTTAAACAAACATTTTATGTTTTAGATATTTAAATATTTGTATTTTTGTTGTCCATCTGTTAAACCTACTGTTCTTCTTAGCTAATGCTAACTTTTGATTAATAAGTAAACCTCTGCGATTTCCCAGATCGGGGTCGTACGGAGAGGAGTGTGCTCTCTGTTATACACTAATAACCAGAGGTGATGCACCCGTGAGGGCGGGTTAGACGAAAACGTGCCCTATATACACACGCAAGCTCTGTGCAGGGAAGAACGCGGCTCTGAGACGACGCAGAATGTTTGCATCACAAGTCAAAAAAGAAAAAGGCTGATGATAGAAAATCTGGCACTGGGCCTGTGAGCTTTTCTTTACATCCATGCACAGGAGGAGACTGGCTCACACTGTGTGTGTGTGTGTGTGTGTGTGTCCATAATGAGGCAGAGAAATAAACAGCACCGAGCTAATGCTGGAACACGAGTGTGTGTCAGAAAAGATGAGTCAGGGTCCGGGCGTTACCTTCATGGGGGAGATGTGCGCGTGGGCCACGTAGCCGTGGACGTTCTCGATCTGCGAGATGTTCTTCTCGGCCACCTGGACGAGCTCTGGGCCCGGCGTGTCGTCAGTGAGCTTGGGTGAGCTCTGCTCCTGGGGAGATTCGTCCTCATCGTGGTGTTTGTACTTCTGTGGAGAGAGGTAAAAAAAAAAAAGGGGTGGGGAAAGAAGAAACGTGAGGGAAATGAGATTTAATCGCCTGCGTGGTTTAATCCATGAATCTGTGAGAGAGTTTTGGATTCAGAGTCAATTCAGAATTTTTATATTGTTTACAGAACTGCACAAAAGTCTCGAGCCAGACCTCATCTCATTTTCTTAGCATTAACTCAAGAGGAACCAGATGTAGACTTGAGAAATAGTTCCCGAGCTTTTTATCTCTCATTTTCAGTCAAGTCCCTGTACCTCAGACGTTTCAGAGAAATGTTTTTTGTTTGTTGAGCCGCACAGTGACCTATGAATCATTCAAGCATAAAAAAGCATCTAAATTAAGTCATGAAGCAGTGAGAAACATGTGCAGATGATGAGAGATGATCAGGCCAGTGATTATTATGCTGCTAATAAGAGTTGTGAAAAAAATGTATTCAGTGTTTTGTCACTACACTGCCCGCAAAATCATAATTCTTTATCACAACACATTATGGTCACAAAATCACAACGTGTTTGTATTTTGGGTTATAAAATGTTGCACTACCTCTTTAATCCTACAGGTGGCGAGTGCTAAACTAATCACACAGCACTGAATCCCATATGGTAAGAAGAAATTATTTGCTATCTTTGTTTAGAATTTTAAGAAAACCTTAAGGGAAAAAAAAAAAAGAATACTTACGGAATCGCAATACAAATCTAATCATCATCTGAATATCGTGATATGTTGAGCGGTTGGAACAGACGAGAGGGGGAACGAGATCGCTGCTGAGGTTGGTACATAAAGAATTATTATTCTTATTTTTTTTTTACATTGTATCTTTTGGCACTTTGCAGGATACATTTGTTCCCATTTCTTTTCATTTAATCCACGTCGTTTGAAAATAATTTAACATGAAGAAATGAGGCGTGGCTCAAGGGCTGGCTTTGTACAATACTGTATGTAAACTTACAAATGAAATTCTTTTAAAATCCACCACGGCTTCTACAGAAAATACTCGTGTTTTGTGGGAGTATCACTAGTTTTTTCTTTTGACTTTATACATGCTTGGAGCACCTACTGGACTGGAGTGTGGAGCAGAAGATTGCCACAAATAAAAATTATTATTATAAAAGAATATCATCAGATACGTTTTTTAATGCTTCAAAACTGATAGTGATGCAGCTGCTTGAGACAAATCAGAGATACTGAATCGAATAAAATTGCAAATCTCAATCTGAGATCAATCATGACCAAGGCATGGTTTATGATTTCATCATTCTCATGAGAGCCAATGAAGAAGCTTTGGCACCTGTACCCGAGTCTTAGAAGAGGCGTGTTATATCAAACATTCTCAGAGACCAAACATTCACCTTAAACTCCTCCGGGTTCTTTTATTTTTTAAATGCACCATTTCTGCATAAATTCATTCATCTTTCACACATCAGCCATCGGCCTGCGAGATGCCCATGATATGATCACACAAGTATAAATACACTCTCCACCATGAGGGCAGAACTAGCTCCAACAGCTTGCGCTTTAAAAAAAAAAAAATTTAATTCAACAAAGATCTGAAATGGAGATGAACGCCTGAAAAACCTGCATTTAATCGTCTCTAGAGACGTTGAATAAGACGTGTCAAATATTCAAGGATGAAAATGAGATCTTTTTAAAATGTATCTCTGAAAACTGTAACGGTGTTTTAATGAGTAATTAACGAGGAAACGAAATTGTCTGCGGCTTCGTCTGGACACGTGTGCGAGTGCTGCGCGCGTGGGAAGTACAACTCGTTGTGTTAAGCCTGTCCTGTCTTGTGACTTACTTTCTGTATTATTTAACAGCAGGAACAGCTAATTATGTACAGCGAACGAAGCAGGCAGACACGTCGCACATGTTTGAGAGCACTTAAATAAATAAATAAATAAATAAATAAACGATATACATATTAATTTCTGGTGACTAACAGGAAGGAGATGAAATGTTTAAATACGTAAGCATGCTTGATAGATGCACACACACTATAGGGGGGGGGGGGGGGGGGGGGAGGGGGGGAGTGGCTAAGCAATTTTGCTCAAAGTAAAAAAGAAAAAAAAAAGTTAGTTTTCATCCACCTGGCTAGTATTTGCTATAAGTCGTCTTTTTAACGCTCAATACAAGTTAAAACTGTCATTCCAAATCCCCCGTCCTTTCCTTCCTCTGGTGATTATAAAAATCACCCCTCCCTTTCCTTTCCCCCCCTAATACAGTGGTATAATCCGACACCGGTGAGTGTGTGTATAGCTGTACAACAGCCACGGGATGGTTAAGGTTGCCGTGGCAACAGGAGTCCCGGCCTTCCGACCGGTTTTCTCCACAGATTGACGTTGTGCTACGTAAAGCTTATTTACATTTTCCTACATGGTCCAAATCCAGATCATTCTGTCTAATGTAAAAAAAAAAAATATATATATATATATATATATATATATATATAGATATAGATATATATATAGATATAGATACATACACACACACATTTCTATCCTTGTCAATGCAATGACGCTTTTTTTTTTTTTTTTACACAAGGAGAAAAAGCTATCTATCTATCTATCTCTAGGAACTTAAGGTAATTCGGTGAAATACAGGATCATGACAATAAAGTTATAACGTCTTGCTTTCATGATCACGTGAAGAAGAAGGAGAAAAAGAGGAGGAGGAGCTCCAGGCAACCGCAATCACTCAGCACTGAATCACGGCCCGCTGTAGATTTTTACGCAAACACACCCCGTAGCTCGGCGGTTGTACGTGAAACAACCGGATGAGTCGGACGGATCCTTATAAGAATTCATTCAACTTTATTGTTGGATCCAAAAACCGGAAGCTTAGTGAAACGCAGCAGTGGTGTGCGCCAGGAGAGAGAGAGAGAGAGAGAATTAAAAACTGAATTAAAATAATGACACACCACCTGCTCCTACGCCATTGGGAGCTGGAAATGATTCAGTAAAAAGCTCTCTGCCCACACGTCCGAATGACCCACGGAGAATAATCCGCCAACATAAGAGCTCAAAACAAGCGAGCGTTGGAGAAACACCGTGCCTCCTGCTGACGTACGCTGACTGACTGACCGACCTCCAGACCGGAGAGAGAGCAAAATGAAACCCGGTGAAACTACTGAACAAACACACAACGTAACAGATGCGATTTTTAACATTTTATATGTTTAGAGCAAAAAAGGTTTAGACCTCTGAGAACCTGAGCAGGACCTGACATTTAACCGTAATTCAGTATTTAAAGATTTTAGCCATAAACCTTGTGACAAACCAGTTTAAATGTCCCATGTGCTTAGAGTCAGCGCTGCAAATTTCAGTACATTTTTCTTAACCCATAGTCAAATTTATTCAGGGCCCTGACTGACCTGTTCTCCATATATATCAATTTAATATTTCTTTTATTATTCAAAACTAGTCGTTCGAGTGGAATTAAATTGCACACTCATAAGTGCGTTTTTTAAAATATATATACAGTGGAACCTCGGATCGCGATTAACTTGGTTTATGAGTGTTCCGCAAACCGAGCGAAGATTATAAATAAATTTTTAATCGGAAACCGAGCAATTATTAGTTTACGAGCGCCGAGTATCATGTATCATGCATGCGACTCTTATTTTGACACCGAGCATCACTCTCTCACCTCCCCCCACTCCCCCCATTGCTTCGCAAACACACAGAAACTCTGCTCGTCTCTTATGCGTAGTTCGACACCGACACACGGACAGATGCTCTTTTGCCTTTTCATCCCCTCCCCGGCTTCACAAACACACAGAAACTCTGCTCTGTCGCGATTCTTTTCAAAGGTAAGGTGCTGGTTCATTTGGAGTTTTTTTTTGTTTGTTTGTTTTTTTTACTTTACTCCAGTGATTCCCTTAGTATGCGCTCACGCCAGGTCAGAGAGATTTCTTTTTTCCCCTGTTAGAACAGTGTTTCCGTTGTGTGTGTGTTTGTTGTGAAACTTAAAAAGCAAGGTGCGGAGAGGGAGGAGGAGTGTTACTGTGTAAAATGAGGCGAGGGAAGGGGCTAATTCCACACACACGCGCTGGCGCACGCACGCACACACACACACGCACCAGCGGAAACACTTATCTGTCAGGATTTATTTGTACTTTTTTTTTTAAATGTAAAGAGCAGATTAATTTGTTTTATTTTAATTTTATAGATTGTATTAATTATTTTTATGTATTTATTTTTTGGGGCTGTGGGACGAATAATTTGAGTTTTCATTATTTCTTATGGGAAATGGTGATTTGGTTTAAGAGTGTTGTGGAACACAAGCCCACTTCCGGAACGAATTATGCTCGTAATCCAAGGTTCCACTGTGTATATATATATATATATATATATATATATATATATATATATATATATATATATATATATATATATATATATATATTCATTTAATGTACAGCGCCCTCTGTTGAAATTTGGAATTAACTAAAATCACGGAGAAGCGCGCGAAATGAAGGTGCAAGATCGTATTTATAAAGTGGTTTCTAATCATACACTTATTTGCGCATATTTTTTGTTTTAAGTAGCATATCTTCTTTTCCCGTGGGCCGATTGTGATGAAACAAAGCCTATATGTTACCTCAAGCTCGGACAAATACATCTGCTAAAGCCACATTGAAATTTGTTCAGTAGATTTTTACATGACGTGTGCACAAACAAACAGACATCAAATGTTTTTTTTTTTGTTTTTTTTTATGTTCTAATACTCATTGTCCGCCCCCCTAAAGTATTTTTTCGCGAATGTCTCCAAATGTACAGCCACGTCAACTTGAAAGTTTTATTACATCTATAGATTTTTTTTTGTGTGTGCATTATACAATACAAATATGGAGGAGCTACATTTTACAATAATCAATTGTAATAATCCGACTGGTTTTAGTTGTGGCATGCAACGCCACAGTCATATCCACCTTAAAAACAAACACCTTAACTCCACTTAGGGTATACATCTTTGAGATTCAGCTGCATTTCTTCTACTCTGGTTCGCCCTACAACGGAATCACGCGAGGTGTCGATCTCGGCTCATTTGCCTAAAGGTGAGGGTGTTGAAGCGTGAGCCGCAGCTCTTCAGCTAGCGTGACCGCGTTACCCCTGTGAGAGCTCATGCCTATACAGAGGCTTACTAGGCTCTGTCGCACTATTGTTTAATTATTGCAACACCGTGACAAAAAGGAGGGAGAGGAGTGGAAACGAAATCCTTATCCAACTCAGGCCTTGCGACGCAGCTAAAAATAGGGCCTGTGCAACACGCAGTCGGCATATCCTGAGAGAAAGGACGATCGACGGAGAAATTAGTATTTAGCGGAGGCGCTGCACAGAATCCCTCGTACATCACTGTCATGGGGACACATTACCCACGGTTTAATCAGAAAAACACTCACAATTCAATCATTTTGGTAATTAGAGCCTATCTCTGTTTCCTGTCACTGGTAAATAGCAGACCGACGCTTTTTTTTTTCTTTCTTTTTTTCCCTTCGAACAGCCAGAACGAGATATGAGCCATGAGACGTCTTCTTTATTGTTTAAATGCAGACCTGGGTATGATCATCTGTGTCTGTTCCTCCGTGCTTACCTTTAAAGGTTAAACAACACGTGCAACTGGTGCACTGAACTTTTCCTCTCATAACAGAATTCTGATAATTGTATAACATTATACGTATATTGTAGAACATAAACCCCCCCCCCCCCCCATCATGCCATTATTTATTTTACACATTTTTTAAATTATAATAAAAACGTGGGCAATACCAAGTACGCCCCTGATTCAATCGCCTGTAGATCCACCTTTAGCAGCAATAACCTGAAGTAATCGTTTCCAGTAGGACCTTATCAGCTTCACACATTGATTTGGTTCATTCTTCTTTACTACATTGTTTCTGTTAAGGTCCCGCCACAGCATTTCAGTTGGGTTGAGGTCTGGAATTTTGACTCTGCCATTCCAAAACCTGAACTGTTTCTGTTGTAGATTTACTGGTGTGATTCTCATCATCGTCCTATCGCATGACCCAATATCCTCACGTTTGCCTTTGGAAACACTCTGGTACTGTATACAGAGGAGTTCATGGTCGACTCAAGACCACAAGATGCCCAGGTCCTGTGGCTACAAGACAAGACATCGAGACAAATCATCACTCCTTCACCACCATGCTTGACGGTGGGTATGAGGTGTTTCTGCTGAAATGCTGTTTGGGTTTCCACCAAACATGGCGCTGGGCATTCAGGCCAAACATCTCCACTTTGGTCTCATCAGTATGTAGGACATTGTTCCAGAAGCCTTGTGGTTTGTGAATCTCAATAGTGCTTCCATGTTCTTTTCAGACATGAGAGTTTTCTCTTGGAAATCCTTCCAAACAAACCGTACTCGTTCAGTCGTCTTCTAATTGTGCCATCTTAAAATTAACATTCAACATGCTCTTGATTTTTTTTTTTTTTTTTTTAATGTTTTTGGACATTGTACGGTTTGATCTGCTGTAGTGTCCACTACTGGAATGATTAGCAACTGTTGTTAATGCTTTCCTCTTGTAAATAATCTTTAAACTCCTAACTGTTTAGAAATGGTTTTATAACCCTTTCCAAATTAATTTTCAACAAAAACCGCACATTAATTACACATAAGATCCACTGCACACCTGTATGGTCCAGAATAGTAAACTGCCAAAACCTCAAACTGCTGAGGATCAATTCATTAAAGGCTGATGATTCGCAGCACCTCCCTGCAACTTACCCTCTTAAATTCTGTGCACCTTTAGTATTTCCTATGCATTTTTTTTTTGGTTTTCATTTTTGTTAAAAAATAACGGCAAGATGAAAAAAAGATATATGTTGTTGTTGTTTCTCTGAGGTCGTATTTGCTTAATACTGAGACCTGCCTCGATCATATGATTATCATCATGCTTTTACACAAACATGACTATGTCTTTAGATACAGGAATCTCCGAAGGATGCATAGACAAACCAGAAACGATGTTAAAAATTCACCCAGAATCAAAAATGTCTCTGCATCACACGGAAAGACTCGGTCTCTGTGCCAGAAACCGCCATCAGTCTTAAACAGGGCAGGGCTCCCAAAAAAAAAAAAAACGAAAGTACTTCACTCACATTTTGCAAGTAGGAACGATCCCAGGCGCATTTAGGAAAAGGTCTTTATAACCTTCGGATATAAAAAGCTATCGAGTACAGTAGAGGTTAGAGAAAAACGCTCGTCTTTATGGAACGGGATCATGAGGTGAATTAACGCACAAGTTCGTTTTAAAGTCTTGTATTTTATTTAAATGCATTGGCAGCGCTTTCACGATGAACTGACCCTTATATGAAAAGGAGTTATTAAACGTCCAACTGTGGAGTAACAGAGTTTATTCACGATTGAGGGCACTGGGTTAGATGTTGTTCTTTTTATAAATATTTTAGCTGATACTATAAACTATAATAAATGTGTGACTCAGTAATCATCAATCTCCATAGCTGGAGGAAAGAAAAAAAACATTTCTGAAAGAAAAAATATATATATATAATGGAAGGAAACTAGATCAACGGCAATAAACAGATTAAAATATGGCAACTCTATGAGTGAAGTGACGGGACAAAAATAATCACAACGTTTTCACAATCGTCCATGTAAATGTAGCTAATGTCTGTAAAACACCACAACTGATAAATAATTATGTTAATAAATTCTAATCTTTAATAAACCTTTTTTTTTCTCTCTTTGCAATCTGGAATAGAAACACAGTTTGGCTGTGACTATTCATTCGCTCTGTGAATAATGGTGAACGCTAGCAAAAGGTCAGTCTGCTAATCCAGCCAGTCCGTTCCAAGAATCAAGAGGATAATGTCACGGTGAACGTGGTGCAGAGAGACAGCGCAAAAAACATGTGGTCTAGTCAGTAATTAGTCTGTATGCTCACAATCTTCAACTGGCACAAAGTTTGTGCACCCCTGACCATCACAATTGAATGTGCTCCACTCTTCTAGATAGGCTTTCCTTTAGCTATAAAAGCACTGATAAGCCCAGGCGATGATGTTGGGATGTCGAGGAGGCTCCGGTACCAGATCATCCCAAAGGTGATGGTTCAATGGGGGTTGAGTCCGCCTCACAAGTTCTTCTACTCCAACCTTAACACTTCATTGTCTTCATTGATCTCACATGGGCGTCGTCATGCTGGAGCTGGTTTGGGCCTCGTAGTTCCACTGAAGAAGGGAAACAGCATACAGAGACATGTGGGCTTCCAATGTTGTGGCAACGTTTTGAGGAAGAACCACACATGTGGATGTGATGGTCAGGTGTCCACATACTGCTCCCTAATGATGAACCTTGGTAAACTAGACTACATGAGCGTTGGAAGATTTCGCTCCCAACAACCTCTGCACGATCTGAACAAAGGAGAAAGTGATGAGTGCAAAAGTCACAGGAGACGATTGTGAAAAAGGAAGAGGAGAAAAGGCGGCCACGTTGCCCTACAGAACACTGGAGTATCAAGAAAAGAATAAATGCAGCTGGTTTTTAGCTAATGCTAATTTCATCCATCAATGATCTATTTCTTCAAGCAGTAATTTTTATATTAAGCTGGCAATCCACAGAGGACATAATCATCTACCGTGTTTTAATATTAACAATTAACATATACATGACTTATATTGTATCGCAACTTATCCGACTTATGATTGTCCGACTTGCAATCGTTTCGCCTTTACAACGGTGCAAAAGCGATAATCGTTCAGTAGATTCTTATTAATAATAAGCATTTATTTATGATATTCAGAAAGTTTGCCTTTAAAGCGATACATATTAATTAGAAGCGATACTTTTTCGAGAATTTCGCGGGTTAGCGATACTGTATGTGATGCGATACTCTCTGGCAATGTAAGATGGCGCCAGAGAGCTGCAGCTCCCATCCAGCTGCGTGATCACCATAATTCAGAAGCTAGTTTTGTCTCGACAACAGCAAGCGCCTGAAACAATCATTCTGTTTTTAAGTACAGGCTTCAGGAAATGACAAAATTTTCCAGACTTTATTACGAAAAATATGCTCGTTTTTGATTTTCCCGCACAATTAGGCAGAGCTACGATGTGTTAAGTTCGTTTTTGAACCTAGGAAATTTTTAAAACACATGATGCGCATGTTACACCATTACACGGCAAATCCTGTTACACAGTTTAAATCAACTCGTTTAGCTTTTCTCTAAGCTTGATGTCGATGATTGGTTCTCCAATGATGCATCCTTGTCATTACCATGGACAAAATTTTTCTTCGTATTTCTTCGATTTCTAAACATTTAAGCTTATAACATTATGGGAACTGTACTGAGCCTCATTCCCTCCCGTGATCCAAACCTAACCTCCTCATTATCTTTACCGTCCCTTAAATCTGAAACGGAAGTGCATGTGTTAATGTTGTCAATATCGTGGTGTTTTTAATCGCTTTATGTGCAAGTACGCGTCTATAAAGTTGCGCGGGCTCGGCCAAGTGTCGGATTAGTCACCAAACGGCGATGCGAGCGCTAAACGCTTTCCCTCTCAGCGGTCTGCCGTTGTTGGCACTCGGATTACTGCGCCCCGGGCTAAAGACGCCGAGCCCGTCTGTCACCTAGCTCAGGAACAGGTAAGCAAACAAAGCGGACAAAGTAAGCGCTGTGGGGTTTCTGGCGCGCACCCACCTTACAGCCGAACATGAGTGAGATGGTGCTGTTGGTGCAGGCCACTTTACAGTGGCACAGCATGGGCGAGAAGCAGTCCAGCTTCTTGACGCCGGGAGACATTTTCTCACTGACATTTTCGGCCAGCGAGGAGGCGGAGACGCGTCTGAGCCGCGAGCGCTGCCTGCTCCTTCCCCTCCGACCTCCACCACCTGCCCCTGCACCTCCTCCTCCTCCACCTCCGCTGCTGCTGGTGCTCCCCGCTCTCACCATCCACCCTCATTCCTCGCATCACTCCATCACGCCAGGGAAAGGACAGCCAGACTGCCTCCTTCATCCAGCAGGCGGTTTCTCTCCTCGATTCTCTCTGTCTGAGAGCTCCTTGGTCTTTTTTCCTCTTCTTCTCTGACGTTTTTAAGAGTGTCCGCTGTGGTCGATTTCAGCTCCAGCTCTCAGTCTCGTGCCTTTCCCCTTCTCACAGCTGTCAGTCAGAGCGGATGTGTTTATGTTACGCCCCCGTGGGAGCCATGCTGTGCTCGCCGCGCGTGCGGGTCGAGTCCGGCGGCTCTCAGGGAAGCGAGGCAGCTGGCTCTTTTCCCCAGGAGAGATACCGAGTGCGGGAGCTGCGAGCGCGGAGGGAAGAGAGGCGGAGAAGAGAGGAGTGGGGGAGGAGCGTCAAGCTGTGGCAGCGCGTGGGGTTTGTCATCATCACATGGATACCATCACGGATACCACAAAGCCTGATCTCAAGGATGAGAGAGAGAGAGAGAGAGAAGGAGTGAAAGAAAATGTCCTCAGAGATGTTCAGAGTGTCGGGATAACGAACCGACTTCGATATTCATGTTTACGTGAAACAAAGGGTGGAGGTGAACCCCGAGGAGCCAATTAGGGTAGAGAAAAAGGATTTGTGATGGCGATTGGTCAGTCTTCCTGTGACCTTTTGACGCAACTCTTCCTACACAAATCGACAGAAATAGCCGTAAAAGACAAATCCGGCAGAACAGAGTTCACGCTCCAACTCTCTCTCAAAACTTTAAACCACTTCCTAGAGCACTAATGCTTGCACCTGATTATGAGAAACAACATGATGGTGAAGAGCAGAACAAGAAGGTTGACAATGATTTTCTGATGTGGCCTTTGTGATCAGTTCGGGTCACCTCTGTCCCGATCTCATTCTTTGCATTGTATAAATTTCCCATTAAAACCAGTTTAAACTATAATGCTCTGGGGTTAAAAAAAATAATGAAAAAAAGAGCACTGCAATTTACTCCAGAAAACGTCTGGAATGTCATGAAGAGGAAAACAAACCTTCGAGTAAAGCCAAGCTGCTTTTTTGGTTTTTTTCTCCCCGCAAAAAAAGAGTAGAATAAAGTTACCCAACAGCAATGTGAAAAACTGGTGGAGAGCCAAAACTAATGGAAGCTGTAACTGCAAATCGGAGTTAATATTTAACCAAATACTGATTTCTTAATGTTATTTAGCCAAAGCATAAACACAACTTGTTTACAAATTGTTTGCATGTTGTTTAATTCGAGCTATTAAAGCTCTGCATGATTTGGTGTTATTTTGTTGTCATTTCCTTTAAATATACATTATGAAATATATATAATCACATTGCTAGATTTGGAATTTTTATCAGCAGTTCACAAATTTTTTTTATAAAAACAAACAGTTCTCTCTTATTTAGTTTCCAGAGCAGTATTGTATTGACTCGGTGACTGTCTGAAATGTTCCTTTATGCATCGGATCACTGATTGGATCACGCCCCCCCCGCCCCGCCCCGATTGCAATATTAATGCTTATTTAAAGTCACGAATCTCATTTCAATCTAAAGCACGTCCGATGTAGGAGTCACCATCGTTTTAAATGTGTTTACGCTTATTATTAAAGAATGAGGTCAGAGGATTATGCTGTTCTCTGAGCCAGATGCACTTTTTTTTTCTTTTTTAGCCAGTTACCCTGTTTTGCTTTCTTTTTTTCGCCCATGTGACTCAGAGATGTGTCGCGCACCGGCCTGATTAATTATCGAGCATCGAGGTCCGGTTGCCTTGACGTAGACCGTATTCAAGTGCCATTCTATCGACTGACTATTCGGATCATTCTGAGTCACGAGTGGAGAAATGAACAGCTGTTCGATGAGTGTCTTTGTCCTTACAAACCGTTGCTTCTCGTTTTTGCTGAGGGATGATGGCGGTTACAGTAAGCCCCTCCCCGCCAAGATTCCCCGGCAGTGACGGTGGGAAAGCCCTCGGCAGAAAGCCACATTAGTACAGCATCAGCACCTCTGACGAGAGGAAGAGTACCGCAGGGGGGGCAGGAAGAGTAGGGCTGTCACGACATTCACAAATTACGACCGGCTGATCCTGTATAAAGTCTGCAAAACAGTCATGGCTTTGAGATGAGAGTCTACGAAATTCCCTCTTCATGGAGCTGATGGGAATTTCTACTTGACTCATTTGAACTCGCCTTAATGGATACGCCAAAATCACTAATGCACCAAAACACACACACACACACACACACACACACACACACACACACACACACGAGCGCACGCATGTGTAAAAATGGAGACGCACACAGCACCATCCAGTGCTTTGAGTCAGTATTACAGGACTGCTTTGTGTTTTATTTTATTAACGTATTTAACCGAATCAAGTGTTCAAAACCACATCATAAAGGATCAGGATTAATGTTACAGTGCTGTATTAACACAGATTACAAAAAATTACTCGGTCCAAGTGTATTCTTGTGTATTCTAGAGAGCTGTTAAAAAAAAAAAAAAAGGGAAACTTAGGAAACACATGTCTATCTATATTCAGTCACGCATATGAATGAATCAAATACGCAAACTTCACTTAATAGGGGAAAAAAATAAACAAATAAATAACCCTAGTGCATGTCCAAGATCGCAATACATCACGAACCAAATAAACACAACCAATCGGTTCAATATAAGAACAAAAATATTACATAAAATGAAAATAAATTCAGATATAAAAAAAAAGTTTAAACATGTAGTTCTTTATTACGCCAGCAGAGGGAAGCAATGGAACACAAACTGCTCGAACATCTACCATGTTATTATTATGGATTTGATTAACATCATTAATTATTAATAAGACAATTATTTTAAAGCATTTAGATCAAATATTACTAATATCCAACATAATGCAGGAGGATGCAGCAGTGTTGCAATATCATTAGTCACATCATTAGTGGCGTTCAGCATTTAAAAGAAACAAAAAAAAAAAAAACAGGACCTGACGACCCTAGTAATTAAGTTAGAATAATGATGTGAGTACGGTTAAACCCGACATGTTGTCTATAAGCTGTATGGAGAAGCAGAGCTGATTATTTTTCTTGTTTCACTAATTATAGGATAGATTTTTGACATGAATCGGTCTCAGAAGTAAACGTCCCGAAAGAGAGAGAGAGAATAAGTGAGACCCTGAACTAAGTATACGTCTCTCCGTCGATGAACCGGTGTGTCTTGGTCTGACACAGGGCTTCAGGCGGCTCTCGTTCATGTGCTGGATGACGAACCTTATCGATCCTGGTTACTATAATCACTGACGTCAGCTTTACGCTAGCGAACTGTAAAAGCGGTGAAGTTCCCTGGTCTGACTCTGAGGCAGCACGACAAGGTAAAGAGTCAGTTGTGTCACAGATGGCAGATGTGTCACTTCCAACCCCCCAAGGATTTCCTTCTGTCCAGCTCAAGTTCAAGTCACAGACCACCGACTTTTTTTCTTTTTTTTAAGTCACAGAGAAGGAAGTGAGGCCTATGGACGTTTCAGTCCCAGAGAAGCTTTTCAATCCTAAAGAAGTCGGCGTGACCTATTTGTTTTTCAGTCACAGAGAAGGGGGCGTGGCCTATTACATTTCAGTCACATGGGAGACGTGGCCTGAGCAGTTTTTTAGTCCAAGAAGAGGCGTAACCTATGAGCTTTTCAAACCTAAAGAAGGAGGCGTGGCCTATAAGCTTTTCAAACCTAAAGAAGGAGGCGTGGCCTATAAGCTTTTCAAACCTAAAGAAGGAGGCGTGGCCTATGCATATTTCAGTCCTAGCGATGGTGTGGTCTCTGCGTCTGCTTGTCCATGATAAAGATGTCTGCCAATAATGACAAGCTGCACATGTCTTCCGTGCTTGCCAGTCTCGATGAAAATGGTGTGGCCTATGTTCTTTTCAGTGCCAGTGAAGGAGGCGTGGCTTGTACACATGTCAATCATGATGAATAAGGTGTGGCTTTGAGAAGGCGTCCGCTAGCAATATTAAAACAGACGTGCTTCTGTGAAAGGAAAGAGGCGTGGCCCAAATATCTGCCACCCCCCAAGGTGTAACTTTTATTCCTTTTTTTTTTTTTTATCATACAAATCAAACTGGTACAGAGTAAGACCAGTGGTGACGACCAGTCCGTGGCCTGTAGCTGACCAGTCCCAGTCTGACCTTTCAACATCTGAAGAAGAACCTTTTATCCACCGTAACGCTTCCCTCAGCATCGTTTGTCTAACCGTAAAATGGAAAACACTCTAATTTAGACGAGGGTGTGATATCCGAGAGGTTGCGCTCCCGAGACACCGTTGTGTGTGTGTTTAAGTGTGTGTGTGATTATGTGAGGGCAGGAGCTGTATCACTGTTCCCCCAGCGGAGGTGGCAGCTCTCAGTTTACGAGGAGAGCCGTCAATCCCTTCGAGTCCCCAGATACAGAGCCTGCGCAACTCCTGATAAACAAAGAGCCGCTCCGACCCGATCAGGCAGCCTGTTACACACCGTCTCATTAAACAGTCTTCAGGACGCGGAACCATCGGGTATTAAACCTGGCTACTTTTGATGATCAGGATTTAAACCCTGGATCCGAGTCAGCTCTGTGTGTGTGTGTGGATCTGAACCACATGAGAGCTCTGCTCTCTCTGAACCACAGACACGCCCTTAGCATCGGGCTACAGAATATACACACGCACAACACACCGAGAAAACACACGAGGTAACAAACATGCACTTTTTTTCAATATAAAACCACGCTGGTGGTGACGTCATTTTTTTAAGAATAGCAAAGAAATCCTGTCGAGTCTGAGGTTTCCGTTTTTTAAATATTCTAAAAATAAGAGGTTTTTTTTGTTTGTTTTCTTTCCCGCCCCTGAGGCCTTCCTCGTAAACAAATCCGCTCTGGCCATATCTCAGCAAACGAACATAATACAGTAACAAGCTTGGTATTAAAATAAAGCTTATTGAACCTGGAATCATGTGTGTGAAAATATACACAACTCAAATTCCCCAGAGTAAAATTTACGCAAATTTTACGTGACGGTTTTCTAAGCTGCTGTTACCATTTGTCTCCAATCAATCGGACTCCGTCTTCCTTTTGTCACTCCTCACCACATCCGCAAACCTCCTCTCGGGCCTGACGGCTCCATCTCCAACACCCCCCCGCCCTCATCCCTCCTCCGCACACGTCCAAACCATCTCAATCTGCCCTCTCTAACTTTGTCCCCAAACCGTCCTACCTGCACTGCTCTGTCCCTTTAACATACTCAATTCTAATCCTGTCCATTCCAAAGCAAAATCGCCGCATCCTCAGCTCTGCCACCTCGAGCTCTGCTTCCTGACTATGGAACAGAAACGTCGTCAATGGAAAAAAGTCTGAGGGGGGAAAAAAAAGCTCAAAAGTCGGCCATCAGATGGATTCATCAATGCTTACAGTTTGCTGCGATTCAGAAAAGAACGGAGAGACGAGAAAGGAAGACAGAAAACAAGGGAAATTTGGTGTTTCATGTAAGGTGGGACTCAGACAGAAAAACAGACAGTGAGGGAGCGAAAGAGAGAAGTGAGATGATTCACGTTAGAGAGACAAAGGAAGAAAAGGAAGGAAACATGAAAAAAGTGTGTTTATATGAGAGAGAGAGAGAGAGAGAGAGAGAGAGATGATTTATGCTAGGTGAGACTGAACATGACTCGCCCTGAAAGAACCACACCAGAGGAGACAAGAGCAAAATCACACTGGTCACAACTGGAGTGTGTCAACTAGGAGACCTCACAGGGAGAGAGAGAGAGAGAGAGAGAGAGAGAGAGAGAGAGAGAGAGAGCATACTTGAAATGCGAGTCTCCTCTGCACTCAGAGTTGGGATGCGCTTGGACTGAACGGTCCTGACTGATGATGATTAAACCTGCCGCTTCATGTGTAACGTTAGATATACACACACATACACACGAGCATCAGTAAGATCTGAGGCAATGTGAAAGCGAACACTGAGATGAAGTGATTCCTCCGTCTCTCTCTACAGGACTTCCCCTTCACACTCTCTCTCTCTCTCTCTCTCTCTCTCTCAGGCGAGTAACAGCAATGTGTAGCTGAAACAAATAAATACACACTAGTGGAATCCACCGGTCATATGTGTGTGTGTGTGTGTGTGCGCGTCTGTGTATCCTCTCAGAAACATCTTTCCGTCGCTGGTCTGGTACCATCAAGGGTGCAGGCTGAGATCACCGTGATCGAATCTAACAAACAGATAAATGATTATAGAGATGTTGGGGGGGGCTCTCTGAGTGGGAGGGACGAGAAACTGTCACTCACAGCACAGACAGCGAATCAGGGGCTTCGGTGAGCTTGGAAATGAGGAAGGGGACAGAGAGAGCAGCAGATTGAACTAAAATGCAGAAGTTGTTCTGATGAGATCGTCTCAGAGGAGAGACGAGGGAGAAGGGTGGGAGGGGCTTACTTCCTTCCCCTTATCAATCACATGGCATCTGTCAGTTCAAAAGGCTAATCAGTGTTCCCCAATTGGCAGTAAAATGAGCCATGCGTGTTATAGAAAATGAATGAAAACGAAATAATTTTACTGAGGCCAAGTCCAGGTCAAGCACAGTACAGAGTCAATTCTCTCACAAGAGCGTCTCTTTTACAACCCTGGGACGTGAACTCACACCCATCTGGTCAGCGCTCTGGATGCCTTATACTGACTTTAACGCCGAGTTTCACAGGAGTCATCATATCTCTGCTTTAAGTGCAGGAAACAAGTCAAGGTCGAAGGCCTCGTACTGGAGGTCAAAACACATCCGGCGTGTCCACTCAAGTGCGAAAAGACGTACAAAGGACAAATGTGCATCCAGATTTCATCCAAACACACACAGCTGGATGATTAATGATCGTGACTGTAACGGTAATTCGCAGGACTCACTTTAACATGAACTTTTCTGAAGACCTGGTCTGATATTTTAAGATTTGCTCTAACTAGGGTTGCCAAATGTCCCGGTTCCCCCCAGACAAACGCTCTCCTTTACGAATTTTCACCTTAAGAATGAACATTTTTCAAGAAATTTGCCTCAGCATACAAAGCTTTTTCGGTATAAGAACGAATGAAGCGAACCGAACCCCAGTGGCGTGTACATTTGGGAGCCTTCAGTGAAAAGCCAAGTGAAGCAAGTTCACTTAAAGACATGCTGTAGCACCATGGGTCCGAAGAAAGTAGGGACAGTTTCAGTCGATTAAGTCAAAGTTTTATCCAAAAAATTATTACTTGCATCACTTTGTCCAAAAACTGAGGTGATTGTTCGCTGATTTGTGTCAGGTTTCGATTTCTTTTTTTGATGGCATGATGGTAACTGAGGCAGTAAACAGAAGCGAATCCTTTGTATGGAGGCATTTCACTGGCTGGACACTGTGAGACTGACCAAGCTGTCTGTCTCTCGGGTAAATTCTTTATTTAAGACGATTGTGGCAACCCTCGGCCAACAGCAGGGTAACATCATGAAGCAGTTAGCTAGCTATTTCTTTTCCTCCAACATCACGTTGCAAGATGGTTTAATTCTTCTTACACCTTAAGATTTATTTTTAAAATGTCGCGTCATACTTTCTTTTTCATCTATTTATAGTTACATTAAAGCCACAAAACATGACACTTCCTGTCATGGCAGCTGTAAACAATACTTCTCTCAGCAGTCTCCTAATTTCACTTAATGTTTTTAAAAAAAAAATTTTTTTAACTAACAGGAAACTGGTACGTGGTTGTCCTGTAAACACTGTTCCCCGGTACCTGTGTTTCTAACGAGCACGTCCTCATTTCCACCTCTAACGTTTTCTCTTAACTGATGGCAGTTTATTTTTACCTCCAAAGAAAAAGTGGCGCAAGGAAGACAAACATGAACCGCTAGGAGCTCTGTAACGTACAAGCAGCTCCGTAACATGTACATGAAATAAGAAAAAAAGAAAAAGAAAAAAATCACAACGATTTTGCAAATAAATGTCAACGAGGCCACTTTAAAGAAGTGAAGATAAATAATGAGATGTGAGCACGGCTGCCGAAGCGATTACTAGCCCGGTCCTGGATCAGACACTCCTGCACTAGACACCACACTAAAATAACAAACCACAGAGACGCACTACTGAGTAGCGTGCGGTTTGGGACGTGGCCGAGGAGCTTACCTTAGTGGTAACGATACAAAGGCAGTCCATCTTCTCGCAAGGGAGCGATCAGAAGCAGCACTCAGGCTCAGCATCTCATTTCATGCTTCCGAGAGTGCGAGAGAGAGAGAGAGAGAGAGAGAGAGAGAGAGAGTGTGTGTGTGTGCGTGTATGTGTGTGTGTGTGTATATATATGCGTGTAGTAACACAGTGAGAAAAAACACCGCTCCCATCCAACTGGGGTAGACACAGTCGGCGTGTTCGTTGAGGAAACCCGTAAAAACTTCACAGCACTGAGGGGATTTTAGGAGGAGAGAGAAATGGAAAGAAAAAAAAAAAAACCCTATGCTCAGGACTGCAGCACAACTCAGAGGCATAGGCGAGAGAGATAGCGGGTTGCCACAGTGGATTTTTTTCCACATTTCTTCTAGTTAAAGATGAAAGAAGGGTAACTCCAAGCCCTAACTAAAACCTCATCTGTGCTCGTGTGGTTTCTCATATTCACCACATTTCACCTCGAACAGACGATGATGAGCGACGCTCCAGCTAGATTTTCTCGACATGTTTAACAGTACAGTTATACGACAGTAGAGCTGGATGGTAGACCTTTTAAGGAAGATAAGGTTTCTTTCATGAAGCCGTGTCTCATCTCTCACACTCTCCACACGGCTCCGCCCCCGCTCTCCCTCTGCGTCGCCCGTGTAACCCTGGAGTTTACAATTTGTGCTGCCTGTGTACTCCTACACAAATTGATTTGATTGATCGATTTAAGGGGACTATGTTATACTTTGTCTCATGAAGCCATTACACCCTGAAAAGTCTTTTAACCCCAAAAGATGAAACATTTCAAGCTTCCTTGACCTTGTGGATCGCCAGAGTGGTCAAGACAGGAGAAAAAAAAAAAGAAAAAAGAAAGAAAAAAAAAGACATTTAACCACTAAAACCCAGAGAATTTTAGCCATTTTCTTTTCATTACTATGTTTTATTAAATATATTTATATAAAGAGGATCAGGATTGTGCAATATAGAGTGATGTATACTTTTTTTACTTTTACTTTTTTTATACTAATTTTAACATGACTGAGCCAAAAAAATAAATACAGGAATACAGGAAAAGAAAAAGCCCAGATAAATATCAAATCAAATGTTCAATAGAATATAAAGTCTGAAATCAGAAATATGGAAAATATTTTTAAAAATCTTTAAGCTGAAAAAAAAGTACATTATGTACATTTTTTTTATGCAGCTAAAAGTTTTGCTATATTTTCTATTTTTCCAATTTGTAATTTTTTTCCTTATTTCAGACCTGATATTTTGATCACATGTTTTTATGATTGTTTTCGGTTGTTTCTTTGACCAATAATTATAATAATAATATTAGCAGCATTTGCTGAGGTCAGCATTCTATCTGACCTATCTGAAAACACAAACACACAGTCTAATGTATGAAGCCTTCCATAATAGCAGGTTTGTTTTTAAAATCAGTCATTAAGTTTTAAGGGTTCATCCCACGTCTTGCGTCAGTGTCTCAACAAGGCTGCGTGAAAAACATTCCCACCGTCAGTGAGTCAGGCTGCACGTCTGTTGATGCATGCGGTGCAGCAGATGACAAGGAATGAAACCACATCACCGTGAAGCGCATTAAGGTCACACACACCAAATCAAAATGGCTGTTTTTAGGACTTGTTTGTCTCTGTTGTTCCACTATGCTCCCGAAAAGTATGTGCACCCCTGATCACAACGCAACACCTTTGATGTTATAAAACTTAAATCTAAATCCTAGATTAAAACAAACATCATCATAAACTCTCTCTCACACACACACACGCACGCACACACGCACCGTCACAAATGCTGAAGGGTCAACGCTGTTAAATGACCTGGGAAGCCCAAATAAGGTGTGGAAACGTGTGTTATATTGCACCAGCATTCATCAGTAAACCTGTGTTTAAAGAAGAGCTGGTTCTAACTACGAGCAGCTCAAGTCTGCCACATCACCAACGAATGAGAATAAATATTTTGTGTGTGAGAATTAGTCCACCTGCTTTAGAGACAGACTCAGCTCTTCTGCACGTACCAGGGTGTATGGAGGGGTTCATTCAAAACAAACGAAACGTCTAACTAACAGGCTAAAACACAAACCCCTCTTGTGAAATACTTTACACGTCTACTGTATACTGCATACAAAGAAACCTTAAATCACATGAAGCTACACATGAACACCCTTAAACAAGGAGGACACATGCAGGTCAGTATCAGTGTTGTATGAGCTCGGTGAGGACGTCAGACAACCATGAAATGAATGCTGAAACTAAATTCTATTTAAAAAAATAAATATCTGAATGTTGCAAAAATGCCCCGCTCAGAAATAAAAGCTGTGAGAAATAACACCCCCCACCCCAAGGACCCGGACGCGGCTCTGACCCCTGAGCCGAGGCCGAATGGATGGAGTGACACATGAACCTCTCTGTGACGGGACAGAGAGAGAGAGACAAAAAGTAGCCCATCTCCATGGAACAGGACAACAATGAGCGGGAGAAGACGACTGGGCCCAGCATGCGACCCTGAGGGACTCCGCACCGGAAGTCGGTACTTACTCGGTCCAGCTCGCTGGAGGACGCTTTGGCTTTAGCGAGCACGTAGAGGATTTCGTATAGAAGAGGAGAATCCTGAGATTAGCAGTATGGTATCGGAGAGAGAAACAGAAAGAGGACATTTAAACCCAACAACACAAACACACACACTTAATAAAAGACTAATACCTTAGAATAGACAACCATGTAAACACCTAAATCCACAATGAGATACGAACTTTAAAGGCCCATTAGGAGAAATCAGTGGCGAGTAGTTTGTTGCCCGGGGCATGTATTCTCCTCCCAGAGTTTTTATTTCACATAAGAAAAAATGGTACGAAAAACGTAGCCTTAACATCCAATTTATTTTCCTGAGAAATGTATTCTAATCCTAGCTTTATTTTTATTCATATTGTCTCAAAACATTTAAATAAGATTTCCTCTATATAAAAGTATAAGGTTCGAGTTATGAGTAAATGGAAAGTATTCACAGTTCTGAGTAAAGATATATAAAAAAAAATAATAATAATACTTTAAAAAATGGTTATATGACGGGTCCAAGGAATCATTATGTAAAAACTAATATTTGATAAAAGATTTTTTGGGCGGGAATCGATTCATTTATTCCTTTATGCACATCACCTATCATGTTAGAAGCCCCGCATGTCCACGTTAGAAGCCGCACACGCCCACCCACGTGCTCGCAGCAACTCGCATGCTAATTGCTGAGTATTGAGTCTATAGAGGCATTTGAGAAGATTAAACCATTTTTACCAGTTTTTAAGTGAGTAAACTAATGATATTAGGAAGAAGCTATGTTTAATTAATCAATGAACGTTTTTAAAGGTTTAAAATTATAACTAAATCTGGACAAAATTTAATATTGAATTGGAATATTTATAAAATCGTGATACTTATAAAATCTCAATTTCAATCGACATGGAACTGAGGTATCGTTATAATATCGTATTGGGAGGTGACCTCCTAGCTGATATCACCCAAATGAGTCTGGTTCCTCTCAAGGTTTCTACCCATTATCATCTCGAAGAGTTTTTCACTCCAGAAAAGCCGTAAAGCTGCTTTGCGACAATGACCACCGTTAAAGATGTTATGCAAATTGAACTCAACTGTGCTACTGAGTTTAATTCAAAATAAAATAAAAACATTAAACATTACAAATAAAAGTCAACGGTCTCTGAGCTAATTAAAAGTATACAGGGTGGGCCATTTATATGGATACACCTTAATAAAATGGGAATGGTTGGTGATATTAACGTCCTGTTTGTGGCACATTAGTATATGTGAGGGGGCAAACTTTTCAAGATGGGTGGTGACCATGGTGGCCATTTTGAAGTCGGCCATCTTGGATCCAACTTTTGTTTTTTCAATAGGAAGAGGGTCATGTGACATCAAACGTATTGGGAATTTCACAAGAAAAACAATGGTGTGCTTGGTTTTAATGTAACTTTATTCTTTCATGAGTTATTTACAAGTTTCTGACCACTTATAAAATGTGTTCAATGTGCTGCCCATTGTGATGGATTGTCAATGCAACCCTCTTCTCCCACTCTTCACACACTGATAGCAACACCGCAGGAGAAATGCAAGCACAGGCTTCCAGTATCCGTAGTTTCAGGTGCTGCACATCTCGTATCTTCACACCATAGACAATTGCCTTCAGATGACCCCAAAGATAAAAGTCTAAGGGGGTCAGATCGGGAGACCTTGGGGGCCATTCAACTGGCCCACGACGACCAATCCACTTTTCAGGAAACTGTTCATCTAGGAATGCTCGGACCTGACACCCATAATGTGGTGGTGCACCATCTTGCTGGATATACCACACCATACCATCACTTTTTTTGTTCCAACAGTCTTGGAGGGATCTACCCAATGTGGGTTAGTGTCAGACTAGACCAGTTGAATGGCCCCTAAGGTCTCCCGATCTGAGATTGTAGGAAATTGTACGGAGATTGTTAGAAAGCCATAAACGAGGCACAAAAACATCATAGCAGTTCGTAAATTACCCAAATGTGCAGTTCATTAGTTCATTAGTTTCGTAGGTAGTTCATGCATCTTCATGATGACAGGTAATTTGCCGTATTTTTAAACTTTACGTTTCGAGTGTCTTTGAGCGGTCACTACTTGAACCTCCCATTCTCATTCAAGTAGAGGAGCAAATCAAACTAAACTAAATGGAATGCTAAACTACTAAAAATAATGTGCTCTAATAGAATGCTATTGTAGAATAGAATACTACAAATGTTTAATGGTGAGGTTTGTTATGGAAGTGCGTGGCAACTTAATAGCTCCTGTACTGTATACCCAAAACACAGATATTCAAGTCGCTCTTAAGAGGTGGGAATTCTAAGCAGTTCTTGACAAGTCTTCACAATTTTGTAGCATGGCATACGCACTTCATAGACAATCGTGTAAGTATGTAGAAAGTTTGCGAAGGTAATTTCGGCAAGGTTCGTAGCGATATCATAAGAGATTTTACATCGCAATTATACGGAAAAGTACATTATGCCATTTTGTAGTTAAATGTTAGAGTAGCCAAGTCTTAGTCAATACGGCATGTGACATCAGGAGCTACAAGTCAAGTAACCAAGGACCAAGAAAGCATCAAGGATTTCAATTGAGCACCATCACAAACAGGCAACGTGAGAAACGGGACTTTACAAAGCACCAGCAAATACGATCCTGTTGTAGTACCATAATCCTGGATAGAACCAAGAAACTGTCCACATCAAGCTTGTACTTAAGGGTACGTCCATTAATATGACGGGACAACTTGGAATAAATAAATAAAGTATTAGTAACTTTGCTGGTAATTCTGACACAACATTGCTGCTGAAGCTGATGATGATGATGATGATGATGATGACAAACTTGTGTTGACAAACTACGATCAGACGATCGAGGAACAATCAGACAAACTACAAAGAAATGTTAAGGGATTGATATTTTCTTGTTGGTACAATCAAAACTCTGCATAATTACATCTGACCCTGTTTAATTTTGTCCACATTAATGATGACGTTTAGGCTCACTGACTTCTAGGACACTTTGCACAAAATAATAAAGAGACAGAAAAAATCCAGTTGGCTCAGATCTTATGGCCTTATGACAGTTCCCATCCCGTAAAGACCTCTTTATTTCACTGCCGGACGTTTGCCAGACAGGTAGACTAATTCCCTATCAGACAAGAATCCACTTCAGACTTGTACGAGCGTGCTGTTAGATCAACAAGTAGACCACGATGAAATAAATCCTTTCATCTTACATGCAGGGGCTCGCAGATGATTGTTCGTTGAACAGGTTAAGCATTTTTGGTTAAATTAAATGTTTTAACAGGACAAGAAAGGATTCTTAGCTGATGAGGGGAACATGTGGGTGGGGAAAAAGAGAAACAGAAAAGAATCATTCAAGATATACATTCCTGCCTGAGGAAGATATTTTTCCAAGAGCATAAGAAAATTTAGAAATACAAATAATTAAGGAAAAAACACATATTACTTTTTAATAACAAAAAAATAAATGTTTAAAAAATGAACTTAAACTTTTTCTAAAATGATCTAAAATAATAATTACAATTTACAGTTATTATATAAAACACCTTTTGTTTTGTATTTTCTGCAGATAACAGATCATCATTAAAGCCGCAAGGACGTTTCAACCATGACTGATTTTCAGTGCTGGACAATTCCACTGTAAAGAAACCAAGATCACTTACATTTGACTAAAGTTTTGACTGTACCTCAGCATCGTTTTTGAAAGTTAGAATAACTTTGATGAAATTGAGTCATTATAACGTAGGGGTGCAAATATAACCTCGCAAGAACAGAACATCAACCTTTATTTACAGAGTTCAAGCTGAATAACGTCCTTTCATTCTGCGTCTGACCTCATGTGCATCCGTCGTCCCTTCAGAGTTCAGAAATCCTGACTGGAGAACTGAACAAACATAAGCGGCGTCCGGCACGTCGCGCACGTCGCGCACGTATTTCATGTCTCTCGTTCGGGAAAACTGCATTGAGCAACTGATGTTTATGGCAAAAAGAAGAAATACTCACATGGTTTATAAGACTGAGAGATTCTTGATATCACATTGACTTGAAGGAGTACACTTGGAGAGAAGTTGGAGAAGTGTGTGTGTGTACTGATGCAGTGTTTTGACAAAGATGTCATCAGGTTTAAATTGGTGACAGCGGTGTGTTAGCAGCAAGAGACTATAACTCGGATCTAATCTTAGAACAACTCGACATTGAGGCTTACTGTGTGTGTGTGTGTGTGTGCACACGCAGAGCTTCACACTTTGGTGAATTCTGACACATGTACTCCGAGTGCTCTGTAAGGAAAGTGTAGTTGTAGAACTCCTCTTTTGCCCTTTTAACCCTTTAACCGCCCTGCTCGTAATTAGCACATCTATGAAGCCTGACATCCTTCCTCCTGCTCAATCCAGATGTTGCGGTGACTGAACTGCTGACATAATCGCAGGCAGAGACAGAAGAAACAGAACTTTACCCCCCCCCCCAAAAAAAAAATCTTGTTAGATCGGATGAGTCACGATTTCTCCAGATCGGAGACGAGATCGGTGTTAAAGCCACAGTCTCGCTTCTTTGCTTCGGATCGGATCACAAGACCAGGGTTTGCAAGGACACAGGATAAAAATCAGCACAATGGGACGCTACTCACAAGCAGGCATGATTCCTTCATATCCCCCATCTTTTTTTTTTTTGTTTGGTCGATCTTTTTTGTTTGTTTTTTACCTCAATAAGGCATTTTATATCACCATCATCTTTTTTTCTATTCTGTACAGCTGCCAAACTGTTCAGCGACTAAACTGTGCACGCCAGCACCTCAAACACCTTTTCAACAAACATTGAGTGGACCTACTATCCACGTGAGCGCTACGTCATTATCAACAATTCCTGACTTCTCACTTGCAATTATCACAAATGCACATGGTTCACACGGATTTAAAATAAAACTCTATATTGACGTTAAATTCCGTCAAGTTTTTTTTTTTTGTTCGCCAGGCGAGTTTAATTTAAACACTGTTTCGCAAGTTTAAACGGTAAACAGCTGAAGTGTGTTCGTCTGAAGTGTAGCACGACTGCTCTGTGAAAATGAGTGCGATATTTCTGGGACCAATGAAAGAACCCAGCAGTGTTCTCTCTCACACACACACACACACACACACACGCACGCGTCATTCCTACCTCTATGCTGGTGCTGATGCTGGGCATGGTGTCTGATGTACCCGTCGGACTCTGGAGGCTGGAGAAGTCCCACAGGTTCATGGCGGCTGGCGCGGGGCTCCCTTTTATCGGCTCGCTACATCTCTGATTGTCCAATAAGGTCACTTCGTAAAATTCCTGGATATCTGTCAGGACACAGAGCGGTCTCACTTTTACAATGCGGCTTGACGAATCTTGCTTTTAAAATGATATAAACAGTTTCACCGTCGATTTAAAAAAATTCTGATAACAGTTTATACGGGTCAATTAAATTTTCTGCTCAGACATCAATAAGTAAATAGTCATAGAATAAAAGAGCTACTGTACTTTTTGGCTTGAGTAGGGCTCAACTAAATAACTCAATGGGAGCCTACGTAGGGAGCCTACGGAGTGAGCGAGGAGCGACAACAGGTTGAGGCGCACGACCCATTACAGGCGCACGCAGTGACAGATGTTTTCAAAGTAACTTGAAAACAACATAATTAGTAATATGATTACTGTTTACATGTAATAACCAGTAATGTAATCAAATTATAATTTTAAAGTAGTAATTGGTCATTTGTAGTAGATTCATTTTTTTGAGTAACTTCCCCAACACTAGTGGCAATTCATGCAACATCACATGGAATCACAACATTGATTATAAATGTTATTATTATTATTATTATTATTATTATTATTTATATACGTTTGCAAAGTGATAGAATGTTGTATTCCTCTATAATCCTAGAGGTGGAGCTCTAAACTATTCACACATTGCCTGTATTAGGAGTCAATTATTTGCTGTTTGTTTAGAACCTAACCTAAAAACAAAGATGATGTCAAATTTGGGCATTTATACAATCTTGATACTAACACGATTGCAATACAAATCGAACCGGTACATGGGTATCGTGATATTATCGTATCAGCTGGACCCTAGTGATTCAATATTAGACAAATAAAGATCATTTAATCCTTGAAGGAAGAAAAAAATTACCAAATTGGTGTTTTTTTGTTTGTTTGTTTTTTTACATTAGTGGAGCAGAATTTGGCCCATTTAAAAAAAAAATACATTTACAATATGAACATAAACTATGTTTTTTAAATGTAAAAGTCAGGGGACTTATATGAGGTCACAGTAGGGGGAAAATACAAAAATGAAAATTCAGGGAAGGGAAGGTTTTTTTGTTCTTATGTACTGGAGACACATTAAGAACATTCTTCACCATTCTTCAGTCTGTTAGCATAAAAAAATACTAGCGTTAGACTGAATAAAACAAAGCTTGTTAGAATGTGACTCCCAGGAACATTTCAATCTATCATCCATAATATATAATCTGTCATTGATGATGCTAATATTAATTTAAACAATACTCAATAGAAAGAAAAGGCAAGACGGAGAGTTTGTCTTGTTTGTAATTCCAGACACACACGTTTTAAAACCTTAATATTAATCCGCCAATTAAGATACCAGTCGCATTTTAATCAATACAACATTTTCCCTGGAAATTCCCTTAGGATCTTGATATTCCTAAAACAGTGATTTTTAAACATTATATTTATCAGAGTACGCTTTATATTTATTTAGAAATCAGGTGACAGTTTGGACTCTTCAGTTTCTACTGCACCATAAACATGACTGCTGTTTACTCGCACTCACGTGGTAGCTATCGGCTAGGCTATTTACACAAAGTGCCATTAATCCATCATAAGTGGTTATAAAGGTCGTACACGACTGGCGCAACATTGCAAACGAGTCTGAACTCTTCCCCTGAAAAACATTCGAACACACACCTCTCTGACACTAAAAGCTCTTGAGCATATTTAACAATTTAAATGAGCAGCACTAACAGTATCCTGTGTAACACGGTGTACGGCGTTGTGTTTCAGGTCATTTAGGGAAGCAGTTACTTCCCTAAGCGAAAGGGAAGCGATCCCAGCGGCCCACAGCTGTTAGGCTAAACTGCACAGATAAATAGCAGAAGGACATGGGTGTGAGGGACAGTGCTGAAAATATACAGAGGATCACATGAACATACAGGGCGATGAGCGTAAACATTTCCTGTAATGCACACGGGTGGAGGGGATTCCTAATGTACGCGTTTCTCCTTGAAATCTCTGAGCAGGTGATTTCACAGCTACTAATAAAAGCTCTGTCGAGGGATATTTTTGTCTCAGGAAGGTGTAGGCTTTACAGAGGAATGGATTTCTTTAACTGTATGGCTTTAAACAGAAGTAATATTACATTGTATATAAAAAATAGACTTTTTAACATTAACAGTTTCTACTAGGTTTTGAATCCGGACGTTGTGTTGATCAGAAATTGAAATTTTCGAAAGAGTTCAGGGAAATGTCCGATAAATAAATACTCTGATTCCATTTATATGACTTGCACTTTTGCTGGGAAGCTAGGTAATGATAAAAGATCACGGTATCATATTATAAGTAGAGAAAACTCACAAGCAGCGATACTCTTACAAAATACGAGTATTTGCAAAAGTGTTTTCTATTTTCTGCAAAAGAAGCGTCGCTTAAAGGAATTAGACTAGATGATTCAAAGTTTATCTAAATAATTTAAATCGTGTCAATCAATTCCGATTAAAAAACAAGAGCCATTAAAGAGCAAAATTAAAAATTCACTGCCAGTTTTGGCGCAGTGATTACGTTTCCATCTTTCCGCATGTTTAATTTTTTTGCCCGGTCCTTGCAGAACTTCCGGCGACTCGCGTCCTACTTGTCTGTTATTTTATTTAATTTTACACAATCTACAGGAAAGTTGTATTTGTAGAGCTCTAAGCTGTTCCCAATTACTAACAAAACACAGGCTGCTATGTTTTAAGTTGACGTGTTGCACATGTTGCTTGCCAATAAATGCAGTTGTCAATTCATGATATTCCTTCTTCTTATAATTTCAATACTTAATTTACATTGTTGTTGGATATAGTTTAATAAATAATGCTACAGTACATGATAAGGCTTCAAGTAGACCCTGTAATCTGTGATTGGTATCGGTAGATACAGCGTCTAATGATCGGAAATCGGTTATCGGCCCCAAAAATCCTTATCGGAGCATCCCTAGTGCAAAACCACTTTTGCTGACTCCACCTGACTCCTAGCTCACTGGTTTTTGGTCATGAAATGAGACGCTGCATATCAAATGAAAAATAATTCACCACTTCAAAAGTGGTCCTGAAATCGGTGCACAACTCACTCCACAGACTTTAATGGCAATTGGACAAAAAGAAAAAATATATATACTTTTGGACCACTTATCCAAAAGTTTTAAAAAAACAAAATAAAAAAAGTCATCCTGCACATTATGAAATAAAAAGATGAAACCTGATGTTTTCTCCTCTCTAAAAGAAAAAAAAAAAGAACTGGCATAGTAGTTGAAGCTGGATAGATTATCTGTGCTTGTGAGTTTCACATGCAGGGGGACGATACAGGATGCTCAGGAACAAGTCATTTATAGTGTTTTCCTGAGAAAAAAATTTTTAACTCCGGTATTGTATGTAGTTTTTTATGTAATTGGATCAGAATATGGATCAGAAATGACCACGAGTTATAGTTTTATTCTCAGACCTACGTTATAGGTAGTTAAAAGTAATCACACTTGGTTTGTGATCATTTTGAAATCTGATATTCTAATACATTACAAATATACTTAAAAGACTAAACAAGAATCCTGGCAACCATTTCATTTTCCTTCATGATGATTAATCGCAAAGTTATTTGGATTGGTTTGAAGCTTTTTCGCTGAAAAGTCTAGAAAGAAAACGCTACGCATTAAAAATGCATCACTATTAGAGCACCAATGACCTACAGGACATTCTGAGAAATTTCTTGATATCTTTCTGCCAAGCCAGACACTGCGACACATCTGATGTTATATTCTCAGAGGCTTTACGAGCAGCGCTTTATGTCACATGTGGAGCAAGGCTTCTGGTCTGGAGCATTAATCCGGAGCCGGCGATTAGTTCAGACAGACTGTGTAACAGGATGAGGATCGGAGAGCTGGTGTGATGAGGCACATCCCTTACAGCTGATCCAGATTACACCACAAAAAGCCACGCATCAGCACACGCACAAGCACAACAAGCTGTATTAAAGGACATATACGACAACAATTCTTGGTAGTGTCATACATTGATGGGTTTGCCTAGACTTTCTGTGCTCTATAGTATGTTTGGATATAGTGTACAAGTGAAGAATATATCAGTTAGGAATGTAAAAATTCATCATGTAACACAACAGTTCAATTAAAATGAAAAGCTGAAAAACGCTCCCCTTTAACCCAGAGGCAGGAAGTCAGGCAAGACAAATTTATTATCCGATGATTGCTTTGTTACTTTTGTACTGGAGGCTAAAAGAGCTAATAAGAAATTAAAGCCTCTCCAAGGTTAAGCAAATTTTATTTTATTGTCTTATTTTTTTGGTTTAATGAATAAAATGTTAAAATATATAAACAGCATTGTGAAGTTCAATAAACCTTTTGTTGTTTAAGCTGTAAATTAAATTATGGGTTAAAACTTTCTTTTGCCACCACAGTTTAACTGTTAGCAAAATGAACTACAAACCATTTGTAACGTTGAACTGTTTCTATTCACTTGTCTTAACTAGCTAACGAACATATGTACAGTAGAAAGAGTCAGTCTCCGTCCAAGCGTCAAAAATCTAAGCTAAGTTACAGTGATCGAGTCGCAGAATAGATACATGCTGTATTGAAACAATCGTAACCGTGATCGTTTACGTTTAAAATGTGATCAGACACCTGTATGTCAAAAAAAAAAAATTGCTCTAGGGTTCTAGCATATTAAGATGTTGTAGTATATTGAAAATTACATTTGAAGATGCCGCAGAAAGACATCTTTAAATGTAATTTTAATTATTTTAACTTTTGGAAATAACATTATTTAATGTATTATAACCCAGAGCTCAAAAGTGACCAACAATTTTAAAGATTGTTCCAGATTGTTATACTGTATGTCTGTAATGGTACAGTGAGACAATATCAAAAAGTAAAGGAAAGCCTCTTTTCCCACAATGCTGGTGCAAGCGCTATTTTAAGCCCATATTTCCAGAAGCTAATTCGCCAAAGAACAGCATCAAACAAACATACTTGACTAATATATCCTGATTACGCTTTCAAGTTTAGAGGTGCCATGTTATACTCTATCTTTGACAACATAAGATGTTTATGGGTCTTCGAAATGTTACGTTTCCAGTTAAAACACCACACAGATCATGCATTCCGCCATTCGTAAAAGAAAATCCACCCGTTCCAGAGTCTGGACCTTTAAATACAAATCAACTTCTGTCACCATGCCCCTTTGCAGAAGTGCAACTTTCTATCCAACCAGAACGCAGGAAACGGGGCATCTCGAAAACAGAGGCCTATGATAAGAGACAGTTTATGCTTTTTTTTTTTTTATCCCAACATGAGATCATATTAGGGAGAAAATCTAACTGGCTTGTTTAAGCACAGGGGAAAGAAATTCATTTTAACAAGAAGTAAGACAAGCATTATTTTTTCCCCCTCACATTTACACACTGGAGACCGATCTGTGTGTCTCATGTTTCCTGGTGTCCCTCTGTGGTAAAGCTGGCTATAAAACACTGCCTGACTGATGTCTGATTAAATTGGCCTCCGACCGCAATATCGGAATTTCACAACTTCATTCAGCTCGTCTTACAGCTTAACATTTTCCGCAGCGCGACACCGGGGCTGTTTTTGGGGTTAAGAAAATTTTCTGACTGAACAAAAACCTCAACAATAACATTATTCATACTGCATTAACATCGATCATATCTAATCATAACTAATACATATATGTATAAGCACGTCTATGAGTAGTGCGTTATATTTTAATTGAAGGGAAAACAGTGGCCACGCCTATTTCACATGAATTAACATGAACCAAGGTCACTAAGTGAATCTCCTTTAGTGGAACGCAGACAGACCACACCTCCTTTACTAGAGCTAACACACACTCAGACCACGCCCCCCCCCCCCCCCCACACACACACACACACACTTTACTGAGACTAAACCACACCCACACACAGCCAATGCCTCCTTCTCTAGAACTAATCCCTATCTCCCCCCCCCCCCCCACACACACACACACACAGGTCACACCTCCTTCACCGTGACTTATTTGAATCTTTCCACCAGCACTCATTTCTGAAACAGCCTCAGACTTAGTGTGTGTGCACAACTGCGTAAACCTTTAATCATCAGTACATGAACACTAACGAAGTCTTTAAATCTTTACTGTGTACTTTTGATCTTCTGCCATCTACCACTACGGGGAAAAAAAAAATTAAAATCTGTGAATAATTAAAATGCCCCAGGAGGGGAAAAAAAAACTAATCAAAACACAACAAAAACTCTATCCAGGTGAGGAAACGGGGACGTTTTTTTTTTTTTTTCTTCCCCGCTCTAACATGACCGCAGTGTAATTCTGAACAGATTGCGCGGTGTGAAATTAATTTTGATCCGGTTCGCCATCAGGTAATTAGAGGCTGCGTGATCATTACCCGTCATTATTCATGGTGTACCAGAGTGACCTCAAAAATCTTTTTTTAACAGCCTGTATGAGAAAGCACACACGCTAGACATTCCCGTAAAAGCTATGCGAGCAGACGCATCTTGCATACGCTGTAAGGTTTCCGTATACAAATTGGACATAAACATGAGTGTCGGAATTGCTGTACTGCTGCACTACACGATTTTTATCACTTTTTTATCATCTGTTGCTTTGTGGACGTAAAGGAGCGCACGTTTCACGACTCCTGGTTGACTCCTACCTTTTATTTTTGTGTTTTACAGGAATTTGATTTCTTCTCAGGTGTTCTTTCCTCATGGTAAATGTTTTTGATACTTGGGTTCGTGATGACCGAGCTCATTCAGCCTTAAAAAGCTCATTAGTTACAGCTAACAACTCATCTATGAGTCCTGACTTGCAATTTGCACACCATACATTTCTGCTCTTGCAAACAGGTTTTGTTTTTTTTAATCAAACATCTGCATTTTACATCTTTTTTTTTTTTTGCTCCATAAAATTAAGGTGATCTTAAATCGCGGGAACGGTGTAGATTGCAGGCGTCTACCCGTGTCCTTTCCTTTCATTCTTTTAATCCATTCTAAGCCAGTTTAAGACACTGACCCTGTGCTTGGTTTCCTGAGGACATGACATGCAAAAGATGCAACCACTCGCAAGTACACGACTATACATCAGCCAGTAAAGACTCCGGGCTGCTCAGTTCACCTGCAACTCAGAACTGACTGTAACGCACACGTGTAGATCATTTTTAGGTGTGCAGTGGAGAAGTATGCACAACAGCACTGACCTCGGAGGGATTAAGCCTGGAGTAATCATGCCTGCTGACGGATTACACCCTGCTTGTCTTTTGACATACACATTTCGCAAAAAGAGTGCGATTGGAAACCTAAAGCTCAAATCCATTAAAAACCTTTACATCCATCAAAACCTTCACACTGTGACCTACACAGTGTGAAGGTCAGCTGTTCTGGAACAGTTCTTACAAGAACAGTATTGTGTCGAGTGCATTCGCCAAAACCCATCGAGCTCCGTGATGAAACTGTCTCTCATGAAGACCTTCCCAGGAAAGCGAGACCAAAACTGAGCTCTGCTGCAGAGGAGAAGTTCATTTAGAGTCTCCAGCCTCAGAAATCACCAATTAACAACCAGCACCTCAGATTAGAGCCGCTATGAAGCTTTACAGAGCAGAAGTAGCAGATATACATCTCAATATCAACTGTTCAGAGGAGATTATTTTTATTATTATTTTTGGACGCATTCACCATTGTTTTACAAAGTAGATAGAAACAAAAATAAAAAAGTGTGTCCAAACTTTTGACTGGTATCTTCTCAAAAAAGTAGTAGTCACCACTGAGAATTTAGCATCCCTGTCAGGTGTCTTTCAATATTTACTAATCAGCAACGGGATATAAACAGCTACTAACACTCTACAGCAACACCAAGTTAAAATGAACAATTAAGGTTAACCATTTGCACAAATTTACATCAAGGTCAGACGGACAGCAGTACGGATCCGGATCGACTGACAGTTCTATACGGACCCTAATGGTTTTCTGATAAACGAGAATAATTAATACACCAGGAATCTAGCGCTTTTTCCTCAAGGTGGACAGGGGTATATACACGGCACTCATTAGAACCGATCGATGCGACAGTTCACCTTATACAGACGGAGTGTACGGAAGAAACAGAAACGAAAGGAGACTAGACTATGAGAAGTGAACCTTCAAAGAGGAACGGACAGATCAATGTATGTTTATTCTTCCTGAGCGAAGTTTAAAACTAGCTTGTCCTTTATGTTCTAAACCGCGGCGCTAATAAAAAGCAGTAACATTTTAAGTACTCTGCACTATGAGATGAAACACGGGTCGTTATAGCCCACCTTAAATTTGAATTCAGTACCCCTGTCACACGTATATATAGTAGATAGATGTGTTCTAGTTGTAGTTCTGCAAGTAGTTTTAGATTCTCGAGACAAACTGTGTGAGATTTTTCTCGCTTGGACACCAGATATTTGGTAAAGTAGTTAAAGTTATCAGATCATAATGTATTCATTAAATAAACTGAGGACATTAAATCTCTTACTGTTTACCAGGAAACTAATTTAAAAAAGAAGAAAAGAAAAAAAAAAAAAAAAAAACACACACACATTCTGGCATTACAGGAGATATAAAATCTATGAACTTCAAGATTAGTGCATTATAGCCTCCTGTGTACTTTAATGAATTAAAAACAAATGTAATTTAAGACCGTGTAAATTAAGAAATGACCCCGTTGAAAAAAAGTCACTGGGCTGATTCTTATCAAGTATCCTTCTTCTCTGTAATAACAAACAACTTAAAGTAAATACAAACCTTTCTACCTCAAAAAAAAAAAAAACCAGCCATCAGTCATTATTTCCACAAGGGAATAATGAAAGCTGGTGGGGGTTGTGGTCGAGACAGGAAGCTGACCCCTGGCGAACTTAAACCGGCTGCTCCGCATTCCTGCTGCTGGCTTTTCTCGCCACGTTTGTTGAAATAAACCGGTCCTAGTCATGCGAGAAGACGAGTCTCTGCTTGCTAACGCGTGGGAGAAAAGAGAAATTTTACAACAATCACAAGCCGAGATCACAGAAGTCATAGAAACGATCACGTGGCTCTGAGGCAAGTACAGACTGCTGCAGCACAAGTTTCCCAGGTGAACCACATCACTCTGAGCAGCACACGTAGACGCCGGTGAATTGTCACCTCCCTGAAAATTACGCCCATTCTCACAGCACAAGTGACACGGAGCCATTATGGGACTTTTATAACCTTCACACCTTGGTGTGAATTCCAGTTAAACTCAACACAGACTGAGGGTTTTCCCTCCAAACGCACCCGTTCAATGGCATTAAACCAGACATGCGTACGGGATGGTGTGATGTGCTGCTCGCCGCGCTTAAGTTTCCAGCAACACCATGTCTTTACGTTTGATATTTGTCTTATACCATATCAATTACACTCATTTTTTGCCAATTACACAATAAATTTGCCTCATTAAAGAACAACAAAATTTTTTTTTTTTAATCCTTTTAAAGTGAGCTGAACAAGTCAGTCTTTCAAGTTCTTTCAAGTGATAAGCAAGACAACTAAACGCACCAAAGAAAGCCTGAGCAATGTAGGAGGTCAGTCTCGAGATCAAACACTAAAGGGTTGGCCCCAGTGCATGATCCTTAATTGTCAGAAGACGGTTCTAAGCAGTTCTAATACGGCTCTGCACTACTACTAAAGATCTCACCATTCTTTCAGATCGTGAATGTGCTTTCCTGTTATCTAAAACGAACAAGGCGGAGACCACCGCACTGGATCAGGCTGACCTGGGAGATCAGGGAGACTCAGCTTACTGCCTTATCGATATTTGTCACTTGGTAAAGTTCTGCATGGAAAACCATCAAGGCTTTTATTTCTCCTCATCTTTCGTCACGCGGTCCTCTGCATAGCCTGTATAATAAACTATATTTATTATACAAACTTACATTGTGATTAAACATGTTTCCGCCTCTCTTCCCTTGGTAGTGACGTGCACATCCATGAAATTCTAGGAATTAAGATAATTTCCTTTTCCAATCACGACAATATATAAACAATTTATGAAGGATACAATGAGTAATGTGAAAACCTAAAATGTACTTCCTGAGTGTTTTCCACACCTATTATCACTTGCGTTATAGCAGCTGTAAATAGTCGTTGACCGATCAGCTTCTCTTGTTGATGAATAAGACAAACCGTTCGTGAATGACCACAGCTGGTCATGTTACCTCATAACCATAAACATCTCTATCCTAAACAGATGCCAGAAAAGTCCTCTGAAGGTTTCAAAGCCCTGACAACGGAGACTCCTTTCATAGAAAGGTGAACGGATAGAAATCCCTGAATTTTCCAGAAAACAAATCATAGCCGTTTTATGAAAGTTTGATGTTACTTGTCTTTTACATATATATATTTTTTTTTTTATTATTATTTATTTATTTATTTATTATGTATTTTTTTATTATTATTATTCCTCACGGAAAACTTAACCATCATACAAATCCCTGTCAATCAACTGTTACTATAGAAACTGTAGTGGTATGTTAACATACATGTTAACATACCACTGCTCTCTCTGTGCTCATAACACCTTCTGATTTTAACTAATCAGAATCCACCAACGTTGCACTCTGATATATAACAAGCACGAGAGTTGTTGTGTACACTCCAAATTACCTGAAGTAAAGCCGCCTAGGTAAACTGAATAATTTTGGGTTGCATTTGCATCCTATTTGGAAGCCAGCATTAGCCCTGCAGTTCATATTGTTCTGTATTATTTTTTAAAAAATGGGTAACTACTTTATTTTACTTTCAAAATGAACGTTGCATTACATTCCTGGTACTAACGCCAAAGATAAACACAATTATAATAAAATCATCCTTTAGAATAAAGCAAGCGTGAATGAAAAGGAAGGAACAGCTTTAAACGAGACGTACCTATAAGTGCCTGGAAGAGGTTACTCTGGAAGATGTCGATGACTCTCTGAATGGAGTGCCTCAGCTGGCGGTCCTCGGTGTTGTTCAGTTTCGTCCGGTATTCCTCCAAGAGCAATAGAGCCCTCTGAGCATCTGTGGGACGAGCGTTAAAGGTTTTAAGAGAATAAGTTTTTAGTTTTAGTAACGGTCACATTTAAAACAGAAACTTTAAGAACAGTTAAAGCATGAAATTAGTAGGAATAATGTCAGGCTGTAATGGTTTGCTCCAAATTCTGGAGCATTTTCAGAATTCGTGCCTTACAAATTAGTGCACTTCCTATGGTGAAGAAACTATGATGTACCCTATGCTGTGACGTGTTTTAGTGTGCTTAAATTCCAAATAGAGCAAGTCCGAGAAAAAAAGTTACAAATTTCCACACATACGAACGGACAAAACTAATCGTTTGAAGTAGCTCATGTGTTTTTTACAAAAAAAAGACGCTGCATTGCACCAGATACCAATATTTACAATTATATACAATATTCTCTGTGTGTAAGTGAAGATATATTGTAAAATGTCTAAAGTACAAGACTCACTTTTTGGACTTACAAACGAATTCGACTTACGAACATGCTCAGTGAAACAACATTTGTTCCTAAGTTGGGGACCTGCTGTATGTAAAGCACTTATCTGGGTTTCATGAAATTCTGACTGTTCTTACTTATTTAATGCATATACATTTGAATCTCTGGAAATATACATATATGTGTTTACAGGTTTTAGACATGAACTATGATAATGTACATCGTACACAAGGTATAAATTTACAGGCATGTCATACCCTACGTAGTGCGTCTATACCAACCAGGAATGCATTTAGGATGTACCCAATGAAAGAAATATAAAAGTAATAACATTTGTAGTTTTATACTCAGTGTAGTGCACTCAGTGGGGACACACTGTCTAGTGCACCGATTTGGACTATTTGTCGGGCACTTATTTGAAATTCAAACTAGAAAATATACAAACAGATGGACGTATATAGCACGAGAGCCCGACTGTGGTTGCTTATCATACTACAAGTAAGAACAGAGGTTAGTGCACCCATTACAAAGTGAGCACCGGGACATTCAGATACAGTAAATGAACCTACTGTGGAAGTGATTGCAAAATTATGCAGTGCACTTACTATTATTATTATTATCATTATTATGGAGTCGCCCTATAGTGCATTTAACACTATAACTACTTAATTATTAATAATTATTTCAGCTTCTAGCGAACTTGTACAGTAATTAGGGCACTTATTTCATGTTCAGCCTACACAGAAGCAGTTAATACAGCAAGTCTGGCCATGTGGTCCTGCTTAATCATATTCAAACAGAAGACATACACGATGTAGTTATTGCAAACTAATAAATGCCTGTGTAAACTAGATGCTCTGTATAATTTTAATTCAGTCTGTACTGCACTTATACCCTTTGCGTATTTGGGTTTCAGCCCATAACAAATATCTAACTGTACAAACCTGTAGATAAAGTAAAATTAGAAACTGATCCCAAGTATATAATGCTTTAATATGGAACCAAAGCACTATGTACAGTAAGACTTGCAGCTTAAAGTAAAGCTTCCAATGATTTCACATTATACACTCTGGAGTGATGTGTGTACAGAAATACAGTATATATAAGAAGCCCTGTGTAAGTCTTCAGATAAAGCATTCGTAAGCTATGTATATTTGGGATTCAGCGATTAAACAGAAATATTCAACCACAGGAACGAGCAAATTTTCAAAACTAGAAAAAGCAGCCATCGTAAAGCCGACAGTACGTAGTGGACTTGTAGCGGACGTTATGAATATTTGGGCTTATTCAGCATATAAAATCAGATGCATAGCCAAGTAAGTTTTCAAAAAAGCATCACTAAAAAGTTGTGACCTGACCCATCATACAGTGCACTTAGACACTTAGTGTACTCCATCTAGAGTGGTGCACTCTAAACTATTCACATTATTAATCACACATTAATTAATTATTTGCCAAGTTTATCTAGAACTGTAACAAAATCTAATAAAAAATAAATAAATTAATAAATAAAAATTATACTGAATCGGGAGATTTAAATTGTGATTAAAATCATGATGATCGCAATACAAATCAAATCAGCACATGTGTATAGTGATATGGCATCTGGTGATTCCCATCCCTAATATAATGCACGTGCACATTATGTATAAAGCGGACAGGCAACTGAATGAACCTGTGTGGAAGTTTTAAACTACTTAAAAGTAGGAAAAGTAGGAATAAAGTCTATTTACAAATATTTTTAAACATTATATCTGAGATTCAGCCATGCATATAAAAAAGTAGCATTTTAAATAAAACATAAGTGCACTTAATAGGGTGCACTATTTGCGCTATATTTGAGATTCAGCACTTGCATATCTTTAAAATAAGCAAGACTAGAAAGAGATCCTTACACCCTACAGAAGCATTTTAAATAAAAAAGCAGCATCTTACAGCCTAAAGTGCACTTATACACTATTTTTGAGATCTGGGGAAAATGTAATATCAAATCGGAATTGCACTAGAATTACAGAATTATAGAATTGCAATTTTAATCAACTCTGCACTGGGGTATCGTGATAAACATTGTATCGGAGGGTGACTGGCGATTCCCACCAATGTTATATTCCCTATAATTTTACGTAAAACACTATATTTAGGATTTAGCCCATGCACATCTAAACAAGAGCTTTTTAAATAAGAAAAAAAGAAAACCTATATAGTGCACTTGTACATTAGGAATTAGGATTCAGCCCATGTGTATCTAAACAGGAGCTTTTTAAATAGGCAAGTCTCGAAAAAGCTGAGATCTTATACCCTACAGTAGCATTTTAAATAAAAAAAACAAAAGCCTTACCTTAAGCCCTACAGTGTATAATATACTTATACAGTACACTATATATGAGATCTGGGAAAAACTGGATATTTATAAAATCGCAATACTTCTAGAATCGCAATCGGGTTGTTTTTAAAAGGTATCGTGATAATATCGTATCGAGACGTGACTGGTGATTCCCATCCCTATTACACTCCCTATAAAGTGCACTTGAGCACTATTTTTAGGATTCAGCCCATGCACATCCTAAACAGGAGCGTTTTAAATAATCCAGACTAGAAAAAGCAGAGACTTTGCACCTTATTCAGAATATAAATGAAATCTGCCTCGGAGGCCATGTGAACGTCTTCTGATGAAAATCAAACTAAGGGGGAGATCATATTAACTATGTCGTGCACTTGTTCACTCTCTGCATGATGCTGATCTGAGCTGGGATTGAGTGATCTTATGCACTGTAGTGCACTTAAACTGGATGTAACTCATCTGGTGTTTGGGAACTGAACCTAGCCTTACTTGGTGTCATACACCCTATGTAGTGCACTTCGAGAGGTAGAGCGCAAGGATGCATTGGAGACTTGGGTGAAGTCCATTAGGGAAAATGTTGAAACGGGTGCTTTTAATAAGTGCACTATTTAAGGCATGGAGTAATGAGTGTGCAGACTTAACCTTAGTCTCTGCTGCATTATGCTAATGTGTATGTCAGTGTATGTGTGTGTGTATACACACACACTTCTCTGGCACTCACCTTTCCTCCTGACCGGCATGGTGCTGGACTCCCAAAGTGTCAGGCGGTTAACTTATAAACCTTCCACATGAAACCCGGGTGTAAGCATGAGAAAGAGTTGTTAAGACGTGTTCCGACTCGGTGTGTGTGTGTGTGTCCTCTCCAGGTTCGGGTCAGGCTAAAGCGACTAGCTCGGCTAAGCGTCACTTTTTGAAAAGGGAAGCCGGGACGGTCCAAATGTTCAGCTCTTCTTCTTCTTCTTCTCTTCCTCGTGCTCAGGCTGAATTCCATTCACGCGCGCATTTAAAACACACAGAAAATGTCTTCAACACATTCGACACAGCAACAATCATTCTGCCTGGAAGCTTTCAGAAAGAGAAAGTGAACGTGTCGTGGAAAGCTTTCTCGCTCTAAAAAAAAAAAAAAAAAAAACCTTATCCCAACACAGGCGGTTTAAACCCGCACTCCAGTCGTACACGTCGTTTCTCCAAAAACTTTAAGATTTTTTTTTTAAATATATATATATAAAAACCCGTCTCCTGCAAAAGCGTCAAACTTCTCTCGTTATCGCTATCTTCTTCTCCTCCTCCTGCCGCCGCTGCTGCTGCTCCTGCTTGGGTTTTTTTTTTTTTTTTTCCCCCCTCCTTCTTCCCCCGATGTGTCACAAATTCCAAACTTTCCACCAAGATGGCGTCCCGGGGTTGGGAGACGGTCACGTGACCGCGGAACCTTCGCCTTGGCCGCCCAATCATGGCAGTGAGCTACCTTCAGCTCGCGCGCGGGGAAGGTGAGACCTGAGACTTTCTTAAAGGAGACCAAGCGGAATAATCATCTGCATAACTATCATACAAAATCATCAACATCAGACACATGGTAAAAAAAATAAAATAAAAAAAAACATCATTCTATTAGGAGTTTTCATTAAAATAAAACTTCCAGAAGTGTTACAATCACATTTCTGTCTTCATCCGATGCAATATCGTTTACTGTATGTGCAATACTGAAAATATGGAAATCTGATATGCCTAAAATCAGTTGAACAAATGTAAACAACATGGATGTAAAAAAAAAAAACTAAGTTTTGTCACCAGCACACTCTTTTACTCTTTGAAACAAATTTTTTGCTAAGTGCCTCAAATTTGGTTTAAATTCTATTTATTTCTTAAATTCAATTGCTTATTATTATTATTATTATTATTATTATTATCTGTTAGCAAAAACTGTGTAAAAGTTTGTGTAAGCAAAAAATTTAGATGGATTTACAAAAGTTTAAGAAATACTGATTTGCTTATAAAGCGTGCTCAACCATAGATTGCAGTGTGGAATGGGGATTCCTGACACATCATTCGCATTTACTGCGTCCCACAAAAGCTGGAGCCCAATCTGAAAGGTCAGGGTAAAGACTAAAAGGTAGAAGTGAAAATAATTTTGACTTCCTTCTATGATAATGAAATATATATAACATTAATAATCATAATAATAATAATAATAATAAGTGAGCAATAAGTCTTTGATTACATTTAAAGCTATGTGTATGGGTTTGTGTTGGCTGACTTTGTTCATTTTCCATATTCTTTAATTAATGCCAAAAATAAATATCTATCTACTGTGTAGATTCGCTGTACAATCTGTGTAGATTTTCCTACTCTGATCTAGTGACCTAGTGACTCCAAGGGGATGTGTTTTTGATAGAGACTCCAAAGAACTTTTATAAGTTCACTCTGGATAAGGGCGTCTGCTAAACACTCTAAATATATATTTTTTTAAACAATTTCCGACAAATATTATCCATATATACAATATAATAAACTGGATGAAAAATACAAATCATGTCAAACAAATCAAATAACTTTGACAAGACATCATTTTAGCTTTGTGTGAGTGGGTTGTACTTCTGTGTTGTCTTTATTTAGTTTAAAATATATATAGGTCTCAACTTTAAGTGCTCGGATCATTGGTTATCTTTTGTGTACTTTCCAGGTCTTAGTCTTCAGCATCTTCAGGAAACCTCACCAATGAAAATCGCAATACAACACACTTTTCAAATCAGGATGTATAAGTTGACAGGCCATTAAGAAACACTTAAAATTACTTTGAACCTTGATTAAGTTTAAAAACACCTGAATCTGACTTTTGAGACTGAGCTGAAATCAGATGTCGGTTCCATATCCTATAATTCATACCAATTTTAATGTTAAAACCTGGAATTAGCAATTTATCTAGAAACTGATTCACTGATGTACTGTACCAATCAATTATTCCACACTTGTACAATTATTCCTTCAGTACGTCAGTGCCAATTTTAGTTTGCAATAACTTCAAAAATTAAATGAGATTTACAGAAGACTTCAAGCACAGTACATTAATGAAACTCTGAATTCGTAATGAAAGGCGCAGAAAACATTTTAAAGAAGACCTTAGACCCTTGAAAGGTAAACCTGACTAAAGTCGCTCGGAGCCCATTGCCGTCCTTCCCATGAATATTCCGCGAGTGGAATGCTCTCAGGAAAAGCAATGGCCTGGTTTGATCACTAAAGGCGTTTTGGTTTTCAGACTGCACCACTTGCATATTACGCAAACTCTGCTGGGAGTTATTGCCACATCCCCAGTACAATCCTGATCACGCTCCAAGCCATTTCCATATGTTTGGACCATTAAAGGAGTTCCTGGGAGGCCAGCGTTTTACTCATGAAGCATGCATTCCCATCATGAGAAAACTTTCTACCTTGATAGTGTGCAAGCTCTAGGGATAAGTGCATTAGTGTAGCAGGGGATTACTGTATATAGGGAAATAAAGGGAGTTTTTACTCTCATAAAGTCTCAAAAGTCCAGGTTTGTTGAACCTTCACTCATGCTTCATGAACGCCACTCATAATTATGTAAATGAAGCTTTTTTATTAACGATCAATTTGTCTAGATGTTAAATGTATGACCAAACACTTATAAATCCAGAGATGTTCATTACACGCACAGCAAAGACAAAGAAAACAAACCCGTGTCTCTTGAAACAAACAACTAAAGCTCTGTCCTAGATTAGATTATTTTATTTTTAGATTGTGATGTTTTATGAATGACCCTCTCTTATCTCTGAGCGTCTGCCTCCTGTTTCATCTGTGGAACAGCTGAGAGCTCAGCATTGTGCTTTTTGTTGCTTGTACTCTGTCCATTTCACAGACAGATGTACAGAATTGAAGCTTGAGTAAAAGAATATTATGACAAACGCAGACAGTATGATTAGTAGACATTAAAGAGTATTTGGCATTTCTGCATCGCACAGGGTGATGAAGATCGCTGAGGAAAATCTGAACTGGAGAAAATCTATTCATTTATATGTGAGAGATGAAAGATTTGTTTCTGAATGGATGGAAATCGGCAAATATTTATTCTCAGAATAAGAAAAGTGGAATACAATGTGTCACTATTTGTCAATCTGTTTCCCGCCTGAAGAAAACGAACCTTTGCATAATATCACATAAGAACATTAGAGCTCGCGACTTTATTTCCACGTCACCCAGCCCATCTGGCTCAACCAGACAGTAATGAGATTATAGCATCTGTTTTTTTATCATTATTTTGAAAAAATAATCATGGCATTAGTCAGGGTTTTGGCAGCGCATGATTTAAACCCAGCCAGATGACATTTGAAAGCGAAAGAATTCGATTTTAATGCTGTAATCGCTGAAGACAAAATAGGATGGGCACTAGATGTTTGTAAATGTGGCTTTTAATACAAAGAGATAAAAATGTACAGTAATATCAGTGGACGCTCAGGAATTAAAGGTGATTTTTGATCAGGGTTTTCTTTGTAATATTTGCCAAAGTTTCTTTTTAGGAGAAACTCTGAGCTATTGGTGTTGATAAAAAATTTTTTTTAAAAAAGACCAATTTTTTTTTTTTTACCAAGTTTTAGCCTCCTGATCTATTTATCAAAAAAATGAAAAGATTTACAGAGTCATTCATATATTAGATCTTATTTATTGTAAAAACCAAAACAGGTAGCTTTTCAACTCAGGCTGTTTTTCCTTGCCACCGTCGCCCTCGGCTTGCTCATCAGGGACAATCTTATCATTTTGATTCATACACATTGCATACAAACTTACTTCTTTTATTGTGTTAAGCTGCTTTGCGACAATGTCAGTTGTTAAAAGCGCTATATAAATAAAATTGATTTGACTTGACTTGACTTCATATTCCTTGTAATTGCATATTCAATTAGAATAGTACTCTATTCTAATTGTATATATTGTTCTTTCGCTGCTATTACAAAATGAATTGTATTATTATTATTATTATTATTATTATTATTATTATTATTAGTCGATTTTATTATTTATCTAACTTCTATAGCAAATCAGAGCTGACTTTTAAATGTATGAAATGCTTTACATAAATAAAGTGTGTCATCATTATTATTATTAGAAATGGCAAAAATTGCCAGATGAATTTGCCATCCTTTGCCGTCTTCTTTAAAATCCTTAAAACTCAAGCGGCACAGATCCGTGCCTGCAATACTGCATAGGTGAATGACAGTTAAGAAATATCTATTTGCTTATATGGAAGCCTTATACTCTGATGTGTGCTTACGGAGAGGCTTCGGACTTCAGACTCTGTATTTGGGTTTTCGGAATACATCCGGCAAAACGGTAAAAGTTATCATCAGTTTTATAAAGAGTGATACATTTTACCACTACCGGAATATGGGAATGATGTCGCAAAAATGTAGAACTCTCAAAATGAGTATATTATTATTACTATTTAATTTATTGTATCTTTTTTTGTATTATTTGGTCATGAAAACAACTGAAAAAATCTATAAAACACTTGATTATGTAAATCTGTGCTATTTCTTGCGGGACCCGTTTTTTTTTTTTTTTGTCATGTTTGTATATTTGGTTACAATTAATTATACTGTAATTCAGTACATCACATCGCCTATTGTGCTGAAAAATGTGTCAAGCTATACTGCACGATCCTGAGCCCTATATTACAGTATGCCTATTAAGCATATTAAGCAAAACTGCAAAACAAACAATAGCTAAAATGCTCAGAGCTTTATGAACTATGGTTTGTGAGATTTCTTTCAATCGTGACACTCCCACAGATCCAGTGTTAATCCTTTAAATCCCTCAGAGGCTCATATAAAGGTTTGGATTGCAATATTTCCTTCATCAGGTCCATCATGCTTGTTTCCATACCATAGCAGATAAATTAATGCGATTGTTATAATACATAATTTAGGTATAATTTCTTAATTTCTGTCACACCATATTAAACAAGCTAAGCATTAAACAAGATAATTTACTATCTGTGTGTACAGTAAATGAACAGTCAGCACACTGGGGTCACTTAAGAAAGAGCTACTCTTGCATTCTTTGTGAATTTAATGCATCACAGCTGCCTTGTGGTCAGTGACAGGAACACAACCAATGCAAGAAATCCCCTACTGCTGCAATCAGCCTGGCTTCACAAACAAATTGATTATTTTTGTCAACAGATTATTTTTCTATTTACATCATTTGTGTGATAAATTATGGCGTTTTTTTTTTTTTTTTTTTTTAATGCCCATCAATGTTTCAAATGTCTCTGTAGTATAAACGAATAGCCTTCTGATATGATGGCATGAATTTCGGCAACATGTTTTTTTCCTGTAAACAGACCCTATGTACCGAGATGATGCTATTTCAGGATCACGGCTGGTGTTATCTAGTGGCCAAACGCCCATGCCAACACTGCGGGTCAAGATTTCCTCATAATCTATTCAAGCTCAGAGCCAGTGATTAGATGATAGTTACAGCTTAACATGTGCGTGCGTGGCCAGATGGCACCTTACATCATAAAATAAACGGTAGTGTATTCTCACACAAGCCAGACAGTGTTATCAAAAATCCCACCCCGGTCTTGGAGGGACAGTACTGAAAGGGGAAAGACACAATGCATGTCAGTGAGAGGGGAAACAAAGCTTAGACGTTGGATGAGAATGAGCAGTGCGTTGAGTGGCACAGGGATAGCGTCGGATGTCACCGTGTCACCACTTTGAAAAGAGAAAAAAAAAAAACAGTAAACATTATGTATGATATGATATGATTTAAGATGATTTACATACAGTCTGTTGGATGTGCTCCAGGGCTTACATATTCAGAACGTTATGCAAGTGTATCCTTTAACATCTGTATTTATAGATCATAACATGAATTACATCGCTGCATTACTTCTAGCACGGGTGTGGATGTTAACATTTCCAAACATGCTTTGAATGCAGAAGCGGGCATACCTAGTGCAAGTATATAAATAGAAACCGTGTGTAGTTTGATATGCACATGCTTCAGGGAAAATCAGATTTACACAATATTCTTGTTTCACCAAATCAGTCAGCCATGACACATCTGTTGTTCGGGCAATAAGCATGCCATAAATGATGTCATATTGCAATATTATTTTATAAAACCTGTAATAACAGTTAGAAAATCGGACCGATTGGTTATTTTCCAGTCTTGGCAGTGCTCGCTTATTTTTTTTAAATACAAAATAAAAGTTGAATTGAATTAAGTTAAGCCTTTATTCATCACATATACAGTGAAATTCTTTGTTGTTTTTTTTGCATGTCAAAACTTTTGTTAGGAGGCTTTGATCAGAGCACACCAAGAGCAGACAGTTTTAAGGACCGTGCATGTAAGGGACTTAAACCATTGGCTTTTTGATCAGTAACCAAAAGCCTTAACATACTGAGCTACCACCACAAGCTTCTTTTATGACTTATAACAGTTATAGACAGCAACTGAGCAACAAATACTGAGCAACCAGTGTTTCAACCAGTCTTGAAGATTTTCCTGTGGTGGAAAACTTACTTTCTGTTACAAAAGCACTGACACTGGAGTCTCCTTCCATAAACGTGAACTAAACATGTCCTAATGGAAATGTTCACTTTTAAATGATGAAAATCCTGACAATTTCTTTTTTATGGCTTTTAGTCCATATGGAGCATCTGGTATACTGTACGTGTAACTGTTCAATAGTGCTGTGGTATGAAAACAGATCAATTGTTTGCTATGGATATATTACAGTTGCTGCATGTCTGGAATTGCTTTTCTTTTTTTCTTTTCTTTTTTTTTTTATAAGCTAACATTATTCATCACTATATGATCTCAGAATAGGGATCTTTTTTCCTCCGGATCATTGCTACAGGCTCAGTTTTCTTCATTGTGTCTACAGTAATGCCCTTATTGTGACAGCCTGTCTGCGAGCACACACAGCACTTACTGTCACTAAAGATCAAGTCCAATTGCCTTTCACTAGACAGTGAGAGATCCTTCACATAAATACCCTTGTTTAAAAAGGCCAACATTGAGCGAAAGCCAGAAACGTCCGCGAAACTATTTTTTAGTATCAACACTTTCTTTGGGAGAAACAATTCCTTTTATATGTGATAAATCTAGTTTTTTAGAACTGAGTTCTACTAAATTAAAGTGATCCTAGATTATCCAAAGCAATGCAGCTGAATTAGCAGCTCAGGCTAAGGGGATTCATTCTAAACAAACAGGCATCATAGCACACCGTGATGTGCAGATGAAGTATAATGCCATAAAACAGCTTGTGGGTTAGAAAGGAACATAAATACATGCACAAAAAAACATCCTGAAGTTCTAATGCAAAAGATGATCACATGATTCAGTTAATTCCTTTTGTTTTGTGTTCACACATGCTTTCACACAGCCCCAGCTTTGTTTTCATCACATTTATGGCCTGTTGTTGTAGAAGGAGTTCCACCAGTTAGTTTGGGGAGTTTTTACTCGAGCCATGGCTGGTGTGGATTGTACATCAAGAAGGAATGTGAAAAAAAAAAAGCTATATAAATATATATCTAATGAATTTAAAGAGATTTGTTGTGTATGTAGTGACCGTATGTTTTTAACCATAAAATGACCGTATGTTATTAATTGTGAAACATCATAATACTGTTTTTAAATGTAAAAAGATAGATGTGAACTTTAGTCCATGTTCTCTTGATGTCAGGATTGGCTTGGCCAAGTTTTTTTTCCTTACCTTTTTAGGTCATGTCTCTATTTCTGTGTTTCTTCTTTCCCTGAATGATGTTTGTCATTGTGTCCAGAAAAAAACCTTCTTTTTATATCCTTCTATAGCAATATAAATGGTCCATATTTTCTATTTTATGTCTTGTGAGACCTGTCTTTTCCACTGACTTTTAACTCACTCGCATCAAGCTTCTTTTTCAGAGTTAAAACCTGTTCATCGGCTCTTTTAAGCCATTAGCATATGTATTAACATGAATGTGTTTATTAATACTGCTACTGAGTTCATATTTTAAATTCCTCTTAAAATTCCAAAGCCTTTTTATGAAATTTGAAGCCACGAACAGCATCTTAGTTGCTTGAAGTCCAGTGTGATTTACACAGTCTGTGATGATTTGGGGTCATCTCCTGCTGTTGGCCCACTGCGTTTTATCAAGTCCAAAGTCAGCACAGCTGTCTACCAGGAGAATTTAGAGCAGTTCGTGCTTTCGTTAAGCTTTATGGAGATGCTGATTTCCTTGTCCAGCAGGAATTAACTACCAGTAATTGGTTTGTTGACCATCATATTACTGTGTTTGATGGGTCAGCCAACTCATCTGACTTGAACCTTGTAGCGAATCCTTGGAATATTATCAAGAGGAAGATTCACCTAACCTGACAATACAGACGAGCCGAAGGCTGCTATCAAAGCAACCTGATCATTTTCAACGCCAACACCTCAGCAGTGCCACAGGCTGATCGTCTCCATGCCATACTTCACTGATGCAACAATTCATGTTAAAGGAGCCCTGGTCATGTATTGAGTGCATAAATTATCATCATCTTCGTCTTGATATTTATGTAGTGTACATTGGTTGATCTTAGGAAATATTATAATATTGTGAAATATTGGATTTTCTATTTTCCTCACCTGTAAGCCTTATCGAAATTAAGACAAAAAAAGGCTTGAAATATTTAACTTTATGTGTAATGAATCTAGAAAATATGACAGTTACACTTTTTCTACTGAATTATGAAAAAACTTTTGATCCGGCCTCCAAATTCCCCAGATCCCAATCTGACCTTGCGTCCATGGAATGTGCCAAACAAACAAGTCCAATCAATAGAGGCCACACCCTGCAACCAACAGCACCCAAAGGGCCCGCCGCTAACATTCTGGTGCCAGCACAGTGCCAGCGGTCTGGTGGAGTCATGCCTAAGGGATCAGAGCTGCCCCGCCAGCACAATTTCTGGCTTTGCGTTTTAATGTTATGGCTGATCGATGTCTATATAAAAGAGGAGTGTCAGCAAAAATAAACGTGAACGTGAATAATATAATTGTTGTTTATTTTATGTGACATTGACATGATCATCTGTGGCTGGCATGTCTAAGGCTGCCTGCTGGAAGAAGCTCTCTGGATCTGGTGGCCAGTTGTGCAGCCAGACACACACACACACACACACACAAACAAATACACACACACGGACTGAACAGACACCATGTGTGAAATTCCCAGAATTCATTGGCTACACAGATAAATCACGGGTCTGGATGGCCTCTCGAGCATGTCGAAGCCCTGTTGGACGGGATTACCAAACCATCTGCTAATAACTAGCATAGCATGGCAGAAGACAGAAAGCAGACCAACAGTGGAAGATATGTAGCTGATTATGCATTCATCCAAAGCAACTTACAAGTAGGAGTGGGAAAATATATATATATATATATTTTAAAAAGTAAATAAATGTATTAAGATACATTTATACAAAATATATTATAGCATTTAGCTTTGCTAACAAAACATGAGGAAAAATTGCTCCTCAGGATCCACTTCAAGTTTTAGACCTTTAAAAAACTTTTTTTTAGAATTCAATCAATTCAATTAAAACTTGAAAAAGTGACCCAGTACAGTATCCGGTCTTAAACTCCAAGTTTTGCAAGTTACCACAACACAAGTTCAGTTGGCAAGCAATGTTTACCGTAATTACAGTGTAATATTAGACACACAGAGTCTTTTCCTTATACTGTGGTTAGCCAGCATGTCTGAGGTAAATGATGATATTTCAGAAAATATTGTTTGTTTCCACTGTATAAAAGCCCTTGGTTATGTGCTAGCGCTAGCTAAAACAAGAGTCTTGTTCAGGAGCTAGCTTATGGACATTGACATTTCTCCATATTCATGTGCATGGAAGTCTGGTTAGCGGATTTTTTTTTTTCTTTTAGCCACAGAGAGCCTTTTCCACCACATTTGAGGGAAATGTGGGTATTCCAGGAAATTTTGCTTAGTTTCCACTATTCAACACTTCATCTGTGTGGCTATACAAAAGTCTTTGGCGACATTCTCGCTAGCTACAGCAGTCGTCCTAGTCAATAGCTAGCTTGTGCTCAGTGTTTGTATTTGCTAGCTGCTTAGAAACAGTGTTATCTCAATTTTAACCACATTTTATAGCAATTTCCAACATTATTTCAGACTCATGAAGTGCTCCAACCAATGAAACGTTTCTTTCAGCTGATCCTGTCAAGGGGTCGCCACCATCCGATTCGTGGCACAGGTTTTTACGCTGCAGTTTAATCCATACCAAAAGGCTAAACAAATCCTGGTCCAGACAAACTGTGTGTATGTGTGTTGTGGGAGTTGACCAGGCCTGGAAACGTAACCCTGACCACATCCAAGCAGTGGAAAAAGAGCCCTTGTCCTTCTCTTCCAGCCTGGAGTCAGTGAAGCAGTGGTCTGGAAAGCAAGGAGAGCACCGGTGTCTGGTTGCGCCTGCAAAAGGAGTGAACGGAAAGAGAAAAAGCGTAGGAAGACAAAAAGGTCCAGCGCCGCCATCCAGCTTCTTTGGCAGAATCAGTTAGATGGCTGTTTATAAACTACACAAAGGGGTCCACTGTTCAAGCGCTCCACTATGTGTGCCTTTAATAGGAACACGAAAAAGCAACGAAGAATCAGCCCACTCCTGAACTCGTCCCTGGCTAAACACACACACGCACACCTTCTGCCGTACAATATCTCAAACTTTAAGGAACAATTTGCCATGACAAGAGCTAAGCTATCGCATAATTTTGCTAGCCTGATTCAAACACACATTGGTCCATTCATTTCCAAGCAGCACTTAAGAACCCTGATGGCTTGTCCCACTCATTTCCACTTGAATCACTGTGTTCCTTATAGCGCGGGATTGAAACAAGACCATTGTAAATAAGCCCATTGTAAGGTGATCTCATAGCCGAAAGCAAAGACAGCGAAGGGAGGTGCAGTTATACCTAAAAGGGCCTCTTAAGGTCTTTACTGAATGTCTTTGAGGCTGTTGTGAGAAAACACTGTTCGCTTGAATTGCTTCTGTGGCTCAGCATAATGATTTGTGCACTGCTAGCAGAATTACTCCCTCCATATGGCACTCTGTGTGGTGCACTCCTCCTGAAAACATCAGTGTAAATTAAAATTCACACAGTTTTCCCCCAAATGAAATCAATCAGCCAAGACATTTTTGGTTGCCAACATGATCTTTATTTATTTATTTATTTATTTTCACTAAACCTACCAGGATCATGTAGTTAAGTATCCAAATACTGAAATGTAGGTAAGTACTGGAAATATACGTAATTCAAAATTTTCATAAGTATATTACAATTAATACACTGCCTGGCCAAAAAAAGTCACCATTTCAGAAAGGTTGATTTATTATGCTGCATCAAGCAAAGAAAACAACTAAGGAGAATTTAAATTGCTGGAATGCTGAAATTGCGATACTCTGGAAGGATAGAGCTGGAAAGTCAACTTTGTGAAGGAAATGTGAAAAATCCAAATCCAAATCACTAATCCAGAGTGATGGGCGTGTCAGGATAAGAAGGGAAGCGCATGAAACGATGCACCCATCATGCAAAGTGGCCACTGTACAAACCTCTGTAGGCAGTGTTATGATCTGGGGTTGCTTCAATTGGTGAAGTCTAGGCTCAGCAACGTTATGTGGTAATAAAATGAAGTCAGTTGACAACCTGAATGTACTGAATCACTAGGTTATTATATCTATGGAGTTTTCCCTCCATAAGGAAGGGTAGCTGGCTTTTCTCTTAGAGATAGGATGAGAAGCTCAGTCTTCTGTAAGAAGCTCAGAGTAGAGCCGCTACTCCTTTGCTTGGAAAGGTTGAGGTGGTTCGGGCATCTAGTAAGGATGTCACCAGGACGCTTCCCTAGGGAGGTGTTCTTGGCATGTCTAGCTGGAAGGAGACCACGGGGCAGACCAAGGACTAGATGACTAGATGGAGAGATTATATCTCCATACTGGCCTGGGAACGCCTCGGGATTCCCCAGTCAGAGTTAGCTGAGGTGGCTGGGGAAAGGGAAGTTTGGAGTTACCCCCACGATTCAACTTTACATAAGCGGTTGAAGATGGATGGATGGAATTTTTCTTCCCCTGATGGCATGGCCACATTCCAAGACTCAGATTGTGAAGGAGATTCTGGGATCATGAGGAATCATGTTCAGACATGAACTGGCATCATAATCAAAGCTAAAGCTCATCAAAGAAAATATCTGCATGTGCGACTTTTAAAAAAAATATTTTAATTTTAGGCAGATCTTTATGTGAAAAAATATGAGTAAGATACATTGATTACTAATCGACATTACATCCATAAGTGAAATTATTATGTCTGAGTTTTTTTTTTAATGGGTGGCACGGTGGCTTGGTGGTCAGGACTATCGACTTGCACCTCCAGAATCCGGGTTCGATTCCTGCCTTGGGTCTGTGCGTGTGGAGTTTGCATGTTCTTCCCATGCTTGGTGGGTTTCGTCCAGGTACTCTGTTTCATAATCTAGTTGCTATCACACTGACTTGAGCTTACACCAACCCAACCAAGCCCTGTGAGTGGGTTAACATGAGAGAAATCAATAAACCTGTCCTTTTTACATGTTGGACTTTAAACCTAAATACTCTCATGGACAGAATCAGTCCTGCATAGGAGTTTCCCGCTCTCTATCTCATCTTCCAACCTGTTGATTCAATGCTGTTGTTTGATGTAGCCCTTAGTTATGCTAATCCTAAATTGCTTCTCTCGCTCTTTTTTCCTCTCACAATGGAAATCAGCTTTTGAGTCAGTGAATAGCGCTTCTCGTTTCACCTTGGTTTCTCTTATCATTTCAACTCGGCTTTACTGAAATAAACCTTTGATGTTTGTCAGCTGATAAGAGAATACAAATAACCCGGAGCAGAATCAGAGAGAGGCTGTATTTCACATGCTGTTAAATTTCTCCCGATGTAAATCTTATTTAAGGAGAGAGACACTTTATTTGAATAGACGCTGCATGCTTACTATGAGTGTGTTGTCATTTGTTATCTTATCAGCTGAGGTTTTGAAAGAGGAAAGTCAACATTACTGTCTGCCTCTGCGTAATTGACTGTGTGTGACTGAATTGTGTATATGTAGGAATGGTCCAAGATTTTCTTCTAACCTTATCAACATTATAGGAAGATTCTCAGGGATATATCATTTTTTATTATTTTCATAAATGTTGGCAATAACAGGTGGCATTATTTGGAAGCTGTAAATCTGTAAATCACTTTGAATAAAAGCCTAAATGTTTAACACACTCATTATACTGATAATATGTTTCTTGCGGTTCCATTAATCGAGGGGTGTTCAAGTCAAACCAGGACTGGTGATGAAATTTCTGGACAGTAAAGGAATAAATAAAAAAAATAATCATCTGTAAATTGACATTAGGAACTCGGCTGGGCGTTATTCCCATATCCGGATACAATCCTGACCTCGCTTCAAGCCATTTCTATATGTTTGAGCCATTAAAGGTGTTCATGGGAGGCCAGGGTTTCAGACGTTAAACATGCAGTCCGATCATGCCTCTGGCGTACTGAGAAACCTTTCTACCTTGATGGTGTCCAAGCACTAGAGAAACACTGGGATATGTGCTTTAGTGTAGCAGGGGATTATACAGAGAAATAAAGGGAGCTTTTACACTCATAGCTGTGTTCTGTTATTCTTCACAGTCAAAAGTCCCCTTGTATGTAATAAAAAACTTTTCCAGCCATGACACATGATATAAAAACTGTACTGCTTCTCCAAGCCTTAAATTTCCTGCTTTAAAATTGTTTTATGAGGTGTTCCAGTCCACCTCCGTCCCAGTGTCATGTACATACACAGTCAGGAAAGTGTCTCTTCTAATCACAGATCGATAGCTGATCTGATCTCCATCAGACCATCGATCTGGTTCATGAAGTAGAGACGACCTCAGTTGACCCCTGCTCATTAAAACGAACCAGACCAACAGTCAGTGAGTCAGTTTTTCCACTAGAGCTGGCTGTGAGTTTTCTGTGATTAGGATCATCTTACCTACAACAGTTGTTGCCTATCTATCTATCTATCTATCTATCTATCTATCTATCTATCTATCTATCTCTCTATCTATATCAATCTCTCTCTCTCTATCTATCTCTCTATCTATCTATCTCTCTATCTATCTATCTATCTCTATCTATCTATCTCTCTATCTCTATCTATCTATCTCTCTATCTATCTATCTGTCTCTCTCTATCTATCTATCTCTCTATCTATCTATCTCTCTATATCAATCTCTCTCTCTCTCTCTCTCTCTCTATCTATCTATCTCTCTATCTCTCTCTCTCTATCTATCTCTCTATCTATCTATCTGTCTCTCTCTATCTATCTATCTCTCTATCTATCTATCTCTCTATCTCTCTCTCTATCTATCTACATTAGTTTTGAGACAGATTAAATGGTTCTATTTGTCTGTTAGAGGTTTTTTGTATACACTTGCTTGTATAGTAGAAGAAGTGCTTTCAATTCTTTCAAATTTACTTCTGATTGCACTTTCTACCTGGAAAATAAGCCAAAAAGCTCAGCTCCTGCTCACCTCTGCCCCTTGTCCCCAAAAGCCGACCCTCAATTCATGCTGTGGCCAACTTAACTCGGAAGTCTTGACACTGGGTTGAACTTTGGGTTCAGAAAGGATTCATAACCTCCGAATTGCGACAGTTTGAGAAAATGAAACGCTTGTTACTGCAGTTGACGATGAGCTACAGACCACACCTCTAAGACACAATATCAATCGTCAATATAATACTTTAAACAAAGATAAAGTATGTTTTTATTTTTGTTTTGTTTTTTGCAAGCATCATTGTATGGTCATTCTTTAGTCAATAATGAACCCAAAATCCAATTCGAACCATTTATGTACTGTATGCTTTGGATCACTGTTTCTTCATTGCTTTCATATTCCATTTTCTGTGTGTGTGTTTGTGAAGGCCAGACCTCAGGATTAGGCTCACAGCTATAAACTAGCAGACGCCTGACCCATGTGGACCCATGTGGTCTCTTCTGAAGGGAAGCAGATGCTGGTTCATCAGAGACCCTTTAGCTATTAACTTTTATCTTTCAGCGGGGTCAGCTCGACCATATGTGTTTAGATGATCCACTGTGGTGAACACACACACACACATACACACACACACACACTTAAAGTACACCACAAAGTTTACAGCTCCTTAATTAAATTATGACAAGATGGCAGGCTTTGCTAAAATAAATAAAGAGGCCACATCATTGCATTACTGATCCTTGAGTTGACACACAGTTGGAGAGCTGACAATTATGCCAGTGTGTTTATGCTTTAATTGATTATGAAATATGTGCACCCTGACTCGCTTTAATGATTTGATTCGTTTTATTTGACTGAGAGTTTTCATTCATTTGATTCACTTAATCATAAGGATTATTTCCACGCATCGTGTTAGATACAAACAAGTACCAAAAAAAAAAGAAAAAGTGTGTAAAATTTGGTGTGTAAAACTCTCGTTCACAAGTCGTTCACAATTCCAAATTACTAAAATTATCGTACCCTGACAGGAGCATGAATTATAGACCAGATTTTGGCTTTATTATCCAACTTGTTTATCATGATTTGGTGTGACTCAGCTACCTAAACAGTTATTAGGGAAATGAAGACCAGGTGTGTTGACATAATGATTAGATATAATCATGCTATTCTGTTATCTTACTGTGTGAAAAAGCTCCTTCAATTTGCTGACATGGAACAACATGTAGCCGGGCCCAAATACTAGATGTTTGATCCCCAAGCCCTGGCTCATGCTGTCCTTCTTACAATCCTTAATCTTTAGGATTCAATTGCTCTTCATCAATCATTAGTCTTACACTCCGCCCGGTGTATGTTTATTTGGGAGAAACTGATTTAAAAAAAAACATCTGCCCGGCCACATGTTGAGTTAAACATTACAAAGTACAAGTTTCACTGAGGGAAAAGCTCATCTGTGCTCAACGAATCAAACTAGACAGATTCAGATTCTGTATTCATTTTGTGCCCTATAGATATGAATTACTGTTCTATATATAGCAAATTCATGCGTAGTAACAGTTTCTTTACTTATAATAATGTTCGAAATAATAGTTTACATAATAATAATGTTTGCATCATCAAATACTGTATGATGATGCAAAGCTAAATTGGAGCAGCGCTGCACTGCCTGAGGGCGGGGCTTATTTCTACATTATTTCTGCATGAATGTAGTGCAAATTTTGTTTAATTTTAAAGCCGTCTATAAAATGCAAAAATTCTTTTTATGTTTAAAAAAAAAAAGACATGATAAGCCTCGCTTTTAGTAGAGCATGAACGTGTTTGTTGCTGAAGAGTTAAAGTGCGTAGAGAAGAGTAACAGCTGTTGAGGATCTGGAATTTCATTCAGTCTTGTATGACTAGCCGAACACCCACGTAACATCATGAGCTTGTTAAAGAAATAAATAAAGAGATAAAAATGTGTACACAGTGTACCCTAGCAGTGAGGACGTGTCCGGTGTCTCGTCTTTGCTCTGTCAGTTTACTAGGCTTTTGTTGGCGGACTAATGGAAGCGTACGGTTTATCTCAAACCATTCAAAGTCACTTCAACCAAAAGACACGAGACATAGTGTAAAAAGACTTGTCCGGTGTTTATGTTTCTGTATTAAGTCTTGAGATTGGTGTTTAATTCAGATCTATCCCTATTTGCCTAATAACAAATCTGAGTCAAAACAGTGATTTTTTTAGCCGACTGTATAAAGCTGTACGCAGTGCATGATATTATCAACTTTTGAACAATTCCCACCAGGAACCCTAACACCGATTGAGTGTTGTAATATAGTTGTAATGACAATGTGATGATATTCGCCATGGGGACAAGGCCCCCTTTTTTTTTTTTCTTCGAAATTTTCAATGACTTGAGTAAAACGATGTTGAGATCAACGACCCAAACACAGTGCTATACATACAACCTCAACACGATGAAATATGATTTTTATTCCTTTATGTGAAACGTTAATGCCAATTAATATCTGTTTTCACGGCGTCTGAAAGCATCCATGGTCCTCATGTTTCTAACAGCGTTTAGTATTTGGCGCGGCGATTGAAACGACACAGCAGCTTCCCACACACAGCGAGTGTATCTCATGTTGTAATGTCACGTCTTTGTTGCATTTTCTTTCAGAAATACTGTAAAACCTACAGTATATAAAAATAGATCCTTTTGCCTGCTTCACGATGAAAGTTTTCATTAAATTGCTGTGGTGCAGTTATTTCTGTTCTGCTTGTTGCTACCAACACATGATTTCTGATCTGCTCATCAGTTTGGTATTCATGTTGTTTTAAAGTCATTTGTGCATCATTGCAGCATGTTACATCATTCATTCACAGTTATCCGTCTTGCAGTCAAGTCATTTCGTGAAGGTAACTTTTAAAAACAATCATTTCCCATCTATTTGTAAAATTGGCAAATTAACATGACCACAACCATGACTGGTTTAACAACAAGGATCGGGACAACCCTATCCTATCTATATTTTGCACACATGCAAAGCTGGTGATCCTGGATCAGCGATATATATAACGTGACGTCTGTTTGAAGCTGAAGGTGTAGCGCTAACGCCGAGGTGTAACAACATGAGGGAGGAACAAACCAAACACTCAAGACTGATTAAGAAACACACCCAGAATAGAAGTCTCAGAGTCTCTGTCACACATGCACACACACATAGCTGTGCACACCCACACGTTTCCAGATCCAACAACACAATATTACAGGACAGAGAAAAACACATTTTCAGAATGCTTCCTTATTGCTACAATACAGTCATACCTATGTATATATGTTATAAAAGCACTGGATCAAAGGGACGTGTTTGCAAATGAATCATACTATTGATTTTGATTGATCGCTGTAAGTGAACTACATGAACTGTTTCGCTACTCGGGACAAATCGAAAAAAGCTATTGTGTCATCTAGGGAATTAAATTAGCACAAAGTTATTACAGCTGTTTCTGAGCTTCACGTGGGGATGTGTTTGGTTTTCTTATCACCCTGCATGACACACATGCATCATAGACATCATGTTTTGATTAATTAGATTCATTTCATTCTGAAATGCACAATTTGAAATCATTAAATTATAAAAAGAATTGTAATTAGACTTGTAATTGTCTAATCTAAATTGTAATCTAATTAATCAAAGCATGCACAGTTCAGTTCACTTAAACACTTCATTTCAAATAATTTATTAGCTTAGCACTGTTAAAGTGTAATATAATTTATGGATGGTAAACTTTTCAAGTTGCATTGCGATTATTTTGTTTCTTTCAAGAAATGAATTCCTAAAACTAGCGAAACAGTCGGACAACAGAGCAAGAAACGTTTTGTTTAAATTTTTCGTAGAATTTGATTAGAAATAAGCTTAATAACCTTATATTTGCCTTGTTATAATCTTATTTGGAGGAAGTGTAAATGAATTTAACTATATTATATTCAAGATAATTTCTCCCTTTGCTAAGATAGTAAAGTTAGCTTATAGCTAAGAAGTACCGACTTGCACTAATGAGAGACTCATTCACGCTTGGTGATGTGTGGCATTACAAAGAACCCTATGAAATTCTGCCCCCTGGTGGTCAATTTAGGATACGACAAAGTGACCCACTGTCAGTGGGGCTTGTTACATTTACGTTTCATTATAATAATACTATATCTGTACCATGTTTAGTAACAATGTTTTTGATATTATTATTATTATTATTATTATTATTATTATTATCATTATTATCATTATTTTTTTAAAGGATTACACAAAAAAAAACACACAAAAAAACTAAAAAACAGGACATTTTGGAAGTTCTTCATGAGTAGTATGTGTGTGTGTGTGTGTGTGTGTGTGTGTGTGTGTGTGTGTGTGTGTGTGTGTGTGTGTGTGTGTGGTCAAGCACTTAATGTTTAAACAATAACTTAAACTGCTGAGAGTATGATTTTCATCAGCTGCCATAGCAAATCCTACCAAAACAAACATGTCATTTATCTTTTTTTTTTCTGTTGCAGTGGGAAAATACCACGAGGTGAGAAATCCTGATGGTATGAGGAGACTCAACAGAGAACGAGCTGAGCTGTGTGTAGTTTCTGGAACGAGTTGCTCATGAAATAAGGAATCAAAAACTCGGACCATGTTGTCATGAGAAAATCATACTTATTCATTTCAGTTTTCCAGAATGACACTTTTTATAATAATACTTTTTATAACTGCAATGAATGTTATAAAACGTCCATGACACTTATTAGTCCATCTATAAAGTTAGTGCAGTTTGGTTATAGCAGCGATAAACAGTCATTCCCATACTGTTCTTTAAAAAAAGTTCATAAAACAAAAAAGTTAAAAAGGAAAGAAATACGACAGCTTGTCATGTTACCATCAATGCCCAAAGCAGGAACTCAGCTGTCCTGATGAAACCTTAACTTATAAGGTCGAGCTCTTCCTCTGACCTATAACTGATTAAATAAAATTCACCATTTCCTCAGTCACACATTCTAAAGCATTATATTTACTATTAGTCTCATATGATGTCCAGCGCATGCCTGTGAGCGAGCTGTTATCATAGCAGCAATAACCTATTAGAAAAAGCTCTTTGATATAAACGTGTGAATTCACAGCTGCACTATTGTCAAAGCTGCTGTTGTAGAAATTTAGGAAAATGAATCAACATCATCCGACCAATCAGATTGGAGCGAGCTGTGGTATAAAGTGCAGTGAGTGTTTGCACAGTACTCTAGTACCTGATTAAACACACAAGCACGCATTAGTGTCACCTGAAACACACAGTAGCCTATACCTTCTATACCTTCCAAGTTGCGTTAACAGACTTGCTTATTGTAACCTAATGATTTATTTAACAGATCGTTCATTACGATCCTGACCAGCATGTAGGCCTGGCTGATGTTTCGTGTCATCTGAGACACTAATGCAGGAGGTTCCCTGTAGGACACGAGGCCTAAACATTGCGTTTTAGACAATAGACGTGTAGTCATTATTTGTGTGTGTATGACAAAGAGAAAGACAGAAAGAATGAAAAGAGAGAGAGAGAGAGAAAATGCCTCCTGAGCTACACTGGGTATTTTCTCAAACTGTACTGATGGTAGACTTGTTATTGTCACACCATGTACCTTAATCCTGAAGGTCTGGCAAGGTTAGCCATCGTTATTAAACCTCATTTGATGAGGCAAGTAACTGCAGCTTATGCATTCAAGGGCAATTAACACGCTCCCTGGCCATTTGCTCTCAGTGGCCGTATCCAATACAAGACGTCCCTCGAGGAGCAGCGTTGGTAGGCGAGGCTGCGGCTGCTAAACTGTTTGAGCTCTAACAAAAGGCGGATTGGTGTGTATGCGCGTGTGAGGACAACAAAGCCCGGAGAAAGCTCCTTAATAGTAGGGGTGCTTTGTAATTCTGCCCCCGGTGCCTCCCCAGAGCCCCGACATCCCCGTCCCGAGCCCCTCAGCTCCATTGGCCACAGCTGCCTGTGTCTTTGTATTCAGGAGGCAAAATGGCCACCTGCATTCGAGTGGGATGAGAAAACAAAGGAACTCGGTGTGAGGAGAATGTAAAGTTTCACCAACAGTACTTTCGAAGTGGTTCATGAGTGTGTTATGAAAGAACCAGACTGATGTTAGTTCATGATCTCACATTTTAGGTTTCAGGTTTTTTTTTTTTTTGTCCCTTACACTAATTATTTAATGAGGGATCTTTTCAGTAAATTACACTAAACTACTGAATGATGTAAAAGTACACATGCTCCTTAACTAACCCAACTTTAAATTTCTTTATGAATTTAATTGAATGTTTTTTTTTTAAGTTTTAAGTTTTATGAGACAAAATTCAGATAATCAGGAAGACATCAGACAAACACGTCTCTTATCCTTAATTAAATAATCTTTACAGAAATTAATATGAGTATAACAAAGTCTGCAGTGAAGTGGATGAAACCTGTATAGAGTTTGCGTTAAGAAAAGAGGAAAAAATACGATTCCAACTTGCACCACACATAGCAGTGTCATAGAAGTGATATAACACTACTCAACAACTTGTTCCACTTAATTCTGGGTTAAACACCGTTACCACACGGCACCATCTTAAAAGCTTTAATTTAGAATTTAATTTTATTTAAAATAAACATAAAAAAAAACACAAGATCTCTGAGTAAACCTAAACTGAACTTGATTTTGTGATTATTTATCTTAATTTTTTTTTTGAGTAGTTAGTTGTTATTTTTTGAGTTTTGTTAACTTAAATTTGGTTATAATAATAATAATAATAATAATAATAATAATAATAATATGAAAATATTTAAAAAAACAGGACAGGGCACAACACAAAACTAAAACCACTGTAATTATTATTTAATAACAAAAAATGTGACAAAACATAGTATAAAAATTTATAGATTACATATATTTAAAAAAAATTAAATAAAATAAAGTACAAAAAAATAAAACAACAACAATTAATTTTACACAAAAAATAATTCTTTAAATGATAATTTTTCTTTCTATTTTTTTCTTATCTTACTCCTGTACCTTTCTTTAATTTATTAATTATGACTTTTCCTTAAATTGTACGACATTCTATAATATTCTTTTCATTTGTATAACATTTTATTACGTCACTGTGGCCTAAAATATTTATATATACGGTATATAGGTTATACGTTACCGTATTATAAGCAACCTGCAGTTCCATTTATGTCCACGAGGAGGCGGAGAAGACATAAGCGTTAGTGCTGCATATCCCATAATTCATTGCTGCGGCATATTCGACGTGCAGCGCGAAAAAAGAAAATGGCGGAAGAGTTGCCGCTGCGCACCCAACGCAAATACACTCATTAACTGTGGCTCATTAACCTAAATATTAAACCACGATTTATTAATCTGCATCTGGATGTCCTTGTGTCTTTGTGTGAACATGTGACGAAAGCTAATGATATGTCGTCGCAAAGCCAGCGGTTAGCGTGGTGGCTAAGTGGCTAGATAATCTAGCCTGCAGAATGAATCCGCAGTGCTTAGCATTGACACGGCGATGTTTTAACTTCTTCCTACTTTAAATAATTCGTTTCAGTTTCTGTCAGTTTAAGGACAGAAAGAAAACAAATTGAAGGCTCGACAAAAACAGTTTATTTGTGTATTAATATTCTGAGGGATGAAATTTGCAATAAAACCTGGGCTGGGCGATATGACTCAATTTTTTTTTTTTTAATGACGATAGATTTTCATGATGTAAAAATATCATGATGTTTGGGTTTGCCTATGAAATTTGTATTTCAATAAATGATGTAATTTCAAATAATCTGTTCCAGATAACAAAAACCCTTACCAATATCTATAAAAAAGAAGGAAAAAAAATCACGTAGCTTTTGAATGCATACCAACACTTTCGAAAACAGCTTTCTCTGAAAATCCATAAACGTGCTTCGCTTGGCCTTCCATCGATGCAAATAAGTTTGCACTCAACCTCTGTTCCGTTTGGTTCGTTTTCCGAAAATGCTTCGTATGCAGATGCAAATTTCAAGAATTTACATTCTTAAGGCGAAAATCCATAAGGGAGGGCATTCGTATGCTGAGGTTGTATTGTATTTTTGATAAACACAAAATAGGATTCTATGTTGGTTTGGCACCCCATCCAGAGTCTACCCCGTCTTGTGCCCTAAGACTGGTGATATAGGCCCCAGGCCCCACAACCATAACTTATCAACTCTATATACAGGATAGAAGATGAATTAATGAATGAATGACCGAATAACTTAGGATAGAAAATTTAAAATGAGCAAAACATCCGTTCAGATGCTTGCTGCTGTTGTGTTAGAAAAGATGCTAGATGATGTATCACAGTGTCAATAATATCTCGACACCATCACCATCCATAATTTATCTGATTTCACACTTTAGGTAAGCTTTAACAGCATTGTGATGCATCTTTCAGGTGACATAGTGGTTAGCACTGTGACCTAGAATAAGTAAATGAATGACAGATGCACTTGTGCTAGTGTTTGACTGATTAAAACAGTTCTAAATAAATAGAGTCAGAACCTTTTTTTTATTATTATTTGAGTGGCGAAATTCGTTGGGTCAGGAACTGATCACCACCCTTTCAGTGGTAAGACCATTGATGTCACAGTTTGGCAGGGAAAAGAGATGCAAAGAAGGTAAATCAAATCATAAAGAGCACAAACATGATAATCATCATCATCATCATCAAAAGTGAATGCGAAAGAGTGGAACCAGGTTTAATGAACAACTACATGCAGAAATTGTTATTAAATTTGAACATGTAAATGTGGCCTAAAATAAAGGAGAAAAGATATGTAGAGGGAAGTTTAATTTTTGTTCATTAACTCTTGAGTTTTTTCACAAACAAAAGATCATTGATGATGATGTTTCATATAAAAATGAACACTTTAGTTCTGAATCTTTAAACATTTTCACTTGTTTTTTTCTTCCTCTTAAAGGCATAATGAAATGGCATGCCAGAGGCATGTGTGTGCACGCATGTGTTATGTGTGTGTAGTCCAAGAGCCTAGGATTGTATTAAATATCAAGCGTTAGTAGAAGACAGATGACAAAGACAAACACAGAGAAATTGCAAAGAATGCAGTGGTGTGGCTGTCAGATTCACAGTCCTTGTGTCCAACCTTGTGGAGTGTTTATAGGCATAATTAGTATGCTGCTTATGCTGCTTTGGAGTTTTTATGGGGCTACGATCATGCTCAAATCGTGAAAACGACTCGAGTCATACTCTTATCACATATCACTCAACAGGTACAAACACTAAGTGCTAGTCAACACACGTTTTAATTCCTAAGCCTGACACTTACACCTCTGTAGACATGACATCAGCATCCCAGGTCAGACAATCAATACAAACACACACTCCATGGAGCCCGTTTTAGTGTAGACAGCTTTTCTGAGTGCATCCGATACACAGCAGGGGCACAAACTTCACTATCGCAGTGTGCATGTGGTGAGAAAGCCGGCTCTTGGCAGCCTAAAACTGCCAATCAAAATAGGGAAGTGAACAAGGTGACTGGGATTTAAGGTTAAGCATGTGGTCCTTTAAAATAAATTATTTGGTGATTCGGGTTCAAATTTATTTCTTGTTGCTCTGTTTGTATCTTACCCATGAATAATGATGCCACAGAGGGAACTTTAATATGCTAGTGAGGTAACAATGGTGAAAATAAAAAAAATCTTTAATAGGCCAATTACTCTGAATTCTGTCCTAACGATGTAATTAGCATGGCAGTTGAAGCTTTGGTTAAGCAGATCATATAGATCGAGACAGATTAATGTCCCGCTATTTTGGGTAAAGATGATGCAACACTACGAGCAGTTAGAACATCATAATGTATAAATTAAAATAAATTCTACTACAAGGTCAACTTAGAATTGGGAATTCCTGATCTTACAAATGTTGGATAAACAAGTGTTCAATGGATCTTTACCTTTTGCATGATCCATGGATCAGTGCACTTTGGCCAATTTCACTAGACACTGAGAAGTTGATAAATTGTTAATAAGCTTGGATGATGATCAAGTTACAGTCATTTTGATAAGCAGATGTGACATGTGGTCACTGCTGAAAGTTCAGGCAAAGCACAAGGAACTTCCTGGTTGATATCTTTAGCATGAGTAAAAACTGGAACACAATCATTTTCATTTTTTTCCACTACACTGTATAAAAAATAAATTTAAAAAAACTGTTCATGTTCATCCATCGCATTCTGACCTTTCAATAACAGGCGATGTGTGTGCTTAAAACTGCTAGGGGATCACAGGTACTGTAGACATTATAATTGTTTCATTGGGTGCTGAATTTCTAGCCATGCAAAATATTTCATTCAAAATGTGTGCCGATGCTTTAATCATCAAGACAAAACCTGAAGGATGCGCATTTTCCCCAGCAGAGATGACTTGGAGTTATTTATGGGACATTATATCCATGCTTAAATAGATTACTAGTAAATCAAGGCACAACTGTAGAAGAAGAAAAATAGACAAAAAAATAACATTGCAGGATTTCTAAACTAACTGGACACCTGTTAAAACTACTCAGTGAAACTTGCTCAGTGACCCACAGTATCCCTCAGGCAGCCCTGTGAACTGAAGTGAATTCTCTGGTAGCACAGAGGTGCCAAAGGAAACCGAGAAGTCAAGTACAACTCACAAAATAAAAGTCAGGTTTATTGTTGAACAAACTTCACACACACAGACAGGCCAAGGTAAAACAAATGCAAACAAAAAAAAAAACAAACAATAAGAACTCCTTTTCTTTGGCCTAGCCCTCCCATACAAAAAAAAAAAAAAAAAAAAAACTAGTTTATGGTACAACTAAAGTTCTTACATAAAATCTGACTGGAATGCTCAGAGTTAAATGGCTGATTTTATAAATGTTTCTGTTTCCAAAGTTTGCGAGACATGGTCAAACAAGTAAAATTTCATAAAGAAGCACCGTTTTGGTCACAGGAGATCACGATCAAGTGACTGATCCCTTAACAATATGTACAAAAATATAAAATGTAAATAAAAATACAAACAAATCCTCGTCTTGTGAACTTTGTCGTCGTGTTGGGAATCTGGGTGGTGGAGCTTTCCCTATAGAAAATTTTGCATTGGGGGTTAGTGGGTGAGACGTGGGCACGTGGGGGAGAAAACAATGACCATGTTTGATGTTTGAGTCCTTTATGCCACTGGCTCCAACAAATGTGCTGATGAGCTCTACACGGGATCAGTAGCATCAAACAATCCTTTTAATCACTGTCCTTCTTCGGTTTCTTCAGGTCGACCTCCTCCTAGAAACAGCAAGAGGCGCGGGTTAGAGAGAGATAAAAATGTACGAGAAAATGAAACATGCAAGAACCTTCCTACATCCTCACCTCATCGTCCTCGTCATCCTCATCGGCCCCTCGTTTCGATCCTCTACCCAGTTCCTCGTCTTCCTCATCCTCATCATCCTCATCTCCTGCAATAAGAAGGGTCTATACTGGTCAGATTTGCACCAAGGTTTCAAACCAGAAACATCTATGATACGGAAGACCAGCTTTATTGGGAAAACACCGACACCCACCCTCTCCATCTTCCTCCTCTTCTTCTTCATCTACTTCATCCTCCTCTTCGTCGTCGATCTCGGGCTCTCCGTTTTCCTCGTTTTCCTGTTGAAAGGTTAGAGTAAGATCAGCTTTCTTCTCAGACAATCCATAAACAAACCTCAACTAAAATAAATGCTTTAGTATGTGGTACCTTTCCATTAGTGGCCTCCTTTCCATTTTCCTTCTCCTCAAGGAGCTTCTCCTTCAAGTCCTGTAAAATGATTAAACAGACCCATTAACATGACGCCTTGTTAGAGGAGTGTGTCCTGGCGATTTAAAAACATCATTACGTCCAGTGGACTTAAGCCAAGATGGTGAGTAAGGCTGGTGGTGTGGGGGGGACGACACGGGACACAAGAGCGCCCTCTGTGAGGATGTGCGTAAAAGTGCAGCCGTGATCCGGGCAACGACATTGGCTGATACGGAGCCTTTTCCAGCTGTCAATCAGGCGGATTAAGGACCCGCCTACTTAAGAGTTAGACGATTTGTAATACGACACCTCGGCGTTATTGAGATACTATGGGTATTGTAGTTCGGGCAATTTCATGAACGCCATATGCTAGGAGGAGGAGGACACACCCGTGGAGCAGAGCGCAAAAAAGGGACGGTCGTTAAGCTCCAGACGGAGTCAGGGGTGGGAAAACAAGCTGACTTGGGAGACTTTGAAAGGACAAAGAAGGCCTTGCGCATGTGTCCCTCTCTCTCTCTCTCTCTCTCTCGGTCTCAACAACCTTTCCGAGAACATAATCCCAAAATGCGTACTGCGCCCTCACGCGCTTAAGAGTGCGCCAAACCGGCCATTAAAGCGCACCATTTATTATACAACACACAAATGTGTGCAAATAGCAATAGGCTGCGTACTACACTATCTGGTACAGTATGCGGTTTGGTACGAAGCCAGAAGAGCGCAATCCACTCCCCCTCCTTCCTTCCCTCCCTCCTGTGTGCTTTCTACCGGATTTAGGTCGAGAGGAACAAACTGGAGGCGGCCAGTCACTTTATCCGGCTTTTCAGCAGAACGTGTTCACCGAGACGCGCGCACATCAATCACTTTAGACGTTACTATTAAAAGCTTTCAAGTCTTATTCGCGATTACATAATGCACCGTTCTATAGCACGCGCGACCACCAACTCACCGCAACGCTATTTTTACCATCATTAGCAGTAGTAATTGTAACAGCGTAAGTATTTGACACCTCTCTGGTGCCAGGTGTAATTCATGCAACAAATCGGATCTGTACATCACCTCACAGCACCGGAGTCATATAGTCTTGTTATAAAAGTGTATAAAAAAAAAAAAAACACACACACACACACACACCTAAATATCTTAGATCGAGTAACGGCACTTCCGAAATGCAAAGTCGGAAGTAACAAAATATCAGATAAGCCGTTAATCCGAAACAGTACAAGAGACCGAGAGAAAGAACGAGAGGGGCTACCCGGTACATCAATAAATCCATAACTTATTAATACACTCAGAAAGGTGCGTGATGGGGTTTACGATAGGAAACGAAACAGCACAGGTGCTGAAAATGAAGTGAAGTCAAAGCCTGAGCGAATCACGAAGTAAACCCGAAAATATATACTTGGAATCATCCAAAGACGCGTAGGATCACACGAAGGACCATTATTATATAAATAAGTAGATAAATACATAAATCATGCAAGTTATTATAAGCGGTATCCCGAGAAATGTGCACATCACAGGCCTGATAAATCAAATGAAGTGCATTAGAGGGGAGAGAGAGCAAGAGGGAACAAATATATAAAAAAAATATCTCGCGCGTCTTTACACTGGTGATTTTTTTTTTTTGTTCTGGTGTAGTAACAATAATCATTATGTTAATAATCATTATGATTGTCGTGTCCTCTCCGGCGGCGGCGCTCCGGGTTCAAAGAGGAACCGAGACCAGAGTGTAGCTTATAAACAAAGAACCCGCGCGCGCACTGGTAGCTTCGGTAGGACAATAAGAAGAACTCTGTGGATTTGTTCATTCTCCTCCTTAACAAACTCATCAACCTAAAACAAACATGTAACGTTTTTTTTTTTTCTTCATTTATTCGGACCCAATCTCAGGTTCTCCATCGGCGCAAAAAGCGTAACAACGACAGCCCGTGATGAGATAAAAATGAATGAAAGACGAAAAAAAAAAAAAACCGAAACAATGTTTCTGTTGCCCGTGTTCCGGGTTTCTTTCTTACCTTGGGGGAAATTTCCTTCGGAGAATCGGCCTTGGTGTCTGCCATGGTTGATAGTGATGAATAATAATATAAATAATGGCAAAAAAACTAAGAAAACTAGGCTTTAAGTGGGTTGAGAATCCACCTCGCGGCGCTCCTTAATCAGTATCGAGCTGTTTATTATAGAGCTCTTCTAAGCTAATGCCGTCGGCATGCGATGTGGGAGGCTTTAATATAGATTTGTGGGTGGCGCTCGTGTAGAAAGGGGGGCGGGCACCTGGCTATGATTGGCTGGTGGTTCTGGTGCGGGAGTGGCTTACTACGCCGTAAGAGTGGAACAATGGATAGGTTTTCGAAACGGAAAAATAGAGGACACGCCTCCTGAACCGAACCGCTAATTCAAGTGAACAAGAGGAGGAAGAAGAACAAGAAGGAGAAGAGGAGGAAGACACGCCCCCTGATGAAAGAAAAAAAAAAACATTCGCATTATGGACACCGCATATAGAGTATATGTTATTTCCTCAATAAAGACGTCCGGAGGTTGTTGTTTTTTTTTAGAGGCCTGTATAAATACAAAATGCGTGCACTCACCTTGCGGAAATGCAGGCGTTCGTGAATGATTGTGTGAACAGTTCCAACAGACAGATGCGTCTCTTCTGCAATTTGGCGGCAGGTTATCAGTGGATTTTCAAGGATCAGGTTTTCCACTCGCTGAATGTTCACGGGAATGACTGCAGTTGGCCCGGAGCCACCTCGGCCCGGATCGTCATTCACGGACGTACGGCCTTCTTTAAAGCGTTTGCACCAATCAAATGTTTTACTGCGACTGAGAGCCTGGATACCGTACTGTGCTTGAAGTCTTCTGTAAATATCAATCGGTTTCACGCCTTCTTTCACCAGAAATTTCATCACAATACGCTGTTCCATGCTTGCACTGAGACGGTCGCTCTCCATTTTGCTTAACACGCGATTCGCGCGGCTTGACACGTTAGCGACACCATGCGGTGACACGAGACACGTGTCACTACTTACCAGCACGACTTGGTTAATAAAGATGCGCTGGGATCTCTTCGTTAGTCTCCAAGTCCCGGTTTGGCTTGAACGCCTGGTAATCGCGTGTTACACGGTTAGACCGCCATGATGTGATTCGCGCGCGCGAACGTGATTGATGTGTGTGATTAGTTCAATCAGGTGCGTTAGCCCGGGCGGGAAAATAAAGCTCAGCGTGAAAAGGAAGCTCAGGAACAGAGGGGAAACAAACGCAGCTAAAAGAAGTGAAGGATGGTCGAGTGTCTGGCGCTGTCTCTATTTATTCCCCTCCCTTTCTGCGAACTTGCTTCGACTAAAGCAAAGAGCAACAAAAAAAGAAAAGTTTTAACCTGAGGCATGTTTTATCATCAGTTTCATTTTAACAACACGGAAATTCCAGGAAACTGTTTTGAAATTGAAAATGGGTCTGGGTCAGTAAACACAAATTAAATTTTTATAACAATAACTATGTGTAGGATATGATGATATATAAAACCTTTCAAATGTTTTTTTTTTTTTTAACCAGATTTAGTTACAGATCATTAGAACAAAGCAGAAGGCGTCAGGCGGCGAACATAACAAGCAGGAGGAGGAGGAGGGACGAGGAAGGTGGTGGTGGTGGTGGGGGGTTTCTAGCACTAATTCATCATAACCTACATTTAAATTTCTGCTTTGATGACGACGCCATCGGCAGCGAGGCGACGCTGATTGGTCCAGAGCGCCTGCGTCACGCTCCGTGCGACACCTAGTGGTCGCGTAGAGTGTCACTCAAACGCGGTTCGCGCGCAGCGACAGAGAAATCCCGGAAGTGGATTACCATAGGAGCTGAACTCGGATGCGAAATCGAATTAGGTCGTGTTAAATGTATTACAGATATAATTAGGGGTTTTAGCAAGGTGCAGAAAATGTCATTATGCTCCACTTAAATGATTTCCTGTCACACGGGCCTGTATTTGAACTTTATAAGAGAAATTCATTCATTCTCCCATTCATCTTCAACACTGCTCCTCGGCTTTATCTTGTGTAAGGTTGCAGGAAGCCCGGGACCTATCCCTGGGGTGGCTCAGGGCATAAGGTCGGGGTACACCCTGGATGGGGTGCTTACACTCTCGCATCACTAAAGGCAAACTGGGACACCGATCAGTCTATGTCTAAGCCATGTCCAACCTTGGAGGAGCAATCCAATACCATTGAGCCACCATGAACATCTACTCTCAGAAATAAATGTGCTTTTACTTGTATTGGTGCTATCAAGGGTATATTTCATTGTACCTTTTGTGTGCATTCAACTAACCTTTTTTGAGTAAACATTTAAAGATGTACCAGTGGTCCAGGTTTATATACTGGTCAGGGTCACGGTGGATCAGAGAGTCTATCCCATGAGCACTGAGTGCAAAGTGGGAGTGTACCCTGGATTCCTGGGTGCCAGTCACAAATGCACATACATCCTCCCATTCCCATATTCATGCATATCTAGGGTCAAATTAGAGTGCTCAATGCAAAATATGGCATTTTTCTGGGCAGTGTGAGAAAACTAGGGAACTAGAAAATTAAATGCAATATAGAGAAAATAAAATCCATAACAGAACCACTTTCCAGTTTCAGAATTTTTTCAAACCACTAATTTAATTTGCTGTAAGCAGTGAATAATGTTTAAACGTTTCAATGCTCTTCATAATGCGCTTGCAAAACTAAGGAGACTTAGCCTGCCTTCTCAGGAAATGAACTGTGACATGGTTGAAAACCACAAGGACGGTTTAAGCATGACAGTTTTAAAAGTGGAGAATTTTACTTTAACGATACACAGCTGTAGCGTTGTGTTTTGCACTTGTCGTGCATTGGGTGTATTAATTTTGCCCTTAAGGAGGTTGTGTGGGACCATTAACAAGTCCGAAGAAAAGCAATCCAATTCAGATCAAATGTTCAACCGTTGAAACAAACACGTGTTCATTGCTCACAGACTTACTAAATTTATGTTAATTACTTTGCAACAGTAGTCTAGTCTTTATTTAATTTGTCTGACAGGTAAATAAGATTATTTATTGCATGTACTGAAAACCACAATCTTTAGCGTGTTAACTGCATGGTCATCTTATTTAGATAATAGCATATTGGTTTGCTAATTTAAAGCAGACATGCACGTGATTTGGTAATGACTGTTACACAACATTTCTTTGCTTTTTCTTTTCTTTTTTCAGCATAGACTGCTTTATCAAAACCCTGGCCTTTCTCATGTACTGCGTGAGAGTTTCTCATATCTGCTTATGGTGCGCTTTGTTAGTACATTAAGATTTTTTAAAAACAAAATTGCATTATAAAATGCACAGAGAAGCTGAACTATTTAACATTTTAAGCAAATGTTGTATGAATAAATATTTCTATTCTTGTACGATGAAGGAGTCATTACCAAAACAAATTTGGCAGTAAGTGGAAATGCTGGAACGCCTGTACATACAGTAGGTGTATCAGTAATGTAATGTTTGTTGTGTGCTTAATAAAATTGAACAGGTTGTAAAATTTCAGTGTTTGAGAAATACTGTATAAAATAAGTTTTTTTTTAAATATTTGTGTTAAAATTTAGTACGTGTATATTTATAAACATAATAATAAGAATAATAAAAGTGTATACTGTATATAAAACATCTTCTCCGTAAGGTTTCTTGTCTGTCGCTTGGCACCTTTTCTTCCCTGAAAAGGTGAGAACGGAAATTAAATTCTTATTCATAGGAGGTTTTCTAACTTTTAAAACATATTTAGTATTAGGACATAGAAATATTGAACTTTCTTAAAATCATCATTAGTTAAAAACATGAAAACATTCTGACATAAAAAAAAAACATTTCATACTGTAATTCTTTGGTTGATTCTTTTGCAGAAAGGTAATAATGGTTTACAGTTGGATATAAATACTAAATACTATATGAATACTTTATGGTAATGCTCAAGTAATTTGAAAGTAATTTACAGCTTATATTTTTCCAAGATATAAAAAAGAGACTTAAACTAACTGTCCATAAATGCGTGCAAGTGCGAAAAATTCACACATCATATTTCTGTTACACAGATGATGTTCAGGAAGTACTACTGTTTTGTTTTAAAACAAGCTCAAGCACATAAAGGAATTTTGTAAATATTACTTATATTGCTAAGGTATTATGTATACAGCATACATATTTTGAAATAGGTATTACACTATTGCTGCTATTAAATCTAAAGACATATCTTGCCATAAAGTTATCAACAGAAATCCTTAGTCTAAATCTTCAGTTTTCTTTACTTTTGCGCCTTGTGCTGTTAGTTGTGGTGCTGTGGTGTGGTAATAATGATGTTAGGTTGAGTAGTAATGTCTTTTTATTTATTAACACCACTCACTCACTCACTCACTTATCACCTGTAATCCTGTATACAGGGTCGTGGGAAGACTTAGGACACAAGGCGGGGTACTTTGGGAATGCCACTTAGCCTAATCTGCGTGTCTTTGGACTGTGGGAGAAAACCGGAGTCCCCAGAGAAACCCACCAAGCTCGAGGGTGGGAATCGAACCCGGATCCTGAAGGTGCAAGTGACAGTGCTAACCACTAAGCCACTGTACCACCCTTATTATCTCCACTTGTCATCTGTCTCACTTCAAAGCTACAAAGGAAGTTTTAAACTGAAAAAGCGTTAAGAGGTCATGACAAGGACAGTTATTTAAGGAATGTGACTCACAACTCTGTATTGCAAAGCTGTGTGTGAGTGTGTGTGTGAGAGTGTGTGATTTTTTTTTAAAGCAGTCTTTCTTAGTTTCATCTCATCATTCTAAAAAAAAAAAAAGAAAAAAAAAGAAGACAGTTTCTTTAAAGAAGTGTGCCATGTGGAGAGCTTTACACCCTTACCACAAGGCCCAAATGCTGCTCCACATTTTCTCCGCCACCGTCTGATCTGGCCCGAGGGAAGAGTGTGTCTCTGTATGTAGTAGATACACAGAGAAACACTTCCTCATGAGTAGCAGAGAGGGTTTGTGCATGTGAAGACCTGCCAGAGGAGGAGAGATGGAGACGTAGAGGCCAGTAAGAGATGCTTTTTAGGCAAGACTCTGCTCACAGCCTGGAGGGATTTGGAGAACTATATGATCTTCTGTAAAGCAGATTCTGGATATGCATATCTTTAATGATATGTTTTACAAAACACTCCAAAATACTACATTAACCAAAATCGAATTGTGAATTTTTTCCCTAATCCATAAGCATCCACAGACTACTTGAATTACCTGCTTATATTACATTAACTACACAAAAGCAATACAAACATGTATTTTTTAAATGATCTTTTCACATTGCACATGTTGCTACTCTTCCTCTATACAAAGGTACAACTCAACATCTCCATCACAAGTGATGCATTTGCACCATCATTGAACGCGATTCTCGAATCCTCTTTGAAATCCCCATTTGTCTTCCACTGCTGGTTTGTCTTCAGTGCTGGTTTCCTGTTTTTTTTTAAAGGTCTTCCTCCATCTGTGCACATTGATCCTGACAGTGCCACAGCCACCCATGCGTGACTATGAACCAAAGAAGCAAATCCCGTCACTACTCTCCAGGTGGGAGACATGCCATTACTCTCTCACCTGTCAATCATATCGACATTAGCCAATCACAAGCACCTATGAGCTCCTGTTTGAGGGCAGATAGCACTTCCCCCTGAGTGTATTACACCCGCCTTGTGATGCAGCTTGAGCAGCAGATGCGTGTCCTAGCATTCATCGTACATAAGCCTTATTTTTCAGAATACATGTTTGTATTATCACATTTCAAGGGATTCCATAGTTAAGATATTTTAAGGTTATAAAACCATCTTGATGTGATTGTTAGCATGTAACAACCACAACGTTTTCGCGGAATTCAATGGATAATCATTTACTATGTGTTTCTGTAGTATGTATGTAGTATGTAATATGTACAGTGAAAAATCTATTACATGTATTTCTGTAGTGCCTACTATATACCTAGGGTTGTCCAGGTTTATATACCATTGTGATTCTAGCAAAGTACAAGCCGCTGTCTTGATTGAAGGCCATGACGAAGTGATTGAACCGGTGGAAAAAGGTGAATCTCCTGATTGTCTGTGCTGAAAACCTATAGCAATGCTGTGACTTTAAGTCTTGGATTTGGCACTAATAATCACTTCTGCTTGTTTGTGTTTGATGGCCAAAATAATAAGGCAAGTTGTAGATACTGTATGTGGTGTTGGAGCCCTGGACCACTGAATATGTAGCAGTGTGAATGAGTTGATCAGATTCTGATTATCCACTGGTTAAGATGTATGTGCATGTGTAGACTACATGAATGTCATGTCAGATGTGGCTCCATTAATATTTATCGTCACCATCATGAACATCACGAATACCATAAGACTCTCTCGCACTGGCTGCTGGGAAAAAAAAAAACCCCAACAAACAATAATTACATTTACATAATAATTTGATAGTTTTTTTTTTTTTTATTCCATGCCCTTTAACCCGTACAGTATGAGCCTGTAGAGAAGATAGATTGCGTTCCCTCTAGTGGAAAGAGCACACTACAGCAAATACATCCTGATCAGAAACATATAAAACGACACACATTTCCAAATAAGTCGTGAATAATAAATGAATGAAATGCAGGGATGTAAAAGTTAATTATGAACATAACATAGTTTATGGAAATCATATTGAAAGTAAATAAATAATTTGTTTACTTGAAAAAAGATGTGGTTTTCAGAATTTATTATATGTATTACTCACTCACTCATCATCTATACCGCTTTATCCTGTATTCAGGGTCACGGGGGCCTGGAGCTTATCCCAAAAGACTTTGGGGTAAAGGCGGGGTACCCCTGGACAGAGTGCCAAGAGCACACACACATACACTCACTCACACACTCATTCACACACTACGGACAATTTGGGAACACCAATTAGCCTAATCTGCATGTCTTTAGACTGTGGAAGGAAACCGGAGTACCCGGAGGAAACCCACCAAGCACGGGGAGAACATGCAAACTCCATAAACACAGAGCTGGGAATACCAGCCTGGCCGGGAATCAAACCCAGACCCTGGAGGTGCAAGGCGACAGTGCTAACGACTCTACCACTGTGCCGCCAGTATTATATGTATTATTCTCACAAAAAAAAGATATGTACTGTATATTAATAAAATTTTAGAAAATTTTAGAAAAAGCTTTTAAATAAGTGTTTTTGAGGGGAATATGTGTTGTGTGCCTGTTTAACACAGAGAAAGTCTGTTATTTTATTTTCCTGGATTATTTCAGGAAAACAGCACAAACACCATGTGGAAAATAACCAACAGCATGGTGACGATGTGATGCAACCCAACAGAAAGTGGATTATTTTTTAATAACTGTCTGTTCAAACTCTTTTATTTCTCGTATACCATTCTATTCCATTTTGGGCATCGGTGGCTCAATAATAAGCTTCTTGTCTGCCATGGTGAAGGCCCGGGTTTGACGTCCAGCCACTGGATGCAGGGTATCCTTAGTGCTGGTCCCAAACCCAAATAGAATGGGAAGGGATCCAGCATAATGCATATGCCAAATTCTATGTGGATCGGGTGGACCCCTTAATGGGAGCAGCCAAAAGCACAACAACAAACCATTGTCATTTTTTTCTGAATTCCATGCACAGCTATAAACAGTAGTTGCCTCACCAGCTGCACTTTTTTTCTGTCAAGTCAATATTTCTTAAAAAAAAAAAAAAAAGAAAAAAAGAAAAGAAGAAAAGAAAAGAAAGGTTGCAAAAAAGATTGTCCTATGTCTGGGACTCTTTCCATATAAGTTAAAAAATATCTCCTTACATGAAATGTCACCAGAGCAACAAGAACCTACATTTTTATATCCTGTATACTGTAAAAGCGAGCATTAACATTGAGAGCAATAATACATTTTATTCTTGCTGTTAAAGGAGTATTTAAACTCCTTTGACAAATATTTTATTTATTAATTATTCCAAAGCCAGAATACTTTTAATGTAAGACGATTTGCAATTTACTGTAATAGAATAATGGTCACATGCTGACTGTATATTTAATCAAGGGAAAGGCCCAGGGAAAATAAGGACGCTTTGTTATGTGCTGTGGAGCACGTTGTGAGAAGCTCATCTAGAAGCAGTCCGTAGGATGCACGGAGTAATCCACGCTCTGCGTTTGCAATGCTGATGACAGATGACATATCCATAATTTATCCCTGTTAGGAATTACCATCTCTGTGTAAACGCATCTCTGTCTGTGTGTAGGATCTGTTTGATGATCTAACAACATGGTCTCAGGCTATACTGTATCTGTGGCCTGTTTTCCCCCCAAAAAAACCCCGTCCAATGCTTACAATCAGGTATGGCCTGAACATGAAGGAGGAAGAAATTCACAGCATAAACCAAAGCCTCCCGTCGTCCCTGCTGAAAGTGTGAAGTCCTAAATTAGGCACGAAGCTCTCTGTGAAATGAGACAGGGAGCGGGGGACAAAAACATGGTGAGCGAGAGATAAAAGGACAAGACACTTTATTGTAAATGGATGTGGGTTTAGTATGTTGTATAGTTAGAATATATAGTCTTATAAAATATATTCGTAGCTAAGAGCCTCCTTTGCTTTTAATAGCACCAAGCAGCACTCCATTACAGCGCGTGATGAAAAATAGATAAAGGTCTTCTAGCTCTCTCCCTAAATTCCTGAACGGACACCCCTCGGTTATCAGGTTCTTCATAGGAATCTTTAAGAGTAGCTAAAGAAAGGAGCCTTAAAGGTGTAAGATGTTTGCTGTACTGTAAGGTACAGTATTTTAGTAACTTTAGTACTCATGTCTGATAGATGGATAGATAGATAGAGTACTTTAAAAATTCCACAAAGAAGTTATAATGTTAAAGCACCCAGTTCAATAATTATACAAAACAAGGTGCACAAGAATATTAAATGGCTGATGTAAAATTTTGAATTACAAAGATAGGCTTTATAATATTATATCTGTTTTTTTTTTAATTATTGAAGAATGTATGGTTACATGCAGTGCAGTTTTACTTATGAATATGATCAATCTGTTCAAATAATATGCTAATTGTGCAACTGTGTCTAATGATATTTTGGCTTTGTATGTGTGAAATGTCTACAGAAATTATAAATTATTCTCAATATGTTTAGACTTGCTTGTGTTTACATTACTGATGCTAGGATTAAATAAATCTATTCAAATCAAGTCACCAGTAAAACAAGCTTATTATAAACATCATTTTAATAATCCCCGGTTGTAACTCTTTAAATAAAATGTGTCAGCCCGATGCATGGCATCTAACCTCCACCGAGACGGCTCTGAAACTTTAGATCTTCTGAAATCGGCTCGCCTCAGGATGTCAGACATGCTCCGTGCAAGCCCAGACAATATTACACACATTAATTCATATCACAAGCAGCTGTTTTAGTGCACATACATGTACTGTATATCTATACGCTCCACCATAACCAGTGCAGAAAGAGCATGCTAAAGGAATGACGCTTCCTGCGGAGAAAAAAAACATTGTATGTTTACAGTTTTAATAAGAAGAAGCAGATGATAAACAATTTGTTTATTTGGAGTGTGAGAAATAAAATCAAAGGAAGTAAAAAGGTTCAGATTAAACGCTTTGCACGGAATATGTATCCATGATTTATGATTTTATCATTTATGCTCTAAGCGGATTTCCATATGTCACAAATTTGTATTAATAAAATTATTGAACTTAATACATGTTATAAGCATTCAAAAAACAAATAAATACTTATTCAGACCAACTGACCATATTTTTGGAGCATTATGTAACAGTTAGAATAGCAAATCTTTTACGGTATATGCAGAAATTATATAATCATTTTTCTAATATTTTAGTATTTTTTAGTACATTTATATGGACTATTATTTATGTCAGTATGGACTGATGTACTGTGATTGTGTGTGGAAATTAACACAATATACATCAATCAGCTACAACACTAACACCACAACCACCAGGTGAATTGAATAAAACTGATTCTTGATTACATTTAAACTGATTAAAGGGTCATGGGCATCAAAGTCTCATCCATGCATGTGGAGACCAATGTCCATCCCACCTGGTCTGCACTGACAGAAAAGCACAATTTCACTGTTACAACAAAGTTCATGCAGGCCCTGATAAAAAGGTAGCAGAATAAAGGTGTAGATAATGATTGAAAGGATATCAGAATACCCAGTGCATCACAGCCTGCCGTGTGCAGGGCTTAGCAGGCAAAGAGCTCAAGGTTCCAGCCTACAAATTCCCCTGAAATCAATCTGATCAAGCACCAGACAAACAAGTCTGATCCATGGAGGCCCCAAAGGGTCCACCGCTACCATCCTGGTGCCAGACACCACAGCAAACCACAGTGGTCATTAGCATATTGGGTTTTACTATGGTGTACTTGATGCTTAATGTGCTGTACATATAAATGTAATGTTGTATTATTTCTTCTTTTGCCTAGATGGCACTCAGGTGCATTGTGGGTGTGACTGTGGGCATTTGTAGTGGAAGGAAGCATATGATGACGATTAAGAGTTATCAAAGGCATATTGGCATGTTTGATTGTAAGCTGAATATTTCATATCTCTCCAAAGCTTCGTTATAGAGTCTGTTGTGTTTTGTCAGTAAAAAAAGTAGGGGGACAAAAAAAGCCTAAAAAGTGTTCAAACACTAGTACTCTGATTCCATACAAATGCTTTTACACAGAAGTGCAAAAGCCTTGCACATATAAAGAGGCAGAAAAGTGTAAAACTGATATCCAATGTAGGCGGAGCATTTGTATCTGAGATTAGATTTTGTGTTTTGAAAAAGACTTTCAAAGCACAGAGCCGAGCCGAGATGATTTTTGTTCAGCGGCATCTCACTGGCAGCCCTGGGATTCGAACTCACAACATTCTAGTTACTGGAACCCTCATCTTTAAGGTGTCATGTGCTATCATCAGCTGTACACTCAAACAGACAAGCACGGACAATATTACACACACGTGTACATGCGATACAGTTTGTCACACGCATCATGCACTTTTTAATTAACTGAGTAAATTAATCTCTGTCATACAGCACATGTGTGAATATGACATTAAACCAAGCGCATAAGCAAAATCGAATCCAGATTTATCTTGGATTTGTGTATTTGTACATAGCCTGAATGCGCCCTAAGGTAAGATAACACAGTAATGACAGTGCTGGCTGTTACAATAGAAAGCCCAGGCTGGGAGAACTTTAAATTTAGGGCTGGTTACAAAATGCAGGCATTTGTTAGTCAAGCTTGTTTAGGGTGTATCCCAAATGCTAAAGGATTTGAATTAAAAGCTCTTACATACAGTAAGAACCCTTCAAATTATATGTGAATTGATGCATAAAACCTCATTAGCAGGTAAAAGGTTTCTGAGGCTTTTATAACGTAAAAGGATTGTGATAAATATGAATTCTTGACCTAACGTTCATCTTTTTCTTGTTGCTTAACAGCGGTTAGGTTACAATACCACCAACTGTAGGTCTCCTTCTCCCTCATCTCCCGGCCTCTTAAAGCTGATTGTCCAGTCCAGCCTTCCTTAAAAACGTAAAATGCTTCCTTCCCTGATCTTGTCTTGTCTTGTTCTGTGTCTTAACCTCTTTGTCTGCTTTTATCTAGCAATTCCACACAATCTTCTCTAGATGTTTCCTCTGCAACTTTGGTAGGAGTCCAGTAAGTTGCATCACCGGCACCTATAGATCTCACTCTCCTTTCCGGTCCAGTCTTCCAAAAAAACAAAACAAAAAAAAAAAACAATAAATGCTTCCTTCACTCATCAGTGACTCTGTATTCTTAAAGAATTTTAACCTTTCCTTCTACTTCTAGGAGGTGTGACATCACATCTAGCCTCTCCTGCATATATTCCCTGCACGAAAACAGTACATGCTCGACAGTCTCACTTTCACGGCATACCTCACATGTTATCTTAATCTCGTCTCGTCTTCTCGGTGTTTACCGGCAGTTGGCATCCACTATGTTGCATTACCTCCACCTTCTGGTCTTGATCTCCCTCATCTTTATTTCAGTTTAAATCCTCTCCGCTAATCCCATCGCCCTTAAGAATACTTGAGCCGTGTCTCGAACTCTTCTTCTACACACGAACACCGTTATCAGTCATTATTATATGTCAAGTTTCTTGTCACTGATTTTCAATATGATATAACAGGAAAAAAAAAACGCCCATTTCAGAAGTAAGTAGTTAGTGAGAAAGATTTTTTATTTTTTAATACAACTCACAAGCCCAGACAACACACACATGCACGTCTACCAATGTGACATTTAACTTGTTTGCTAATGGGGAACGCCACCATGTTGATTTATATCCTTTTTAAATCATGCTCACAGTTGCTAACCAGTCAGTTGTGTGTGAAGCTAAGTGGGTAATATTAGCTGTTCACGGAATATTCAATCAAATCAATTTTAACTAACAAGCACCAGAATAATGTATTATTAAAGATTTCGGTTTGTGAGAATTGCTAGCATTTTTTAAAAATTTTATTTAGCTAGTTAAGACAACAAAAAGGCACGGTGAGGGTGAAAACATGGCAAAACTTTTAGACAAAACTGAACTTATATTTCCCTCAAATGTGTTGATAAATTACTGAAAAAAAAAAAAAAGTTTACCTAAATGTAACATAAGCAGGGTTAGCTTAAACGTACAATACTGTACTGTATCATATGTAAACATGCTGCTAACAGACATATCTTAGTTCTAAAACTGGTATATGCTTACAATGTACTATATGATCCTGAAAATATAAGTAGATATATCTAGCTAGAAAGAGCTCTTTACAACTGTAAAGTTTCCTAGCTACACTAATTAAATATGTTGTCTCGCCATATGAGAATATTCTGGTAATAAATTTGAAACAATATGCATTTTCCATGTCTACCTATCTAACCGTGGTAAGGCTACTTCCTGGTCACAACAATTCACTTGATTTCTGACAGATTTCCACAACCTGTCCTGAATGCTTGCATTTTTTTTTTTTTTAAATAAATGAAAACCGGTCCCTGACTGCAGACATTCAGACCCCCGCAGAGACTTCCTGTTCCTCTTTATTTGATCTAGCCTCATTCCCCAACCCCCATCTACCTGCCTCAGCTTAATCCTTTTCCCTCCTTTTTTTTCTTACTCTTCAGCTCCACCTCTCCTTTTTACAGGCTGACCACACAAGCTTTCAAATGAGCTTTTCTTAATGTCATTTAAAATTAGGGTTAAGATGTTTCACTGAATACGGCAATACGATTTAATAATACAAAACCTGTAGGACAAATTTATAATTACTTCAACACAATTTAATGCTAATACATTAAAGAAACCATAAGGACCCACTTTGCAATATGTAGTCAATAGCATCTGTGATAATATGTTTAATTAGACAAAGGGTTTGTATTGATTAGCATCACATGCCTGAGAGATTAGCCATGTACTACGTCACAAGTTTCAGAAAACTTCCATCCCGAATAAAGGGTTGATTTTGTCTCCGACTCTCTTTTGTCAAGGAGAGACATAAATTTCTCGTAGTGCATAATTTCATTGTCAAGCTGTTAAGGACAAGATGACTACTGTAAGGTCTATGGATTGGTTCATTAACTGCGATATAAAGCGTAGACAGTCAGTGACTAGTAGAGATGCACTCTGGAGACAAACGCTGGCTTTGTTCCATGCACGTCAGATTAAATGCATCATTGTGGCTGGACGTGTAGTCTCTAGTTGATCAACAAACCAAGGTTCGTTAAGAATGCAGGCCTCGGAGTGGGGAGACGGTGAATTGTTTCTCCTAAAGCCGATGCAAAGGTGTATATCAATGAATGATGTTAAGAAGGTTCAGATTGGACAGGTGATAATAGTTTTTTTTTTGTTTTGTTTTTTTTCATTCAGTGGTTGATTTTGATCCAGAATCTAATAAAAGTGAGTTTTGGAAGTCATGCGATTTGAACTTCTGCTTATTGTAGCAGAACCTTAACCACTAAGCTAGCATGGGCAATATTATTCATAGCTGCATGCCACTAAACCCACATGCACACACATAAAACCCAGACGGTCAGGTCACAACACAAGGCCAGGTGCCTTTCTCACGTACTGCATGACCGGAGTCTCTCCTATCCTATTAAATATTAATGATATCTTTACTTAGTAAGGAGCCCGTTGTAGGTCTGTCCAAAAAACAACACTCGTTCAAATAACACTGCCGATTGTGTCCAGCACATAGGTGTTGGCTATACATTTATACTTCAGGTGTTAATTCCCAGCAGTTGTGAAAGGCCATATGTGTAAAGAAAAAGGCAAGAGAAATAAACAAGTGAAAGGTTACAGTGAATTAATCATGAATGAGAGTTAACACATGGTAGTTGATATAGAGACTGTTAGTAAGAGAGAGAGAGAGAGAGAGAGACAAAGAAACAACTGCATTATCATTTCTTTTCACATTTGCTCTAGTGGAATTTCACCATGTCAGTGTGAGCAATCAGAGCTTCTGGAATGAACTCAAAACCAGTCGGACTTTCACCTTAGCAGCTCGTTTTAGCTTACAGTTAAGAATCCAGATCATGTCGTAGCTTAATATTTGAGATCACTTTGAGGAAGAAAGTTTAAAATTTTTCGATTCATTAAGTAATAAATCCATAATCTATAGCTTGATTTAAGCGTGTGATCTCCCAATCATCACTCATACCACAATCGAACCCGTACGTTTGGCAAATACATGAATATGTTTAGCAACAGCTTACAACATACTGAGACACACCTCCAGAAGGACAGAAAACTGCCCCTATGTGGCTCTATAATGTATTTAGTAATCATTGTATTATGTTGGACAATCTGTACTTACTTTAAAAGAAACATCTGGCAACTCTATACCTGTATAACCAACTATTTATTTTGTGAAGGGCACTTAAACAAAACACATGATGTGTTTCTACATTCTGCCATATGTACCGTTGATGCACTGGATATCTGTACTTTTTATTCATTTGAGTGATTTGAATGAATAATAGGAAATACATGAAAAAAAAAAAAGAAAGAAAGAACTGCTGCATTGCAAAGTATTTGAAGTCAATAAGAATTTAACGAGTAGCAAAGCTGCATGCCAGTCTGATTCTGAATCATGTTAAGACTACTCATCAATCTTCTATAAGAACTACTCTAGTAGTGTATAAGTCAAATGCTAAAGACATAGGGCCTATTTCTTTCTTTCTCTGCACTGTAGCGTCCTCTTGTGGCAAAACTCACTAACAACAATTGACTTTTAATCATCAGAATCTGCATTTGCTTAACTGCACAAAACAACAACAACAACTAAGTATTGGAACATGAAGTGTGTAACTCTTTAAAGTTAGTTTAACACTTTAAATAAAAAACTAAAAAAGAAACTTTTAGAAATAATGGCTTTTTAAACCTCATTTTCTTGAAGATTGTATTGTTAGGGGATTCATTTGGAATGAGTAATTCCTTTATCTGGAATATGTATCAAATAAGTAGTTAATGTTGGCTTATTTGTACTATTGGTTAGTATGTAGTGGATGTGTTAAGGAATCTATATATAGTGAGGAAGTATGCACTTTTTCTCATGCATGTATGCAAAAGTAACATTTAAAGCTCATATAAACATAGCATCGATTAATATTCATGTATACGCACATCTTTAAATCGACCAATTTGATATAATGTGGCTGTCATGTGCCTTATGGTGTCTTTGTGTGCAAATGTGTGCAAATGCAGCTAGTCCTGTTAAATTGTCATTCTGGTTCTGGAAGTTTTTTGCAGTTGTGAAGAGTGCCATTTATATATAGCACAAACACAGATATATTAAATATATAATCTCGATCATAGCTGTTTTTGTTTCTCACTTTCTTTTGCACTGTTTAAAAAAACCTAGTAGCTAAAAATATCCTCACATAACACGAAATCTGCTACCAAAATCTCATACCAACCTCAATCAGTTTGAAATGTAGAATTTATTTCAAGATATTTACTACCATCTAGTGTCATCTTAATGGAATCACATGCAACAATTACCAAAAAGACAAATTACTGTACTGCAACACAGCTCTGGGTAAAGGATGGCTTCAGTTTTGCAATGTTTAATTGTATGAGTAAAGTAATTTGCAAAATCCTACATGTAATTTAATGCACAATGTTGTACGTATGTGCATGACCTTGTGTTTAAACTTAAATCAAGTCTTTTTTCTAATACTCATTATGTAAAAAAATAGCAAAAAATAATGTAATCTTCTGGACAGTCTTGCAACAGATAATAATAAATAATTTACAGAGGACTTTAATAGTTCAAATAGAGTTACAACTGCAGTGCAAAATATATTGTTTAAATGAATACTACACAAATTTATTATGACACAATAGATATTTGAGCATATGAGCTCACTATGGATTAAAGGTCCAATATAGGACTAACTGTATGACTTTAACCCCTTAATCCCCACATTGCTTTTTACATCTACATCTACAAACTCATGAAAACAGAAAACACCACTAAAGTAATTATCCTAGCATGTGGTCCTGGGTTTCCAGTTTCCATTTAAATGCATTGACATGCAAATTGAAAGAAGTATAAAGACCTGTTGGCCTGATAGCTCTGTCCATGCTATTGTCATGTACGTGTGCGAGGTAAAGTTACAGCCAACGACACAAAGACGGTCGTCTCGGCTTCACTCAATAACTACAGTTCATCCCAGTAGGAGCCTTAGTCATATTCTTAATCCTAAATGGTGGCCCATTGGACAGAAAGTGCACTACAAGATGTGGATTACATTGGACAAAAAAAGTTATTGAATATTGTGGACTTAATTGTCTTATTATCACCCATTACAAAGACTTGATATAGTTCACTACAGAAATGCAGACTGCGCGTAAAAACAATAGTTGCATATAGTGCACTTCAACAGTAGAGTGATAACTGGAACTCAAAAAACAGGCCATATGCACAGGCACAGTATGTTGAGTAGCTTGGTTAATATTAACACTAACTCCATTAGAAAAGCAAATCCAAGTGCATAGTCAAGGCCAGATTATTAAACTTGTTAACGAAGCTTGTTAAACCACTTTGTTCGATGGTTAAAATTTACAAGGCTCAGTAGCTTTTAGAAACTAAATGAATATCAATAGCCCAGCTGGCCAAGAATTCCAACCAGACAAATCTGATCCAGTTACAGAAAACTGCACCAAGGCCAAATGTTTGAAAACCTTGAATAGAGCTTGCCAACGTAGGTCATATCATTGAGACTTTGATGTTAAGCCAAAAAAAAAAAAAAAAAAAAGGGCTGTGTATCTACAAATTGAGTTTCTGGCTTCTTTACAAAAAGTCAGATATAAAAATATCGACACTTGCATTAACTTCATTAAAGAAGCAAGCCGTGGTCAAGGAAAGCTGTGCTAATATCAGGGCTAAACATATTTCTTGGACTAGCCAAAGTATTTACAGCCTACAGATGTATAGGCGAATAATTATTTTGCAGATTAATATTAAATAATTATGCCAGCAATGTGTATTATTATATTTCCTCTAAAGATGTCAGTAGTCGCAGCACCCTTGATGATATCATGTGACCGTGATATATTGCGCATACATTTTTAGGGCCCTCTGTATAGATGGGGCAGGAGTGACTCGGTGGTGACTCGGCCGGTCAGGTCCCCTGATGCCGCCGGGTGTATTTTTTTATTATTATTATTTTTTTTAGGAAACATCATTTGTACTACTATACTATGATTATCATGTCTTGTTAAAACATTAAAATTGATTTTTATTTTATTAGTAAGTCTTTTTTAAAGATGTCTTAAAGTACATTTTGGGAGTCTGAATGAACAATAGAAGCAAACTAACCCTGACTATGCAAACTAACAATGACAAACCTAAAAATCCTTACACAGAAATATATATTGCTGTTTTGTCCTTTAAATACACTTCATCGACCATGTTGAATGATTTTCTGGGACTTTAAAAAAGCCAATGACACACACGGAAAATGTGATGAACTAGGAACTGCTTGGTTGAGGATGAATCCACCATTTCCACCATCTTTATTTTTAGATCCCTCACTGGTTGTTCAACATGGCGCCTCACACCCAGAGGTCATTGGTTCGTTATGTTAACGTGTTACACGAACGCCTAGATGTTGCAGTTCATCTCTTGGGTGTAAAAGTCGTGTTCTTGCTAGTATATATTCAGGTTGCTCTTGTACTCGTTGTGACGTCGCTAGGGAACAAAGGCGCCATGACAGGACGCGCGAGGAGACTTGGCGCGCGACACAAAATGGCGGCGCGACACGAGCGCGCGGGAGAGGACGGGGAAGTGAAACCCGAGTCCACAATGGCGGGAGAAACCCAAAACGCGGCGGATGGAGCGCGGATTCCGCATGCAGAGCGTGTACAAGTTTAAGTTTGTGCACTTCGCACCATGCAATAAGCTGTGCGTACAGTTTGTGCATGTTCAAAACGCGCTATCCTGAGGGAAACGAATGTATTTGTAACTCTTCTGATATACATTGTAGTCACATACAGAATAAATCTTTTTCTTAAATTTTTTTTTTCGTTATTTCTACTCTTATTTAGCACTGAGGTGGAGTAGTGGTTATCACTGGTGCCTTGCATCTCCAGGCTCCGGGTTCAATTCCTGCCTTAGATTCTGTGTGCATGAAGTTTGGCTGTTTCCTCACTGTCTCAAGATGTGCAGATTAAGCCATTTTAAATAGTGATTGTCGGGAGCAACATACCATCAACCATTATTATAGCACTGGCCTAGTGGGTAGCACTGTCACGTTGCATCTCCTGGCTCTGGGTTTGATTCCCTCCTCGGTACATAGAGTACATAGAGTTTGCATGTTCTCCTCACGCTTGGGTCCCCTGGTTTTCAAAACCATGCAGGTTAGGTTAATTGGCCTTCCCAAATTGCCCATGGTGTGTGAATTAATGTGTGTTCCCTGCGATGGATTGGCACCGTTGTGCCCTGAGATAGGTTCCAGGCCCCCTGCAACCCTGTATACAAGATAAAGCAGTATAGACGATGAGTAAATGATTGATGTTCTTCTTTATAATTATAATATTTATAATTGGAGTCACAATTCCACTGTGGAAAGGGAACGAGTACAAAGAGCGAATCAGACGTTTCCTGATTTCAGTCGACATGTCTACCATTATATGCCATACATTAAATTTGACAGTATTAGTGCATACTTAAGTAAAGTGCGTGTTACATATAAAGTTATTTGTTAGATAATTAGAAAATGACACGCTCATTGTCCCGCACTACTAGGTACATGTTCTTTAGGAATACTAATAGGCACATCATTGTCCTTCATGAACCATATCAAAGGTTGGCAAGAAGTCCACCTGTTAATGGGAGACAAGGAATGCAGCTTATACAAGTGCACACGGTCACACCTCAGCAAGCTCAGTTACACCAGCTTGACCTATTCCCTCTCCTTTATTGTCATTATACATTATCTTTCCTGTGCTCTTGCCTGTGCTCCATTATAATAATGAATCGTAATACTCTAAGTGTCATTATCGTGGATGAAAATGGATCTATTAAAAGTGCAGGGTGATGAAATGCAGTCTTCATTTCTATTCATCCATCAAAGGTGTAGTACTACTCTTTGCTCAGAAATGTAACATGACCATTAACGTAGTAAATGTTTCTTTAATGAGGGTGGCAAACTTCTTGTCAGCAGTCGCGCCCCCCCCCCCCTCCCCGCCCCCTCAAACCTACATGTCTTATACCATAAATGGGATTGCTTGGGGTGTGGTGAGGTGGGGGGTTACAGTGCATGGAAGGAGGTGGACCAAAGCAAAAGATAAAGGCAGAGGGGAGGAGTATACTCTGAACACTGTGGGAGGGCCAAGATCTGAAAAGTTTCCTGCATGGATTTTGTTGGAACATGCATATCCATTGATAGCATTGAAATAATTTATTGCAAAAATAAATACACATGTAGCTTTAAGATATTTACCACAGAAGTGCAATAAGGCAGATGCCAAAGCTATGCATGATTTAACACTGATTTTGTCTTAAAGAATGTGATTTGAAAGGGAAAATATTATTCTTAATCCTTTTGCACACATCAAAGGAAATATGCAAATGGCACAATACATTTGCTATCGTAAATGTGTAAAAGAAATAGAGGTTTTGTAAATATTTTACGTGGAGGCAATGTTTAAAGAAAAAAGGAGGGAAAAGTCTTCATGAGTAGCCCATCCTGGCTGGCCTTAGTCTCCCAAGAAGCGCCCTTCCCCCTTTTATTGTAACTCGATGCCCCTGGGAGCGTGCAGGCCGAGTGCAGGAGGACCCTGCTGATCCGCTCATTAAATATGCATTATAATTAATGGGCAGCGAGACAACATGGAGGCCTCATAGTTCATTAACACAGTGTGATTAAAATGATACCATTGTTAACCGCAGATCTGTACAAACACCTTATATTTACAACCTCAAAGTTCAATAAACAAATTTATTGGTTAATAATGCTTACACAAATAATAACACAGACGCAAATAATAACAAAAATACGTTTTTATCATACATGAGAGCCACATTACAGAGAAATGGAGAGGTGTTGATGAGCCAAACGTCCATAGAGGTCTACTGAACAAAGAGGTCAATGAGACAATTGACTCTGGGGTTTCAGGAGGAAATGAATCACTAAGAGGGGACTATTTCATGCTACGCTCTCCCAAACTCTTGAACGCCCACAGAGGAGGGTGATTGGGTAATCAGGAGACCCTGGAGACCTTCGGTGCTCACCATCTGTGCCAGACAGAGAGTAATTAGTGGGAGTAAACCTGACAAACACTCCTAAAACTGGCCAGATCAGAACAGAAGGGAGGCAAGACACAAAAGGCCAAAGGCTTCTAAAAACAACATAGTAAGGACACATGCAGTAGATATATTAACACCAATTTACTGAATAGAAATACATTTTCACGTAACGTAGTAATCAATTAAAAGAGCAGTCATGTCTTTAACATGTTGAATGCCGAAACTTACTCTGGTTCTCATAACACCTTTATGACACATAATAAAGTAAAATATGACAAAAATTCCAGCAAAATGTCTGCTTCAGCACAATTGTTATAGTTTTATGCTTCATTTAATACGGCCAACAGAAGCTTGGGCCTTCGTTCAGCTTCATAAAAAGTTGCGGGAGGCTATTTTGTTATGGAAGGCATATGGAAGACATTGTCTGAAAACACAAATGTTGGCACGTGCTAGGCGGCTGTAGGGTTGCCAGATTGCTTACCTTTTGGGGTACTGAATTCACTATAAACCTGCCCAAGCCATTGTCACACTAGCTTGTATTACGAATAAAGACATGATTGTAATGTAGTGCAGCTTCTGTAACTTAATTTAAGCATACTTCCTACATATAAAACAGCTTCCGGAGTTTGTCACTATGTAAGCTGACTACTAGCAGGTTATCTAACTTGCTGGCCTTGGCTTAAACAGCAAACATCATGGAAGCGAACAAAACAGCTGTCTGTCTTTTGAAATGAATTAACTTCCAGCCCAGTTAGGAAGTATTATATACAATTTTATACTAGCATATGTGTGACAAAGAAGCAGCCCTTCATAGGTCAATGCAGAAAAGCAACAGGTGTGCTACTGCTCAATAATAATAATTTCCCTTTAATATTCCCTTTTAATTTTCCCTGATAAGGCTGGAAAATGAAAACAGCTCTAGTGACAAATTTTATAGAATTTACTGTTAAATTTCACTCCGGCTAATAAAACTACGAATTAGACATATTCTAATACTATAGTAATTAAACCAAATAATTTTTGATATTACAGTATTATCATTGTATTCCACTTCTTCTTCTTCTTATTATTATTATTATTATTAAAGATGGCAGCACGGTGGCTTAGTGGGTAGCACTGTTCCCTTTGCACCTCCAGGGTTAGGAGTTTGAATCCCGCCTTTGGTCTGTGTGTGCGTTCTCCCCATTCTTGGTTGGTTTCCTCCATATGCTATGTTTTCCTCTGAATGGCATTTCCAAAATGCCTATAGTGTATGATCAGGTGTGTGAATGTGTTTGCTTGTGCCCGGCAATCCAGGGTGTATCCTCCCTTGTGCCCTGAGTAACCTAGGATAAGCTTTAGGCCTAGCGCTACCCGACAAAAGATAGATGGTATAGTTAATATATGTAAATATATATTTCCAGCAGTCCTTTCATGCAACTTTCATTTCCTGGGTTTCCCTTCTGGGTAATGTGTTACCAAATTGTTCTGGCTACCAAATGGGACAGACCTTGGCACACGAACACTGACTCAAAATGTCACCTACAGTATCTAAAAAAAAAAAAAAAAAAGTGCTATATTGTATAATTTTATGACACATCTGCTATAATTCAAAGTATTGTCACAATCCACCCATCATTAAAAGTAGCATTGCCGCATGGGAACACATCCAATCTGGCAACACCGTCTGGGACATTTCAGTTAACCGAGCAGCTTCTGTCGACTTCTCACAGAGACCACGTGCCCAGAGGCCGATGTGCAGACACAGAGCTGGCCAGGCTACGGCGTCTGTTTCCTCACACAGAATGAAAACAGGAAGCGCTCACTACCTCTCTGCACAAACATGATAACCTGAAAAGCTTGGCTCTTTACTGTAGCGGGGCATTAGAAAACCAGCCTGAAGGTGACCAGGCAGAAATAGTGTACAAAAATCGTTTTATACACTTTCAATAGACAAGAAAAATACGTTTTGCTGTTGAGCTTCCTTCATTATTTTATCTCAATGAGACCGTACAAATATGCATGAATATGGACTAATATGGACTTTTTGGATAACATACATGTCCCTCTGCAATACTGAAAAGCTAGCTGGATAGTTATATGCTAGTTAACCAGCCCACATTCTGCTACAAATCGTCACAATTTAATTGTATTTTACATTTGAAAAAGTCTCAATTTGTAACATTTTAGATTTCGCCCCACAAAGTTATTGAGTACTTTTTTAGTCTTTCTGTTTCAAAAAACTTTTTTCTTGTCTAGATGCTTAGTGTGACAAAAACATAATGTCACGCTAAAGTAATGATGTTACTGTACTGAACCAGTACAAAGAATCAGGTTTCAAATTTCCTAGCTAGGTGTGAAGCTCTGGCTAAAGTTTACACACACACCACATTCCAGTTAGCATTCCTGTTCTTCCAGCTGAAGACAAAGGCGCTCAGTGGCCCGAGGCAGCTGGAAACAGTGAGAGAAAGCAGAATGTCTGCACAGTATGAAAAAAAAAAAAAAAAGTTAGTGTACTTTCCCATGAATTCATGACGGAGCCAGTCTGCTCTGTGAAGCCCTGTTTATAGCACACTTCTCTAAGGCATGCCTTTTTAAACTTTAAGTGTACATTTTAAAAAAAGATTACTAAAACACATTCCCCTGGAGGTGCATGACCCCCAGTTTCCCTTCTGTAGACAAACACGAATGATTTGACTAACACTGAAGGAATGAAAGAAAGTAAAATGAGCATCACTAAGCAAACTAGGACAGGCTATCTAAATCCCCTTCGACTATATAATGAGAGTGCCATAAAAAAGAAGCAGGTTAATTAAATCCATTCTGACTGCGTTGCACCAGTTTATCAAATCACCTCCAGGGGAGGAACCTCAACCTGGAAAAGCTGGCAGGACGTGCTGCAGCTGCCAACTGATCAAGGAGTGGCACCGAAACAGTGCACAATAATGCATCATAACCAACGTCTCAAGATACAGTGATATGGTTTGCTTGATTTTTTTATTCATTTATTTTTTTACAAAGATGAGCAAATGTGATCTACTTCTTAAACTTTATTTGTAAACCGAGCATCCACATTGCAGACATGGGACAAGATATGATTTTTTTTTTCTGGGATCATTTGCTATCATAGATATAGAAAACCTGATTAAAGCAGACCTGAAGCTGCACTTAATAATCAAGGTGCATAAAGTGACCACGTGCAAACAGAGACTTTCTTCAAGTCAAAAGGGTGTTAAAAGGCACAAATAACAAAATATATTATTGTGTCAATATAATTCTGGTTACATCCGTGTGAATTTTGTATGATTTTTCAAAACGCTATAAATCCACCATCTGCAGTTTTTTTCACAATGGATACATCAGCCTGCAGTTGTTTATGTGGCAATGGAATTGGGCATTTTGGCATAAAATATAACTGGATTTTATATTAATCAATAGGAAACTCAGGCTTTGATTAAGTTTTAGTGAGTCATACAGGTAACGAATTTGGAACATGAATACAAATAGTTGCACATAATTGTTTTAAATCATAACAATTCTTGAAAATAATGAGGACTATTAAAAACATTATTCAAAGTTGTGTTTACAATGTGTCCTCAGCACCTCTAAGACTCCAGTAGTTGACATTACACCTTATCATTGAAGTCCATGACCGCTGGGGAAAGTGCTAGTGTGAGTAACAGACTGTAAATGTCTTTTTTTTTAATCTTTTTTTCTTTCTTGCATCTTTATTTGTTGTGAGCTCAAGGCTTCTAAATAAAAAAACAATATATTTTTTAGTTATAGACAAACTTGTATTTTTTTTTCTTTTGCTCTAAAATGTCAGAAACTATTCCTAGCTTAGGCGGCTCGTTAAATTTTGATCTAAGTCAAATCTGTATGTGGATTTTTTTTTTACATTTGCTCATGTTATGACTATTGGGTGTGCATATTATGTTATTTGATTATACAGATAGAAAAGGAAGTGTAAATGGAACAGATTTCAATCACTGACGTCTGAGGCACATTTAAGCCAAGTTATTCTTGTGTAAATGCATACAGGTATGTCTCTCCAAACCACATGTGGCAACTAAAACCCCTCTCAATAAGTGATGCAAATTCTCCATGAATGCCAACGATGACACCTATAAATACGTGTGAGAGATTGACAGGTTTGATGAAGCAAATATCTTTTTCGTGAATCAACACCAGAAATGAATGTGCAAGTGTAATGGAAGAATTGTGGAAAGTACACAAATCCTGTACTAGAGTAAAAGTAGAGATTCAATAAATATTCCTCAAGTAGAAGTCCTCCATTTACTTGTGTACTGGAGTAAAAGTACGGAAAGACTCACCTTCAAGTTTACTTAAGTATCATAAGTACAGGGCTTAAATTAGCTCAATGTAACCTTTTTCATATTAAATCTATCTCTGAGTACTTTTGATTTTTTTTTTTTTGTTGAGTAAAATTAAAAAGTAACCTCTAACTGGCATTGGTTGAGATCTTATCAAAATTCAATCCAGATACATGAAACAGCCAGGTGTAAAAGGAGTCTTAATGATCTGTAACATATAGCTATAGCTTACATTTTTACATAACTGCTCCTGCAGTGTGGCTTTAGCTCTTAATTAGCTGATTAGCTGTCAGACTGTGAGACGTCTGGCTCCTGGATGGTCAAAATAACAACTTGCAAATTAAGAGCATAGATTTTTTTTTTTTACTTCTTCATGACACATCTATTGACACGCCCTAAAATAACAGGTTATTTAAAGACTTTGTTAGTGTAACCTGTTGGTATTAAGTGTTACGTCTGACATTTGGGATACACCCAGTGCAGTAATGAATGGAGCGGCCTAGAAAAGTCACCTGAAACAAATTTTGCTATGTTGTGCAGACATATTTCTTATTCATTTCATTTGCAATCCTAAAAACAGTTAAAGGAAAGGAAAAAAAAACTTTCCAGCTTTATTCTATGCATGAATTATTAGCTTGGTTTGGCTAAACTACACAACACTCTTTCAGTCATCCAACAGTAAGGGCCGAGGAAGAAGCACAAAATGTGCTTAACTAGCACCCATTCTAATGCCACAATAATTGAAGATGAGCTAATGATTGACTTTATTTATGTATTTATTTATTTTTTATTATTATTATTATTTTTTTTTTACAATTTTGGTTAATTGAGAGTAATTGGCTTCTAAAGCAATATCATCCATACTGAAGATAAATTAACACAAAAAAGAATATTCTTCCTCCTCTGGTTTTCCAGCCATTCAGACTGTGGAATATTCCAAAGGTTTCACAGGGGTGAATGTGTCTAGGTAACAGGATTAAGTGAGTGTGAAATATTTTTTTTTAGAATTAGTAATGAATGACTGATGGAAAAGGATGCTTCAGTCATATGATCTTACATGTTCATGAATGTATGTAAAAATATATGTTTTAATAACTATATTTCCAGGTGACATGTCATTAGACTAAGCTTGGATTTGTTTTTAATAATGCTGTTTTCTAAATGCTGTAGTTATTTGCATGGTACGAGCATGCATGTAAGTCATTGTGAAGGATACATTACCTTTTCCCACTTACATTACATACATATTTGTAATATAAAAATCGATAACGGTAATATCAATGAGACCAAAATGGAAGCTCAATCATGGCATGGTATCGCCATTTGGAACCAGCTGACTGCAGTCACGCACACGCTGCAGAGAGAGCATCATGACATTGAAGTAGGTCACACAGTTTTCACTTACACCAGCATAGTAAGCAGGATTTTTATTATTATTTTTAATTTTTTGGGAAAATGCGTAATAACCAGAGCGTACTGCTATCCGTAAATAACTCCTTTGTGCTACTGTAACCTAACATTGAGTGCTAATCTCCGGGCAAATCTCCCTGATCTCCCGTCCTGCTGTGAGGTCAGCGTATCCATGGCAACACTGCAGCTGAGAGAGAATTGGACTATGCTCCAATATACATACATGTGCCCTAACTGGAAACAGTGACCTGCAGTGGGCTGTGTTTCAAATGGCATACTTTAAAAAAAAAATGTAAGGAATAAAATGTGCTGATGTGTGCTTCATCAACTGTGAAGATTTATTCTTTTTTAATCCATTATTATTTACATTATAATTTAAGTCCTTTAATAGGGTAAATGTGTTAAGGAGATATAAGGAAACATTTCATATAAGAAAACATTATTTCAGCTCACAGAGCTGAATAATAATCATAACAATCAAATATGAAAAATAGTTGTTGGTGTATAATTATAATATTTTGACCATTTATTCAAGTGACATGTCTAAAATTACTATCAAGTAATAATTATGTTACACTAAATGACATTTAATATGGAAAATTTTATTTGTTTCAATTTACACGACTTTAGATCACTCACTCACTATCCTAGGAGAATTAGGGCACAAGATGGGGTACATCCTGGATGAAGTGCTAATATATCGCAGCGCACACATACAATATACAAACACTACGGGGTAAGTCTTTGGACTGTAGAAGGAAGGAGTATCCGGAAACTCACCAAGCATGAGAAGAAGCAAACTCCAAGCAAACATCGAACCGGGATCCTGGAGGTGCAAAGCAAAACTGCTAACTACTACACCGTCATGCTGACATGACCAAACTAAACAGGAATGATAAAAATGGGTTTTCTGGGTTTCATCCTAAATAGGAATGATAAAACTGAGTTTTCAATGTTTTTTATACATTATTTTTTTCTTATTATTTGTAGTACAGTGGAACCTTCCATTATAAATTTTTGCCTAAAGAATCGAAATTTGCAAGAAAGTTGCATCAGCATAGGAAGCATTTTCAGCATACAAACAAACAAACAAACGAAATGCTAAGTTGCGTCTGCTAAGTTGTGCAAATGTACGGAAGCTGTTAAATTATATATATATTTTAAATAACATTTACCAAATACTACACATTTACTTTTACATTGTCCATGTGATTTTAACTGACTTATCCATAAAAAAAAATACAGAAGTAAAGCTTTTAAATAAGATTTTTTAAATTATTATTATTATTACTGTACACCAAAATAGTAAAAAAAGTTTTAGTGATGAATTTTTAAAAAATGTTTTAAAACATTTAAAATAAAGGTTTAAAACATACTGAATATACATACGGTAAATATTCAGTATCTCCTTTTTTTTTTTTTAATTTGTAAATCCCTTAATCACAGCCGTTGCCCACATGAACTTTTGGCCTTGATTCAAAAAATGCAGCTGGATTCTATAGGCTGAATCCGACACCGGGGGCGTGGTATATATGTCGCGCCTTCTCATACAAACCCCTCCCCTGACATGAATATTAATAAGGTTGAGCAAAGCGCCCAGCCCCCTCTGCAGAGCTCGAGGTGCAAAACAGCTTTTTATAGAGCTGGTGGTTTAAAAAAAAAAAAAAAAAGAACCGAGAGAACTCATTTCTCACAGGATCGTGATGAGACGCGCTTAATCAGAGGGCTCTCTCTCTCCCTCTCTCTCTCTCACACACACACACACACACCTTCCTAATTGCACTATTCAGAAAAAACAGCATCCTATAGTACACCATAAGGTATATAATGCACTATTATACACAGTAATGTGCATGGTGTCTTAATATTATAACATTCCAGTAACTAATACTCCAGATTATTATTGTTGATGTTAATTTTCAGCATGGTCTGATTTTTTGAAATCCTCTCTAGATTCAAATGTGCTTTATTTGCATGATAAATATTTACATTCGTTTGGCCAAAGCTTAGAGATGAATCACAAGAAATTACCAGGAGTTGAGGGTAAAGAAAATCAGTATAGAAAGTATAACAATAAAAAATGTATATAAAAGAGTAGACATTTAGTCAGACAAAGTGACTCACGTGTACATTATTTTAAAAAAGCGTGTGAGAGAGAGCGTACATAATATTAATAATCTCCCTTTAATACGTTAGATGCATTGAATTAGTGCCTGTATTTGGCGCCATCTACTGGACAAAACAATGAACTGAAAACCATTACACAATTACTTATAGCTTAAATAATTTATAATAAAAAGAATAAACTAGTACTACTACTATTCCTATTACAGATGAGGAGCACGTTTCAGGCCAGAAGGCAGCCTAGTTAAACTGTGACAAAACACTAACCAATCAACCACCCACTCATATACTGTATAATATAAATATATATAAAATCATCTAATATTGAGTAGGTCCCTAATTTTGCCACCATAACAGTGATGCGCTGTGTTCTGACACCTTACTATCACAAACAACATTAACCTTTTCATCAATTTGATCTACACTAGCGCTTCTATTGGATTGGATGACACGGGCCAGCCTTCACTCCCCATGTGCATCAGTGAGCCTTGGCCACCCATGACCCTGTCGCCAGTGCACCGGTTTTTCTTCCTTGGATCACTTTTGGTATGTCCTGACCACTGCAGAACAGGAACATTCCACAAGACATGCAGTTTTGGAGTTGCTCTGATCCAGTCGTTTAAACATCACAATGCCCATTTTTTTCTGCTTCCAACACATTGACTTCAGGAAGAAAAAGGTTCACTTGCCTCCTAATATATCCCATACATTTCTAGCTGCCATTGTAATGAGATATTGAAAATGTAGCTAGTTTGAGAGGAGCCAAATTGGAGCCAAATTCAGCCAAAGCTGGACTGGGTTGGTACCAGAAAAAAAATATGGTAGATCGAATATCAAAGAAAATGCCAGACACCGTGTCATGGAATACATACCAAAAGTTGGAATATGTAAAATGTTCACAAATAGATTTATTTATTTTTTACAAGAGAATTGTATTATACTTAAGCAAGTAAGTTTTTGGTGAATTCTAATAGAAAAGTGTTTCAGGGAAAAAAAAAAAAAAGAAAAAAAAAAGCTTAATTTTTAACAAAAACAATATGATGACTAAATGGTTCGTTTGGGATCAGGAGTGAAAAAAAAAATGCTATTGCACCATCTCTTGTTAGGGGTCATTCACACATGAGATGCAAATACGAAGCCACCAAACTCCATCAACTTTCTCCAGGTTGCATGTCCAAAATAACCAGTTGATTTTTGCTGTTCTCGGGGTAATATGCAATCTTTCTGCCACTTCTAAAGCTTTAAAGTAAGGTTATTATAAACAAAGTGTTCAGATTGACCAGGTCATGACTCTCTTGATGTTTTACCCTTTTCTTTAGACTGAACTGAACCGAAATATTTCTGCTAACAGCAGAAAAGGGGATTTCGTGATACTGAGCTTTCTGTCCCTGAGACAGGCCAAACAAACAAATTTCAACAAGAATTGAGTGAAATGCCTAAAAGTGAAACCGACCAAGAGTTTTTATTTCTAGGCATACTTAAATACAGATCTATTTCAATCTGAAAAGAAATAAAACCGTAAACAGCAACATTTGGTGAATACATTTGATCATAAAACTATGGATGTCTATTTACATCTTGCATGTCTGTGTAAATCTGCTGAGCACAACAGATCAATCTAGCTTTTTCATATGCTTATTGCTGCAATACCACAAAATCTGATTGTGTATCAGTACACAGATTACTTGATACTTTTTTTTTTGAAGACTATGTACTGGCAGTGAATGTTTATTATTGCCTTTTTAAAAGCTGTATTAAACACTGTTTGTTAGACTTTGAGAGATAAAGTAAAAAAAATTACAAGTTTTTTACTTGATAATTACAAAAATTATCAAGTAAAATTGGAAAATCTGATTGTTTTTTAAATGAATGAACCTAAAGAAAATGTGTCTTGAACAGATATTTAACCACAAAGATTTGTGGGATTTGACGAAACACTATTTTAACTAATACTGAAGCACAGCAAATCTTTTCATCGACAGGAAAAGAAACAAACATCTGTAGGAAGAACCTATACTCTCCCCCTCTATACATTATCTTGTAATCTGAACTCACACCCAATTTGTTCCTATTAGTACTCAAATTGAAAACATCCTTAACCCCATATACCCTGCTGTTGCGTGACCTGCATTGATACTGAAACATAATTGGCTTTTATATTATATTTATATTTTATTTTTTATTCACCAACATGGTAGAACTGACCTGACAAACTGTCATTCTTGAAGCATGTACATACTTCAATACCAGTACATTTGGTACATGGTTTAAAATTTCAGTCCAGTGTCCATTCTTGTACCTAGGGTTAGTAGACCAAAAGAACACAATCAGGCTGTTAGTCTGAAAAATCAAAAGATTTAATGAGTGTTGAGTGCTTGGTCAGATTACACATCACAGAGGAGCCTGCTTGTCCTTGAGCTCAGGAAAAACAGCAGGGACAAAAACAAACTAAACACCAAATGTGTAAACAATAACTAACGGCTGGGTGAATCTTAATACACATTGTAAGATTTAAGAATATGCATGTGTGTATTCATAATACTAAGTCTGAACCATATAGACAGTTAACATACCTACTTATATCAATGTGTTGGTTTGTTAGTTCATTGGATAATAAGCCAAAAATTATGGTGAGACTTTTAATTAACCTTTGAACCCCATTAACAGATGGGTGGTGTCTAAACCATGTGTAATAAGTCTCCTTAAATGTGTGTGTTTGTATGCGTGTGTTTTAAAGGGCACCCAACGCCTTGCTGGACAGCCTGTACTCAGAGTCAGACACTGCTTATAGAGGCCGGTTTGTAGTAGACGTTAAACAGCAGAGATGTTCAACACAAGGAATGCGCACAGTCGCCTGGGACGATGCTTCTCATTTCCCCAGGGACAAACTGTAAAACAGGACACACACAATCATTATCATAATCATGTCATTTAAGGTTACACGGTGAAATTACTTTGCTAACAATTTTTTTTGTTGAATCTAAGTATATATATATATATATATATATATATATATATATATATATATATACACACAAAACTTAATATTGATTGTTATTGTGAAAATCAGAAACATCAAGCATTATCTGTTTTTTTCTGGTGCAAACGTACATCTCTACTACTTTTTTTTATTTTATTTTTTTTTACCTCAGGCTAGAGTAACAGGCTCAAAATGCGTCATGCTCTCATGGTGTAACTGAGTATCACTAATCATTCCGTTCATGATTACGAGTTGAAGCCGAGTGTGTATTAAAAGAAAGGGCTTGAGAGAGTCAAATTAACTCATCAGGTCAAGCTGATCTTCTGAACCAATTAGAGCATGACGCGCAAACATCAATGATGCAGCTCTCCTCATGCGTACATAACATCTAAACCCTGCTATGGCTATGGTGAAAAAGAGAGAGTTTCAGCCTTGACCTTAGAGTTTGTATGCTAAAAACAAACAAACAAGAGAAACATTTGTACAACAAATCAGAATGTCCACAATGTTCCATAACAAGGACAGAAGAGGGTCTTACTTGTTGAAAGAGCTGTCCTGCAGGTTCAGTACTAGACTGTCTGCATTCAGGTATACTTTATTCTGCGAGGCTGACACCTGCAAATACACACGGGCAAGATTGCTTCACATCCAGATTTAACTACAACTCATGCTTGCGTTATACAATCCCCAATCTGCTTGGCAGGGTGGTATTTTAAGCATAAACACCAATGAGGTTAGACATTCTGATCTCACCGTCTTGGCGATGTTCTGGGCGGCTCGGATACGCCTCAGTTTAAGGTAGCCAGGATTCTTTGTCACGGCTTCACCCAGCTGGAATACACAAACGCACACAACACACAGATAAAGACCTCATCCTGCATTTCTGTCCCCATCAGGAGAGAACAAACTGACCTGTGGCATGCAGTGTTACATCACTGAGAAAAAAAATGTAAAGAAAGATGGGCATAAGCTACAATATAAACGACTGCTTAGCTCCCATAGAGTAACCTTGAAAAAACGCTTACTGTGCATTATATCTGTGAACAAACTACAGTTTTGCTGAGAGCTTATATTATACAGTATATGCACCTGCAGGAGGGCACAAAAAATTGTATATGCAGTAATGTCTCAGGAATACTGTATTGCACAATGTTGTACATAAGGGCTATTCATAGTGTATATTATGTTTATTTTTGTCATGTTATGGCACATCTGACATTTTTCTTGAGTTAGTTTCTTGCCATTACAATTTTATAGCTTTATTTTTTTTGACAATATGTTTAACTATGTCACTGATTAAAAACTAAACTCTTAAAACCATTGTACTGCAATTTTTTATTAATCCATTAACTGCACTGCACACAAAATCTACTACAAAGATATTTCACAATAATCTTGATTGGGAAAAATTAAATCAGTTAAGGGGTGAGGGGGGGGGGTGCATCTTATCTAAAGTGACCCCCTCTGGTTAGCCACCAATTTTGTGTACAAATTAACATCTTTAAACATTGACCCAACCAACCTGGTCCTATTCAAGTCTACTTGGGTCTAACTAAATTAAATAAAAGGGTGAAATGTTCACCATTTTAGCAGCCTGAGCTTCTCCCTCAGCCTGGATGATCTTCTGCCTCTGGTCCTGTTTGGCCTTCTCCACGTAGAACTGAGCTCTCTGGGCCTCCTGCTGGGCTAAACATCAACAAAGGGCAAATCATGCGCGAGATTATTCATAAAATCCAAAAGCAGTAAACAGACCAGACAGATTAAAAGTATTCTTGCAGTGTGCACACTGAGCAACACTGGTCTGCGGTATTAATGTAAGGACACTGCATGGACATAAGTGATAATGGTGCCTCCTAGTGGATGATTAGTGTAAGAACAAATACTTCATGTTTTGAACGCATTGTAAAAACAGTAAAGAATTATTCATGTAAAGTAATAAACAATAAACAAGTCCCTAAACCAAGTAAAGTTAGTAAGACTATTGTGTCCTAGCAATATGATAACAACACCCCCCCCCCCCCGCAAAAAAAAACTATAGAGATTAAAGCCAAGCTAAACCATTTTTTCACCAGTTGGAAGCTTTTCCCCCATGGACATGATTACAGTCCATACTGATCAGACTACTCAAATTTCTCACCTTTTAATCGAGTTTCAGCATGTCAGAGCAAGCCAAGTGCATCATATGTTTCATATTTTTAGACAAACTCTGAACACAGTCTAACAGTCATTAAGTCGGATCCAAAGAGATTCTGTCAACATCCAGTGACACTAACTGGAAGTGAAATCCATTGGGCTTCAGTTTAGTTCAAAAAGTGAATAAAAAACTTCTAGGGATTCTATAGCAAAAGCTTTACACAATACTTACAACTGTAACCAAACCGATGTTTTAAACCAATGACTTAAAGCAACACAACTACTAAAGCCATCTATTACCCTATGACTGGTAGAATTGCTGTGCTGGGGTTCCTTACCGACTTGCTTGGCCTCCACAGCAGCTGTATATTCCTTGCTGAAGCTCAGTTCTGTAATGGCCACATCATCCAGAATGATGTTAAAGTCTTTAGCTCTTTCTATCAGCTCCCTTCTGATCAGCAGAGACACCTAGACACCACATCAGGAAAATAAAATATGACACAGATGAGTGTATTTCAGATTTTCTGATTCAGATCAATAAAAATGTATGCATGTGTGGGTTAGCAGAGTACCTGAGCTCTTTGTGTGATGAGCTGTGAGGCATTAAACTTGGCTACGACGCTCTTAAGGACCTCGTTGACGATGGAGGGCAGCACTCGCTCATCGTAGTCCTGACCCAAGTGCTGGTAGAGGAAGGGCAGGTTGGAGGCGATAGGCCGAGACAGCACACGCAGAGCGATGTTCACCATCTGCAGATCTGTAGGTGGACAGAGCAATCACTTATGATGGCTATAAAAAGCAATCAGTCAAATAAATTAATGAAATAATTAGAACAAAAGGCAAACAAAAATCACACAAGAGTGCCAATACTTTTTTCCCCTCTCTCAAATATACCTTTGCTTCCTGTCAGGGATGAAATCTTGCGAGGTCTGGCTCGGATGTCATAAATGATCGGATACTGGAACCATGGTATTCTGGTAACATTTATTAAAAATAAATTATCTTAAAAAGTTGCAGAATATATTTTTATTGTTTACCAGTCTCATAGCATGCATACAGGTGCCTCATTAAAAGCACAAAAGCATAAAAAACGTCCAATATGTGTGGAAATGAACATGAAAATGATATAAAACCTGAAATGCAGCCCCTCTGCCAGCACTGTGTCCATCTGAATGCCTCCAATTCTGTTGAAGATGATTGCTCTCTGTCCACCCTCCACTGTAAGGATGATCAGACAACTTGTTAGTGGACAGACAACCTAATGCCTTAATGCAGCTACACTGATAAAGCCTTAAAAACTGTATTCTGTATGTATATTTAAACTTTCTCTGCTACATTAAGTATCCTAAAGGCGATTATAACAAATAAGAGCTGCTTCTCTATTAGCTGTGTTATAGCACAAACTGACCTGTGGGATGTTATAGTAACTGTGTTACCTGTGTACGTGGCTTCTTTAACACCATAAGCCAGCGCCCCAGCACCGATGAGCAATTTGATGCCGAGCCCGGCGCCTCGTGGACCCCCGGCGGACATCCGGCCTGCAATCTGCCTCAGCTGCTGCAGAAAACCCTGCGAGAGAGGAGGAACGTTAAGGAGAGGAGGAAACAGTTTTGAGCTCTTTTTGGAGGAAAAAAAAAAGAACAGAGTATGATAAAGAAGAAAAGGTCGCAATTATCTTGCACTGCTTTTAATTTTGGCCACATAAATAAATATTTTGTATAAGCGCTTTATGTCTCATTCTCAAAGCACTCTGTTTTACTTAAACTGATTCTGCTTATGGTTAGTTCTTGTGCTTGAACCCTACAGGTGCTTTCACATATAAAGCAGTTTGAAACCCCAGTGTACTCTCCTCCTCTATAGGTGCTTTAGGCAGGTGATAAAACAACAATCACACTCAAGTGAGGACCAAAATAACAGGTTAGAAGTGAAGTGGTCTCTGTCCAAGTAAACGCTACCTGCAGCTCAAAAGCATTCTGAATGGACTCGACTGTACAGAGTGACCCAAATGTTTTGTATTGCAGCTTTTTTTTTTTTTTTTTTAGGTAGAGGGACCCAAAATGAGCCACGAGACACAAACTGTGACTTACAAAGCTGTAGAATTTATGTATGGGAATCACAAGGGACAGGACGATACCTTATCACCACGATACCTAGGTGAAGATTTGTTTTGCGATTCTACAAATATCAAATATTATATAAATGTTGCAATTCAGTATAATTAAAAAATGTATTATAATTCTAAACAAACTTAGCAAATAATTCATTTCTACCACACAGGATGCAGTACTGCCCGCCAATGTGTGAAATGCACATTTAGAGTGCGCCACCAATAGGATTATGGAGGAACGGCAACATTTAACAACCTCAAATGCAACATACAAATAAAATGAAAAAAATTATAATTATAATAAGAAACATTTATTCTGTGGTGAAACATGGATTGCCACACAAAATAATCATGATACATCATGAATCGATTTTTCGCCCGTCTCGAGTAGAAACTGCCATGAGTTCTGGATGTCCACTGAAACCAAATGAGAAAAACTCCGGATATGACTACAAAATGTCTGCGTTATTTTTAACTTACTCTAAACTCTAAAGCACCAGACCTGTCATCTCCATTAACCCCTTTTCTCCTAATGCGGTTCTGGAGCTAGTTTGGAGCTTATGATTAATTCCGAACCAGTCCTTTGTTTTCAGACATAAAAACCAGTTCCATGGCAGCACCAATACTTTGCTGGGTTAGGACAAAGAACCTCTTATGCCAGGGGCTGGGGGACGGATTATCACAAACAACTTTTTGTGACCACTATTACTATTAAAAAAAAAAAGAGGAAAAAAAAAAAAAGACTAAAATATGCAATGGGAAGCTCAAATGCTTTCAAGTAATGGGAACTGGAGAACTGATCACAATGCCATCTTCCAACTCTCCATTGTTGTTGTGCTTGCCACTAGCATTTGTTTTGCCCGATGTTTTTAGAGATGTACATAGACGTATATAGTGACATTTCTAGCCCATGGAAAAACAAAGCCAGTTTCTAACTTGCTGAACGTTTGCTTACTTTTTTGTGGCTATATTTCTAGACAATTTTATAAGCATATTTCTTTCCCTTCACATTTATATTATAAATAACAGCATCACAGAGAGCTTGGAGTCTATCCCAGGAGACTAAGGCAACAATGGGGGGTACACTCTGGATGGGATGCCAATCCATCGCAGGATACACATGCATTCACACGCTCATTCACACACTACGGGCAATTTAGGAATGCCAATTAGCATAATCTGCATGTCTTTGACAAGTTTGACAACATGCAAACTTCATGCATACAGACCCTGAGGCAGGAATCAAACCCAGAACCTGGAGGTGCAAGGAAACAGACCACTAAGCCACCGTGCCTTTATGTCATACTGTGAGGCAATAATATATCTGTCGAAACATTGGAGGAGTGGTGAGTTGACCTCACACTCCATAAACTGTTAACGGTAGCATGTGGGCACCGGGATCTGTACACAGGCAGAGCCGCGGGTAACCTCTAGCAATTAAAAAAAGAAAAAGCATTTCACAAAAGGACATTTTTAGTACTGATGACACCTTAGCCATTTCCTCGGTTTATCTACTCACAATTTTAAACCAAAGAACAGCATATTTCTTTCCGCTCACAGGTGTGAAGATGCTCCAAGACTGCATGGTACACTTCCCAGCTCAGGAGCCACCTTACAGCTCCTGGTTTGACTCATGATCACCTGGGGTTCCTCTGGGTTTCCCAGTTTCCCCCAAACTACATGCTAGTTTAAGAACTGAACTGGTTTCACTGGATATGAAGGGCTCAGTCTGAAATGCATGCAATAGTTTTTGGCTCCACCATGACCCTAACCATAATAAAAGATCTTAATGCGGATGAACGAACGAGTGGCTCAGCATGGTTCACAATGCATGCTTTGGGACATGGTATGTCCGTTGTCCATGTCAAAAAGGGATACAGTTACACTACAAGGTCAATGAGGGAGGATTTCACAAATGAAGTTCACTAAAATGTCCACACAGTGTTTAATGTTGAAGTCTAGTGTGTTCTTTAATATGCATGGAAATGAGTGTCTTCATTCCGACGCGTGCGCAGAACTTTAATGCTGTGCTCGTGAAACTAATTGTAAAGAAGTTTCCAGAAAAAGAACAATAGCTAACGTGACGAAATTTAAATGTACAATTCTAACGGTTTGTTCTTAAATGCTCACGCGTTGAAAGGTTTGCCCTGTCCTCTTATTAGCACAACTAGCTAATGTAACGGTACCTTTAATCCGTACACACCGATACACCTGCTGTGTAACCGAATTTCACATTAATGTCAGAGTTTGAGCATTACACACACATACGCATGTTTGTTAAATGTCCATATGTTATATTAGTGTATAACGGTAGACACACACGCACGCGCAGAATATTAATGCAATATCTCGGCTAAGCTTCTAGCTAGCCAATAAATATCACAGCGCACATTCAACTAGAAATGCTAATTAAATCAAAAGACACGCATCACTGACACATTTAAACACTACATTAGATTATCCACGTCCTAATTATTCACGCGTTTTTTTTTTATTTTTATTATTATTTAAAAAGGTAACAACTTACTCCAGGCTCGTTCCCAGCCATGCTGCCTCTTCTAGTGCTCTCAAACTGACACTCCAAGGTCACGAGAAAACACTTCCGGCGCAACCGTGATGCATGCTGGGATTTGAAGTATCAACGAACGATAACGATGTCAGTAGTGACACTTTTGTAGGGTGTCAGAAAAAAAAAGAAATCTAAACTAAACCCCAGGGGAGGCAATTCACAAAAGTAACATACACGACTGAGATTAGTCTAACGTACTAAAGATCACCAGAACTTTCCAGAATGTCAGTCCAGCCATTCTCCTCTGACATTTCTCTTCAACAAAGCACTAATAATCCACCTAGAGAGTTGATGTATTTAGTTCCCCCCCCCCTCACATCACTGTGAGGGTTTGAGTCCCACCTTCAGGTCGTTGTGTGAGGAGTTTGCTTGCTAGGTTTCCTCTGTGTACTCTGGTTTCCTCCCACAGCACAAAAACATGCAGCTTACACTAACTGACATTTCCAAACTGCCTGTAGTGTCTTAGAGTGAGTTCATGTGCCCTGCAAAGAACTGGCACCCTGTCCAGGCTGTACCCCACCTAATGCTCCGAGTCCCCTGCTATAGGCTCCAGACTTCCTGAGACCCTGTGCAGGATAACTGGTATAGAGAATGAGTGAGGGACTCTATGTAAAATACCAAATATTTGTACGAAACACCAACACACCAGCCAGTCTGTCACCAAACAACCTTACCAGCATTAAAGCCACAGAAATGCCATTTCCCCCCATTCTGATGAAAAGGACTGAAGCTCTTTATTTCCTGTATTTGTATCATTTGTATAAGACAATGCACTGCTTCCACAAGACTGGCTGATTAGATAACTACATGAACAAACAGGTTTACTGTTTACAGGTGTTGTTCTTAATTATGGAATTTAAACAAGCTACATTTACATGTATATACTACATGTCCCCCACCGAATACATCATACCAATTGTTCTGTACACTATAAAATCATTCATTAAAAACAAACAAACAAAAACAGCTTGAATTGAACAGCTTGAATGTGATATTTGCACATGCCTAAAAAATATATACATATGTATATTACAACATCTATCTTTTTCTATTTATAACTAGAGGTTTACCCACGACTCTGCCCACATGCAGATCCTGATGCCTGCGTGCCACCATTACCTGAGCATGGAGGTTGTGGTCAACTCGCTGCCACTCCCCACACCGCTGTTTCACTGACGATCTTGGCCCAATGCACCCAATGCAATAAGGAACGCCAGTGGCACAATCAAAGTATGATTTAAAAGTGGATGACGCTGCATTCTGGAACATGAGGTATGCTTGTGACACACCCACAAGATATAATATACATACTGTAACAGTGGATTAGAAACGCATGTGGCATGCTTATACTATAACATAAAAGTAGGCTGCCTACTGCCCACCTGCACAAACACCCGCCACCCTGCACCTGCCGCCCGCAGCCACAAACAGAATTTCTGTTTTATACAGTATATAGAGATTTTCCAATAGTAATTATTATTGTTGTGTTTTAAATTAATTAATAATTCATTCAAATAATAACATATGGTTTAATCAATCAATCAATCAATCAATCAATCAATCAAATTAAAAATTGCACACGTTTATCTTTTGGCATGTATCCACCAGAGGGCAGCGTAACCTAGCTGTTTGTGTCAAATCTACAGTATTACTGTATGTTCAAATTGCATTTGGAATTTAATTCAGTAGTTCATTTTTAACTACTTTATCCTACTTTATCCCGATTTTTTTACAATTATTACAAGTATTTTTACATTGCGACATCGAGTTAAGCTACGATATTTAACTATTAAATGTACAATTTTGCACTCAAACATATTTATTAAGGTGCCACCAAATAACTAAACAAGTGATAATAGGGTGTATATTCCCGTATACGTAAATTGCGTATATAACTTGTGCAGGTCCATATTTCAATCTTTATGTAATTAATTGTGAAGCACTGCTAGGAATTATGCAAATTCATCAAAAGACACTATGCACACATTCACACACTCTTTTCTTTCTATCCCAGGTAATGCAGTACACAAGGGCACCCTGGTTGCGCGCACACACCGAATGGCCTGCATTTCATTTATTTGCCCATGGAGGAAACCCACAAAGCACAGGGGAAAGGTGCAATCTACAGGCACACAGACAGTAGGTTTCCAGCAGTAATGTATTTCAAGCAGATATACTGACCCTATTAGCATATTCATCTTGTTACACAACAACCTTTTAATAACCTTTAACAAAATTGTAATAGCCTCATCACCCCCTGTTTGCACTGTATCACTCCCAGATGGACAGCTGGCCTTGGGACTGATATATACATTTGCCTGTAGCGCTGTGTCTGCCACCATGTCTGACATTTTGACCACCTACATCTGCCAGCCATGCATCTCCTTCACTGTTCACAACTGGCAACCCTCTAAAGATAGTTCAGGCTCTGCGAGATAAATTAGCATGAAGGTTACCATGAAGACATTTTCCAGGTTAGGTGATTAAAGTCTTCTTAAAAAATCTACCAGCTTGTAAACATCAAGCTTAATGACGACACTTTTAACTTTCGTTTTGTGCACATTGATGAGATTTAGAGCCTCATACTAAACGAATCACCCCGAGAGCAAGCATGTGCACTGACACATCATGTTGTCACCAAGAGGTGTAAGGTCCCAGGGGAGGAGGTGATGATAGTGTGCGTTTCTGAACTGATCATGGTGTCACTGGATGATATAATAAAACCAAAGTATTCACTGCCTGCTGTTTATTTAGTGTTATGTTTTAACAAATCATTTATTTTTTGTGAAAAATTAGCAAAGAGCATCCAATTAGACAGGAAAGATTTACACGCTCTGTTAATATAATCATACAAGCAGCAGAGGGGTAGAGAAAACAATCTGTAGGTCTGGGAGGTGTTAATGAATTTTCTATAACAGCGGCTCTGACTGTAATGCAGCTGAAAATCACAGGCTTGTATTAATGTGCTCGTTCAAAAACGTTATTGTTGCTATAGTGACTGGTCATTCATAGGGATTCACGCTACACATAAGCAAAGATTAATAATAATAATAAACATTGCAAAAACATTGAGTGCTCTTTTGATAGGGCTAGAAAGTCTGTAAAGAAGCCTTTATGTTACGATTAAGGAAGGAGTCTCCAGTGTCAGCACTTTGTAACAAGATAGAATTCGTACAGAAAATACTCAGACTGCTATCTCGTCTGACACAGACTGCTTTATGCCCATGAGGATTCATATATACCGTATTATTATGAAGGCATTTAAAGTTTTCAAGGATTTTAATCCATGTGGTTTATTTAGTCATTTTGAAGTTTAGCATCTGTTTAAGTTTAAGATTTTATTTTGAGGGGATGTTGCAATATTATTGACATTTGTTTCTTTTTTGAATGAAAGGGTCTGTACACATGTGTACATGCAAACAGAAATATCCTTTAAAATGTGCAATAAGTGAAACATTAAGAAAAGCCTATTTTCATTTCAGGACAGAATAAATTCTCGTTATGTAAAGGTAATCGAGCATAAAAGATTTATGTGTATTTACAAGTGCAAACGCGGTCTTGCAGCATCACTGACTCATTTCGTGTCTGCCTCACTTGTCTCTGCTTCTCTGGATACAAACATTAGCCAAATGATTCAAATGTGAAGTATTAAGAGATTTTATTTATTTATTTATTTATTTACTGGAAGCACATGGATTAATAGTGAAAATGAAACACCAGCGATTGTTACTAAGTGATACTTGCCCTGGCTTTCTCCTTTCATCCACACTCCTGATGTATCCTTGGGGAATGCAAACGGCACAGCTGGGGCCCAAATCCCACAGTGTCACCTTCCGGGGGAGTTAAATCACGAAAGGTTACACCGGAAAGAGACAGGAACAACAAGAAAGGGCGAACAGGTAGAATATTCAATACTGGCATCTCCTGAATCTTTGTTGAGTTTTATGCATTGGAAATCTTTTGACAGTTTTAGTTTTCCACGGTTCAATGATTAAAGGGTCCAACCTAGAAATCCCACCATTCTGCACCAGTCAGGCTCACACACATTTGCTCCTCTCCCAGTGGCAGGTGGCAGACTCGTGAATGCCGCATCAAGCCGAGACGATGGTGTGAATGTCTGTACGCCGCTCGCTGCCTTGTCATTGCACGACCTCGGAGCAGTTTGATATCAACCCATCTGGAGCCTTCCAGGCTGAAATGGAAAATTGGCATTCATTTCCATGCAGCTTTTTGACCTAAGGGCAGAAAAGATACAACTACTAACTATGTCAAACCGCTACTGTTTCTTAAACCTGTGTTCTGGATTGGTCATTCTTTTAACGAAGTGTTAATGATCTAAAATCTAGTAACCTACATACATGTTCTTATTCTCTTAACTAAGCTGCATGCAGGGTCGAGTGTTCGATTCCCGCCTCGGGTCCGTATGAGTAGAGTTTGCGTGTATTCTTTTGATGGGTTTCCTCCGGGTACTTTGGCTTCCTCCCACAGTCCAATGACATGCATTAGACTAGACAGGATTAGGCCAATGAGTGAGAGTGTGTGTGTGTAAGCGCCCTGCGATGGATTGGCACTCTGTCCAGGGGGTACCTCGCCTTGTGCCCAAAGTCTTCTGGGATAGGCTCCAGGCCCCTTGCAACCCTCTACACAGGATAAAGCGGTATAGACAATGAATGAATGAATGAATTCCCAAACTGTGGCTTTATTAAATGAGAAATTATATATATATTTTTCATTTTGGAGAACACTAACCGTACATCCATGAATGATGATCCTGGCCGAGGTGGCTCTGAGCCCTCTGCAATCATTCCTGTGAATTTTCAGCGAGTGGAACGCCTGATCAATAAATCTTATATTGATGTTGTTATCGTCATTTGCTTCATTATATGAAACATATAATATAAATATGAACCAGATGCTATGTTCAAGTTTACCAGTACATTAAACACTCACACATTGCACTGTATGTCAATACAACTGTACAACTTTTTTTTTTTTTTTTTTTACATTTTTTTATTATATTGGTTTTGGTTTTTGTTCCCTCTAACATGTTTAATCCCAATTTATTTAAATTTATGTCATTTGGTGTTGGTTTAAAAAGCAGCTTGCTGCCTGTGACTAAATATTAAAATGTGTGTGTGTGTGTGTGTGTGTGTGTCTCTGTGTGTATGTGTGTGTATAGGGAGTCTTTACTAAAACCGAACCTTTTTTCTATTTAACTGCACATTCTTACAAGCCATTTCGTCAGCTGTCCATTTCCTCAAACACATCTACTGAGTCAAATGTACCAGCGTGAAACGAGGCAACAAAGTAAAATGTGAAACGTACCAATTACATTTCGCTTCATGATGGCGTTTTATTTAAAGCGCTTCTCATTAGTTCTCTATTGATGTGTAATTATTGCGTCTGTACTAAGAGGAAAGCTCTAATCCTTTCATTTCAAATCTCAGCCATGATTCAGTACTCACGCAGAGGATAAACAGCAGTGCATCTGTGCCAAGAGGCAGCCGAGTGCAGCAATGATTTTGATTCGATTTTCTTAAAAACTTGGAGGTCTTGGAGGTGCAGATAAGGTGAAGCTTTTAAAAAAAACTTCTTGTATTGTTTACATGTAAAGTCTGTGTTGCTTGTTGAGAAAAAAAATGGTAGAAGGTAAAAGTAGGGCGGCATGGTGGCGTAGTGGTGAGCACTGTGGCCTTGCACCTTCAGGATCGGGGTTGGATTCCTGCCTCGGGTCTGTGTGTGTGGAATTTGCATGTTCTCTCCATGCTTGGTGGGTTTCTTCACACACAAAGATGTGTGTCTGGATACTCACAGTCTAAAGAAACTAGACTGTGGTAGGCTAACTGGCATTTCCAAATTGCTCATAGAGTGTGAGTGTGTGCATGCCCCTTAATGGATTGACATAAAAATAAGTGAGTGTAAAGACAGAAATCAGACATCACTTCAAAACTTTCTCCCAAATGTAGAGACAAAGGTGTGTGTGGGGAGGAGCTTTTCAAAATTATTAACTTCCCAAATTAATGTTCTTATCATAACAGTATTATATAATGAAGATAAAATGTTTTTGTAAAATATAAATCTATGTTGAGGATTTTTTTTTTTAGAAACCAATATAATTAATTCTGTCAGAAAAATCAGTAACATCAGTTTTATCAGGATTGAGCTAAGATATTTTATGACATCCATTGTTCAATAGTAGTTATGCCGTTTGGTTGCCCAAATAAAATAAATCCTTATACAACTACTGATTAATTATCCGTAATTAAAAAAATAAATAAAAATTAATAGGCCCTAAAATTTAACCCTGAGGTATACCACAGGACAAAACAATAAATTATGAGGACTTTCACTGAGAGGTAGAACACAAAGTACTTCCTCATATACATGATGTTCCTACATGATATACCTGAGCCTGCCTGGAATTAAACATCGGTATCAGCTTGCTTTAAGATACCATTTATAATGTTGGGTAGATCAGGTTCCATGGTGTACATTCAGCTGAAGGTCGACAGCAATGTATATAAGATATAGTTTTTTCCCTCCTAAACCAATTACAGAAGAGGTTTCAGAACAATTTTAGGAAACTTGAGTGAACAATAGATATGAAGGAAACTCAAGAAGTGATGAGTCAGAATGAGAGATATCCAATAATGGGTAAACAACAGCGTGTTAAAAAAAGTTTGTGAGAAATCACATCAGTGAATTATCCACAATGCAAAGTAAGAAATGACCAATTGCATTAATTTCTTCATTCGACAGTGTGATGATGAAAATGTTTAAAGGTCAAGTGTCTGAGTGAACATGAAACACAGTATCATATAGATCTAGCAGGGGTGATGGATAAAGCTGACTTGACATAATGAGATATACCTAAGAGTTTATCTATGTAGCTATTGAAGATGAACATCTAGATGTGTCTATAATGTCAATAACCTCAGTAATAAACATATAAAAAATGTGTAATGAAATTTAAATATCTATTAACCTGACATACATAAGGCCACGATAAACAGTACTGTTCGGAAAAAGAATGAGTTGAGCATTCAAGAGTCTTATTGAGATGACAGGATGTTCCATAATCTATCTATCTATCTATCTATCTATCTATCTATCTATCTATCTATCCATCCATCCATCCATCCATCCATCCATCCATCCATTCATTCATATATCTGATGGATGAAACATGCCCATGATCAATCAAATTACTGAATTACTGTGATAATGCTAAGTTTTTTGTGTCTTGTGCTGCTCAGTACAGCATTTTACATTGTCATTTCTCGTCTGGTACAGTTATAAAGGGGATATTTGGAGTGCTAGGCCTCCTCTGATGGTTATAAACAGGGTTATTCCATGGTCCATTTAAATGACATTTTAAATAAGAGCACAAAGGTTAATACTCTAAATTAGATGCACATGTCTTATAAATTGTGCAGCTTCCTGGTTTAAATCACGTTCATTTCCATTCATTATAATCAGAGCACGTGCTGTTCTCCGGCGCTCCTGTCTTTCAGTACAGCATAATCATGTACAATTATCAGTCCTGCCTCTGAGTCAGCCATATTCATTTTCTTAATGTTCTCTCTAACCGTACGGCTTCCATTTCTCATATTAGCTCTACTTGTTTCGCCTGTTAGCATCCTCTGAGATCCCACCTTTTTATATTAAGGCCGGTCTGACAGCTGGCTGTCAACGTACTTAATTTTAGTCTGTTTTGGAACAAGTGGAAAATTTCCAATAAAAGTAATCAAGAGAAGTCATTTTGTGCATTCGGTAAAGTGGGATAAATACAATTTATGTCTGAAAGTACGGTACGTGGGCACCTGAGTACTGAGCATCCCATTCCAAAAGCATCTGCATTAATATTAAATATTTCCCCATTTGTTACTGTCTTCATTCTTCTCATAAGGCTTTCCATTTCAATCATAGTGCTTGCTAGTAAAGGGAAAGTGTAATGCCATAGCATACTGAGACATTCTATACAATTGGGTGCTTCCATTTTTGCGGCAACAGTTTGAACAAGATGAATCATACATGGGTGTGATGATCAGGTGTCCACATATTTTTGGAAACATTGTGCATGCGCTCTGTGAACACCCACATCCAGCTGCTAAAGCTGTATTTAATGCAGGGTTATTCTACTTATAATAATGTTTCATCATTTAAAGGGGGTGTGGCCTATTCTTAAAGGCAGACTGGTCAGCACATGGTTCAATTAAAAATTATTCCTTGACTAATCTTTTCAAATTTTCCCTCCTTTAACTACACAGTAAAATCTTGTGTGGTGAAGTAAGACTTTTACAGTTTCATTTGAAACTTTAAGAGGTCCAGCTTGACCTATATAAACACTGTATAAAATTACACTAAGTAAGCAGTAAAGACAGTCCCATATGACCTGAACAAACCATGTGGATAAAAAAAAAAGAAAAAAGTCTTTATTCATTTTATGCTTGATGTTGCATATTTTGCAAGCAATTAAATTGATGTCTTGTTTAATATATATTTTACACACTGCATCTAAAAAAATAAAATATCATGGAGAAGTATATATATATTTTTTATAATTTAATAAAAAATGTGAAACATCCATATATTCTACATACATTCCACATAAAGTGAAATATTTTTAACTATAAAATGTTTTTTGTTTTCATTTTGATGATTACGAGTAACAGCTCATAAAAATCTAAAAATCCAGTATCTCAAAATATTAGAATATTTCCTAAAAACAATAATCCAATGCAGAAATGTCCAATTACATGGCACCCCATATCATCATTGACTCATTGGAGTATAAACTTGTGAAGATATCTGTGCATGGTGGCTCTTGAAGCACTGACCCCAGCCTCAGTCCATTTAAATCAGTTTGGCTCCTTAAGGCTGCAGTCATCCCTGTTACTTGTTCACCTTTTCATACCACAATTTCCTCTGCCAGAGAAAGGAGACGTCAACTTTATGTTTGGGAGAAAGAACATTTCTGAAGATTCACCATAACGTAGGGGGGAAAAAAAATGCTTTCTCTGCTAGTGATGACGTTTTCTGACGTTTTCACAGGAGCCCAATGACTCCCATTGCCATTTAGTTGAGTTTGTGGTGTATATACTCTCACTCACAGGAACACATTTAAACACCAGCTTTAAAGTTGTCCTTTAAAGTTCCATAATGTTCAAGACATCATTATGAATAGGCACATTACTCAGTCTGTTCCTGAACTTTACGTGCATTGTCTTCCAAACAAACCCATCACGAATTCTGTCTTCTCGGCATCAACAAGAAAGATAAAACCATGGCAGGTTATTTAAGAGGACTGAGCTGCAAAGATAACTGAATAATCTCTCAGTAACACCAAATTCAATTAACATGGAGGCGTGATGGGGAACCTGTGACATATCATGTTAGAACTAGAGATGGATTATGACGCAGTTGCAATATTGCATTTGATTCAGTACCACAGTGCTTTTGAATGTTTGATTCGTTGATTAATTTTCTGTAATGTACAATATGTTCTTCACTGAATACAAAAAAAAATTTAATCATTGGCAAATCTCTGTAATCTAAAAAGCAGAAAAAGCTCCAGGGTGTGTTCTATCATACCACCATCTTCCCCTATAACATTTTTTTCCCCTTCTTATTTGTTGGTTTGTAAGATTACATCTGGTACCATTAACGATCGCCATCAAGACATACCGGAGCTCCAGTTCTCTTCAAACTTTCTTTATGCTGTTCACTCTTTCCAGAAAGAAGTCACATGGGATGACAAACAGATAGCAAATGTGAAAAACTAAATCACTTTATCTGGCCCACATACTGATATTAACCTCTGAATCTAAATCTAGCTCGATTCAACCTCAATAATACCATATCTTTGGTATTATTTATATTTATATAAATAATCCTTAAAGTACTTATTATCCTTATATATCATACGTATATATTATAACATATTATAACTTAAAGATTAGGGCTTAAGAAATGTTTCCAAACCTTTGGCGATAAGCTTTATCTTACATGCCCCCACCTGCAACTCATACCTTTTAAATGGCCTTTTAAATAAGTCTTCTTATAGCGCCCCCTGGTGGAGGGGAGGCCCAAAGTGATAACCAAGCCAAACAAGGGTTAAATGCAAGACTCACCCAGAATCTCTATACAGTAAACATTTTCAAGACATTTTCGAAGCTAAAACCTGTTTTTCCCCCCCTGTTATGCATATTTCTCAAAGTGCTGACATTCTCAGTGTGAAAATTATGAAAGAGAACTCCTTAGTGGAAAGAAAGTGAGGATTTACAGTCTTGACCTCATTTTAGAGTTATGGTTTGAGGAAGGGGAGGGATATTAAATTACACTTGCACGGTTCAGCTCATTAATTTGAAACCAACAGAATGGATGACTGGAAATGAATAGGCCGCGAATGGGAAGCCTCGCTGATTAAACCTGGAGTGCCACACTGAGCAACACACCATCAATCATCATAAAAGCCTCCCACAAGCCCCAGAACATGGGGGCTTCTCTCTCTCTCTCTCTTCTCACAGACAACATTAGTTTTGCGCATTTCAACCTGAGACCTCTTATAGGAAAGGATGAATGTGCAGTGTTGCGTCGGAAGTTACACAGGTCATTTGTGTTATTTCTTAGGGAACGCTAGCTTTCTGAATCAATACCATATAGACCCAATAGGGAGAGCTGTTGACAGGAATGCATCATAAAACATTCATCACTTAAAAAACGATTATGATGAATCAAAATACTTGACGTGGAATACATTTGCCAATGAGTTATTTTAAGTAAAAAGAATACCTGGTAGTCATTTTTACAGTAGTTGTTTAAATAATACAAATTTAAACAGAAAATTCTGGTCAGCTGTTTTTCTTTTGCTTATTATGCATGTGCTTTTTTGATGTAGGTATTTTTTATGGGATTGGACAAGTGTCACGTTCCCGGGGTGTTGTTGTGCGGCATAAACGCAGAGGATCCAGGTTTTTAAAGGAAACGATGTTTTATTTAAACACAAAACAGGCAGGGAAACTCAACAAACAAATAGACTTTAAATGAAACGGAAACTAAAACACGTATAGACAAAACAAAAGACACTAGGAAACAGGCATACATGACTAATATAAATGAACAGTTGCAAGACAACACAGGAGAACTAAAACAAACTATTTATAATAAAACTAATAACCAACTCGGTTCAGGTGAGCGCCCCCTGGTGACCTGACCGAGTTGCCCCATGGGAACTGAAGTCTAAACAAAGGAACTACAAACGAAAATTACAGGGCGCTTTGGCGCCCTCTAGGGGTTATCCCTGACATAACCCCCCCTCAAAGGGCGCAACTCCGGGGCGCCACAGGAGGTCCAGGGCATCCCCCCCAGGGTCCAATGTCCGCCCCTCTCACCCATAGGCTGGCACCTATGTCCTGTGGGCCAGGTGGCTTCATGCCCCCGTTGAAGCAGGGCGGCGGAGACGGAGGAAGCTCGCCGTCCTCTTTGACGCTGGGCGGTGAAGGCAGTGGGTGCTCGTCGTCCTCGGTGACGCAGGGCGGCAGAGGATGAGGAGGCTCGCTGTCCTCGGCGGCGCATGACAGCGGCGGCGGAGAAAGAGGATGGAGCTCGTGCTCCTCGGCGGCGCATGAAGGCGGCGGCGGAGGAAAAGGAAGCTCGCTGTCCTCAACGGCGTACGAAGGCGGCGGCGGAGGAAGAGGATGGAGCTCGTGCTCCTCGGCGGCGCATGAAGGCGGCGGCGGAGGAAGAGGATGGAGCTCGTGCTCCTCGGCGGCGCATGAAGGCGGCGGCGGAGGAAGAGGATGGAGCTCGTGCTCCTCGGCGGCGCATGAAGGCGGCGGCGGAGGAAGAGGATGGAGCTCGTGCTCCTCGGCGGCGCATGAAGGCGGCGGCGGGGGAAGAGGATGGAGCTCGTGCTCCTCGGCGGCGCATGAAGGCGGCGGCGGGGGAAGAGGATGGAGCTCGTGCTCCTCGGCGGCGCATGAAGGCGGCGGCGGGGGAAGAGGATGGAGCTCGTGCTCCTCGGCGGCGCATGAAGGCGGCGGCGGAGGAAAAGGAAGCTCGCTGTCCTCAACGGCGTACGAAGGCGGCGGCGGAGGAAGAGGAAGCTCGAAGTCCTCGGCGGCGCATGAAGGCGGCGGCGGAGGAAGAGGATGGAGCTCGTGCTCCTCGGCGGCGCATGAAGGCGGCGGCGGAGGAAGAGGATGGAGCTCGTGCTCCTCAGCGGCGCATGAAGGCGGCGGCGGAGGAAGAGGATGGAGCTCGTGCTCCTCGGCGGCGCATGAAGGCGGCGGCGGAGGAAGAGGATGGAGCTCGTGCTCCTCGGCGGCGCATGAAGGCGGCGGCGGAGGAAAAGGAAGCTCGCTGTCCTCAACGGCGCTGTGCATCGACGGAAGCTCGCCGTTCTCGAGGGCACTGTGCAGCGACGGAAGCTCGCCATCCTCGGCAGCACTGTGCAGCGACGGAAGCTCGCCGTCCTCGAAGGCACTGTGCAGCGACGGAAGCTCGCCGTCCTCGAAGGCACTGTGCAGCGACGGAAGCTCGCCGTCCTCGAAGGCACTGTGCAGCGACGGAAGCTCGCCGTCCTCGAAGGCGCGGTGCGGCGGCGGCAGCTCGTTGCGCTCGTCGTCACTGCCGCACTCGCTTTCATCGTCGAGACTATACAGCATATAGTAGCGCTCACCGCTGTCATCGTAGACCGCCATGCAGTTGAGCTCACCGTCTTCGTCGCTGCTGAAACCCGGGAAAGGAGCTGGCAGGTCTGGACCTTCCTCGAGGCGTATCTGCATCAGCATTTCCTGGAGGTCAGCTACCTGCTCCTGCAGGTTACGGATGCGCCATTCATTCCCTTCGGCGCTCCGCCCGACGCTGCTCCAGTTTAGCTGGGAGGCTGCTCCCGGCTGTGCATACCGCCCGCACACCGTTCCTTGTAGCCGCACGCTGTGGGGTGCTCCTTCCCCCCGCTCACCTCCGAAACTAGACCTCCTGGTCTCTGCCTTCCGGCCGGTGCGAGGACTCATGTCACCCCGAGCTGCGCCACCTCTGAACGGCGTGCGCCGTATCGCCAGCCGGCAGCCGTCCCAGTCACGCTGCCGATTTAGCTCCTCTTGCTCCTTCCTTTCCGGTTTCCCTCTCCGCCTTCCACTACGCCGTTTGGTTCTCCGGCTACCTTCCACGCCGGCTCCCCAAACTCCAAACATCGTTGCCCCCCCCAAAAATAATCTCCCCGGGCAAGGGCTCCTCTGCTATGCCTCTTTTTAGGTCTTGCAATCTGTCACGTTCCGGTGGGTGTTGTTGTGCGGCATAAACGCAGAGGATCCAGGTTTTTAAAGGAAACGATGTTTTATTTAAACACAAAACAGGCAGGGAAACTCAACAAACAAATAGACTTTAAATGAAACGGAAACTAAAACACGTATAGACAAAACAAAAGACACTAGGAAACAGGCATACATGACTAATATAAATGAACAGTTGCAAGACAACACAGGAGAACTAAAACAAACTATTTATAATAAAACTAATAACCAACTCGGTTCAGGTGAGCGCCCCCTGGTCACCTGACCGAGTTGCCCCATGGGAACTGAAGTCTAAACAAAGGAACTACAAACGAAAATTACAGGGCGCTTTGGCGCCCTCTAGGGGTTATCCCTGACAACAAGCTGCACTGGGTTTCTAATTGTCCTCCCAACTAGTAACTGTAGCTCCAGGGACCCTGATTCAACCCCAAGCTCAAGGCACTGTCTGGAGGTTTCACATGTTCTCCCTGCTGCTGTATAGCATTCCTTTTTGTTCTCTCTTCAAAAAAAAAAAAAAAAACATGCACGTCAGCAGATTGCTTACGCTAAGCTTATGCCTCTAGGTCTGAATAAGTGTGTGATCATGCGCGCGCGCGTGTGTGTGTGTGTGTGTGTGCATGGTGCTCATAATGGACTGGCATCCCATTCAGGGTGTATTCCCATCTTGTTCCCAATTTGTGAGAACCAACATGACAGAGGTTGCCAGGGTTGCATTTTTACTCTGAAGTGGACCAGTTTCGGAACAAGGTTTGCAGGTAGAAAAAACATCAAGCTATAAATATTTCCATAAAGCAACGTGAAGGTTGAAAGCTGTAGATGCAGACACTGTGTCTATGGCATACACAGCCAATGCTACTTAGTGTTATATTGAACCCGAGGAAATAGAGATTACAATTGCAGATACTGGAAATATGAAATGCCTGCAAACAAAGTCTGACAAGCAAAGGAAAGAAAAATGTATCTTCCTTCATGGGCTGGTTTTAAGGTGCAGACCTGGCAACCGTGACCAGGATCCTGATGATGACTGACTGACTGAAATGTTATTAGTCCAAATCCTTTTAATCTACTGTTACGGCTGTGGCACAGAATAATGTTAATTTGAAAGATGTACATTATTTTTTGTCATCCTATCAGGTTTTCACCTACTGTACACATGAAATAAGAAATGTGAAATGCAAATACAGTATGGATTAATATGGATTACAAAACTATTTGCTCACCTGCCTTCAAAGCCATATAAACTTGAGTAACATCCAATTCTTAATCCATAGGGTTTAATATGATGTTGGCCCACCCTTTGACCCCCTCTTACATTCCATTTACTGTATATATTGAATTCTCCCTTATGAATTTTTGGCTTAAGAATTAAAATTTTGCAAGCAATTTGCATCAGCATACAAAGCATTTTCAGCTTAAGAATTAACGAGCGAACCAAACTGAACCGAACGCCGGCTATGTTGTGCTAAGTTCAGGAGCCGTTCAAAACTTGTTTTTCGTTAGTGGAAAGCTAAGTGAAGTGAGTATTATGAATTTCACGATATTTTTTTGTCAACAAAAGCTGTTTTGAAAAAGTCAACCCATGATGCCAACACTGTCTTCGGTATGCGTTCAAAAGCTATGTGATTTTGATTATTTCATATAAAAATAATTTGTATATTTTAAAAAATTATATTTTGGCTGGAGGAGATTATCTGCATTATTGTGTATTTATGTGTATCGCTATATCTAAAAAAAATGCCTTGAGAACTAATGAATTAAATGAATGAATTAAATTTGTATGCCGAGGTTCTGGTACGTCTATCCAACTAGGAACCTTTGTAGTCCATCTAGGGACCGTGGAGGCCAGTGGTGACCATTGTATTTTTATCCCATTTTACGGCAGTGATAGGGCCTCCAGTCATCATTCACAGACACAATCACACACTACGAGCAATTTGGGAATGCTAATTAGCCTAATCTGCATGTTTTGTGGCTGTTGGAGGAAACCGGAGTACCTGGAGGAAACCACCAAGCACGGGGAGAACATGCAAACTCCAAGCACACAGTGATGGGCAGTTTGAATCATTTTAGTGACTCGGTTCATTGAATCATCAAAATGAACAGATCTTTTTTGGAGTCATTTAGTTCATTTCATTCTTTTAACCAGAATTAAAATAAAATGTTACATTTTCAGTAAACAGATCCCCAATGCGTCTACATACACACATTTAGGCTATTGTTCCAGTAATGAAAATATTACAATGCAGCTAAGGACATATTATAAACAGAATGAGCAGCCTCACCATCATATCTTCTAGTCCGAGTTGTTCGTTCTTTCGAATCTATTGCACTTCATAGCCTCTATGGCAGTCACGTGACAAAAGAACGAACGACTCAGGACTAGAAGACTCATTGAGGAGAATCGCTCGATTCTGTTTCCTGTGTATTGCACTGCATCTATGGGAGACTCACGTGACAAAAGAAGACTCAAAGGTAATGACTAATTTCTGTTTCCTGCACATCACCTAGGGAGGTTTTGCGATGCTTTACGAAGCTTTGCACATGCGCGCCCAGTAGAAAATGAACGAATCACTCTCCGAGACTACTCGCTCTTTTGATTCACGTTAAAGACTCGTTGAAAAAGAACGAATCATTCACGAACGACACACCACTAGCACGGACCCCGGACCCTGGATGTGTGAGGCCACAGGGCTTCGGCTAAAGCAGCTTTGTGACAATGACTATTGTTTAAAAGCGCAATATAAATTCAACTGAATTGAATTGAATATTAGGCGGCACGGTGGCTTAGTGAGAATAGAATAGAATAGAATAGAATAGAATGCCTTTAATTGTCACTATGCACATATACAATTTGCACCATATACATGTACAATGAGATTGAGAGCATCTCACTACTCAGTGCAACAATAAAAAAAATACACACAGACGTTCAGACATTAAACCATTAAGTAAGGAGAGTGTGTAGGTGTGTGCCCTGAGAAGGACTGGCATCCCGTCCAGGTTGTACCCCGCCTTGTGCCTCCTGGGATAGGCCCCCCGAGACCACCCTGTATACAGGATAAAGTGGTATAGACGACGATGAGTGAGTGAAGTTGAATGCAGGATTTATCATGTCATAACAAATTGTTTAAAAAAAAATTATATCTTCATTTTCAAAATGCAATAGCTTTAAACATCCAGCCATTGAATCGATATTGGAAAGGCCAACATCGTTTTTTTTTTTTTTTTTTTGAAACTCTTGCGCATGCGCGGTTAATCACACCGGAGTCAGTCAATTAAGGTTATGGACCGCTCGGCTGTGGTGCGCGTTGTGTATCCGGGGTCCATCACTCTCCCCTACACGGGCGTTACGGCGTGGATTACAGACGAGCGCGGCCGCGTGTGTGAAAGTGCGGCGGGACGCATGATTTATGATCCGTGAGGCGGGACCTGAGGGGGGACCAATTGGAAATCCCGAGCACAGGGAGGAGGAGGAGGACGAGTGCGAGGTGGGAGGGCGGTGTGAGTTGGGACATGTCCTGCGGCGCCGTCAGCGCCTTCCGCGGGGTTTAAAGCGTGACGACGCGGGACGCGAGTCGGGAGTTTTTATCGCGATCCGGCATCGGTGCGTGCACGCGCAGTCGGCACGAGCCGCGCGTCTCCGTCAGCTGTTTCTTCTTTCTCATTATTCTTTTTTTTCTTTTCTTTTCCTTCTCTCCTCCTCGCGTTCATCCCTATCTAAGACTGAGACTGGGTGATAAAAGTGCAGGACTTTCCGTCTCTTCTCTGAAGATGTATCAGGGCCACTCTCAGGTAAGATGCCATCCCGAGTGCGATTAATATTTAATCAAGAACGGCATCATCGGATTTTATTTAGAGTGCGTGAAGGTGGGTAAAAGCCCACGGTTATTCATAAGTCATGATCGTGATCTGCGCCGTCGTTTCCGTGCAAATGCTGCATGTTAAGGCACTTCTGAGGAACCTGAGGAGATCAACATCAAAGCCAAGAAAGCGCATCAAAGCTCAGTTTGTGTTCCTCCTCCTCATTCCAGAGTGTCTTACATACTGTAACAAATCAATGCTATAAAATGACATTCAAAAGAGCCTTGTTAATGTTTTTATTTGATTAAAAAAAGATCCCTAAAGCTGAGGATTTTGCTTTCTGTTAATGCTTAAAGTAAAAGGAGGAACCTTTCATCCAAGAAGCTCATTTTTTATTTTTTTTTTTATAACGGCATTTGGCACCTGATGTGATGATCATAATTTAGATCCTCCAAACATCTGCTCAGTTTGTGCTCCTGCTGACTGCGGAGTATCTTGCGTAATAGTTGAACGCTATGAAATTTCTTTTTAAAAAGACTTTCATGGAAAACTTTGAAACGGACGATTTGACAATTTCAGAATTTTCATTACAAGTAGAACTTCGAAGAACCAAAGAGGAACATTTTATTTAGCCCGTATACTTTTGTATAACTGTATTTGGCGCATCTGATGAACCTGAGGCAATAATCATGATTTTTTTTTTTTTACATCAGTGGTTTATTTCCCTCTATCTTGTTTCTTTAATGTTGAATTGACAATTTTCATTTTTCTAAAGGTTCAGAGAACTTAAGTAGAACACTCAAATAAACCTTTATCCAAGAGCCCCCCCCCCCCCCCCCCTTTTTAAAAAACAAACAAACAAACAAAAAAAACAAACAAACAGTATTTGGAACCTGATGTTATAATCATAATTATCAAAGTTAGATAAGTGTTCTTATTGTCCTACAGTGGCTTGAACTTGATAGGAAACTCCTCTTGTTGCTGGAAACTGCGGAAGTGTTAAGTTGTCTTTTTCTAGTGCAGGCTACAACTTTTGTACTTAGACCTCTACAACCCACTGTTTTCTATATTTTCAAAGAACATGTTAATTGCTACAGTAGCTCCGGACAGCTTTACGTGTCTTTGCGCTCACTCAGATGTTTTTAGCAGTATTAAAGCAGATGCTCAGTTTGTGTTCCTGCTGACTTTGCATAATACTTTCATTTTCATTTAATAAGTAAAATGAGTCATTTTCATTTAAAAAGACGTTTGTGGAAAACTTTAGAACTTTCATTTCATGAAGAATTTTCATTTCAGGGAGGACTCCACGTAGAACTTAGAGCACTCAAAGAGGAAGTCTTTATGTAAGGAATCTACTTTGTATAATGTATTGGCCACATCTGAGGAACACATCTGAAGTAGAACACTCAAAGTACTTCTGAGGAAACTTTTATCCAAGGAGCCTTTTTATAACCGTATTTGGCACCTGATGTGATAATCATAATTAGGAGTCACCAAACATCTGATCACTTCCTTCCTATTCTAGAGTATCCTGTATAATAAATTAATCAAATCGTTTGATTTGATTTGAAACCCTAAACTGATTTTTTTTCCTTTTCTGAGTAGAACTGAATAGAACACTCAAAGAACCCCTGAGGAACTTTTTACATAAGGACCAAAAAGTTTATTATTATTCTTAATACTATTATTATTTCATTTTTTAATTTTTTTATTCTCTGGCACTCTTAAGTCAAGTCAAGTCAATTTTATTTATATAGCGTTTTTAACAATTGACATTGTCGCAAAGCAGCTTTACACAATAAAAAGAAGTAAGTTTGTATGCAATGTGTATGAATCAAAATCAATTAAGGGTTTTTCAGGATTTTCCTTTCAGAAAGAGCTCATCGAGAATGCAAAGAAGCCTTAAGTAACACTTTATCTGCAGTATATTGGCACTCCCGACAAACGTTCAGTGATGATCATGATCTACAGTTATCAAACACGTCAACTGCTCAGATTGTGTTCCTTGTGATATCAGAATATCTTAAGTAAAAGTTACGAAACACTTTTAAGGAGATGTTTTTTTTTGTCCATGCCGTTGTCTAGCATCCTGTTTGGTTTGTCCTTTTGAAGTTTTTTAAATGTCCAACCCTAAAACAGAGAGCTCTGGAAACGAGGATAATGCATTTATTTTAGGCAGCAGACCTGGTTTATGGTAGTCTTAGAGCAAAAGCTGCTGTCTCATCCTGTGAAAAGCTTTGCACGGTTGAACGTACGTATTGTCCTTATGTGGCTTGAACTTGAACTTTTCTAGTGTACTTAGAGCTCTGTAAGCTATCTTCAAAGAACATATTAATAGCTAGCTCTGGATGAAATGTACAGGAGATGACGGCCTAAGACATATATTATCAGCTTTACACGTGTTCGCACCTTCCCTCTGAGGTGTTTCGTGGTATTAAAGCAGACGATGGATCTTGATTGGCCGATCAACTATTGTATGTTTAGAATTAGTGGAAAATACTGGCAAAGTGTAGGGATGGGAATCACCAGAGACTGAATGATACGATATTCCCACAATAGCTTGGTGCTAATTCGATTTCTATTGTGATTATTTTTGTGATTTTATAAATAACCCTGGATCAGTATTTTTATTTATTTATTTATTTACATTTTCCCGCCTCAAATGTTAATTAAACAATCATTTAAAAAGCGGAGGCGATATATGGATTGCTACACATAAGAATCACGATACACCTCTGAATAGTTTTTTTCCCCCCCTGTCTTTAGGATATAGCGCCATCATTTTCACAACTCGTGAAACTCGTTCACAATTCAATTCACAAACAAGGGTTAAACACCGACTCGTTAATATGAGCAAATCTATACGTGAAACTTATCTCTTGTGCTCATGAAAAAGAAGCGCAGCATAAGTGAGTTTCACGAGTGCAACCTCCAACGATCCCAGCATTGATTATCTGCAGACAAAACAAAACAAAAAAACCAAAACCAGTTGAGTTCCCTTGTTTACGTTTTTCAGTGTGGCACAAATCCACTGTAGCTATCACCTGAATGCACACTCCACATCCATGTGGTTCACATCGGCTCACCGTGACCTTCATAGAGCCTCTTGAACTCCGGCGTCGTCTGCTAGCTCTCACATGACTGATGATGCTGCGCTTGCACTTCGCAGGAACTGCCGTCAGGTGCGATTTGCTCCAGAGGGTTTGACGCCTTGACGCTAATATGCTTCCCGTTGCAGATGAGAATAAATCAGTGTGTGTGTGTGTGTGTGTGTGTGTGTATATGTGCAGAAAGCCCCTCCTCCTTGTTCTCCCAGGACAGAGTATATTGTTTGTGACCGATGGTTTGGGGAAGCTCTTTATTTGTCAGTAATTTTGCTGCGCAAGCAGAGATCTACATACGGAAAGATTTATGCGTGTTTTTCTTTTTTCTTTTTAAAGGCATGACACACCGACGCTAGCACGCTGCTGTAAAAGGTCTTATTAAATCGGTGAGTCTGCGCTGCTAGACCGTGACAGGCGCTTTGAGCTGAGAGCTGAACCTAGGCCACACACACAGAGAGTGTGTGAGATGTACTGTAGGCTCGCACAGTTTACACTCTGCATTCATTTGGAATGAAATGAAGTTCTTTCATGATCTTGCAAAAATAGAAATTCTAGTTTTCAGAGATAGTGTAAGGGAAAATAAAAACAAAAATCTTATAGACAGGGTGAAACTGATTCGTCAGCTTGGATTATGGGATAAGATGAAATAGCAGAACTAACACATACAGTGTACAGTATCTACCAAGATAATATGAGGGGCGTCCAAGTCCAACTGGGCCTTGTGATGAATTTTATGGTGAATGAACGCGTAAAACCGATGACATTTTAAAGAAGACTTCTGCTTTAAATAACCCTGTAAATCAATGAATCATGACCCTGGCTGATGTGGCTCAGGCTGCAGAAAAAAAAAGAAAAAATGGACCAGTTTGATCAGAAATGGCGTTTTGTTTTTGCATTACCTCATTCTGCCCACTGCACCAGTTGCACATTACAGGAACTCAACTGGGAGTTATTGCCACATCCCCCTGTATATTCCTGTCCTAACTCCAAGACATGTTAAAGGAGTTCCTGGGAGGCCAGGGTTTCAGACGTGCAGCCGCCAGTCCGATCAAGCGCTAGTTAGACACTGGGATACGTGCATTAGTGTAGCAGAGGATTATACGGAGAAATAAAGGGACTTTTTACTCTCATAACTGTGTTCTGTTATTCTGTACAGTTGAAAGTCCCGCTTTGATTTGAACGGCCCTTGTAGATATGGTACGTAAATATGCATTAAAGTAATTATATTTAGGGGCCAATCACCAATATCAGCTCAAGCCTCATCTGTTCAATCATAATTTGTTGCAAAGCTCAGAGAGGGAAAGTTTAATGTTTTTTTAATAATCTATGTAAATCTTAATGAAATTAATTGATTCTGACGAGGCCAGTAGAATTTATACAGACTCTTGTGATTCAATGTCTTTATGTATATATTTATCATATTATCAACCACAATAAAGCAGGCCACATTTTGCAATAGGGATCTAACCTGAACTGTTAAAAAATACGACACGGAACTACGTTTATGCAGAATATGTAAAATTGTAAGTACAAGTATACGGATTAGGGCTGGATTAGGACCAGATTAGGACTGGATTAGCGGCAGGACACATGATACGCTTGCTGCCGTTGCAGTATGATGCACATTTCTGTGTACAGTAGTAGTGTCAGGTCTTCACTCCATTCTTAATTCATTGTTATTAGTCAGGGCTGGCTGAGTGGTTAAGGCATTGGCCTATGGTTCAGAAGGTCCCCAGGTTCAAATCCCATGACTACCAAGTTGATCCTGTTGGGCCCTTGAGCAAGGCCCTTAATCCTCAACTGCTTATATGTAAAATGAGATAAAAAAAAATGTAAGTTGCTCTGGATAAGGGTGTCTGCTAAATGTTATCATTGCTGAAGATGTTTTATTAGGATTCATTTCATTTTCCTGGCAGCATGGTGGCGTCGTGGTTAGCGTTTGTGGCCTTACACCTCCAGGGTCCGATTCACACCTTGGGTCTGTGTGCGTCATATTCTTGTTGTGCTTAGTGACATGCAGAATAGTTTAATTGGCGTCCCCAAATTGCTCATAGTGTGCGTGTGCCCCCGTGATAGATTGGCAACCCCCCCCCCCCAGGGTGTACCCTGGCTCGTGCCCAAAGTCCTCTGGGCTAGGCTCCAGGCCCCCTCGACCATGTATATGGGATAAGTGGTATAGACGATGAGTGAATTTCATTTTCCGTACTTTTTCTTGTCAAATACGTATGTAGTCAATGAAAAAATGTCATTTTTCACCAAACTGCACAGATGTACACATGTACAGTATGGCATTAAGACAGTGAAGTATCAAATAATTATATGGTGTATGTGCTGTCTCCTCATGGTTATGGTCATGCGTCCTGAATAAGCTAAAGGTAACTCAAGAATACACTGAATGCTGCACACACACCAGCACATTCTGAACAAAACATCCGCGGTAATATATGTGGCTCGGGCCTGTTGGGAGATGGGGGATGTGCCGTGTCCTGCACTGTCTTCACAGAGACTTAAGAGTAAAGGGTGAGAAAGCTTGATCCACCGAGACAAAGGTACAGTACAGTATGCTGTGGTGGAAAAGGCTTCCGTAATTGTATGTTGGGACACGGTACAGAACAAAAGAGTTCAGAACAAAGTGCTGTTTGTGGTGTGATGCGAATCAAACACACCGCATCAAATGTGTAACTTTACAGTGTATGATTTAACTGTATTAATTCTTAGTAATATAAGCCTTATTTATATATTGATTTGATTTTTCCATCAACTACGATTATTATAAAACGAGTTATTATATGGAAGAACTGGAACTGACGTTAAATTAAAAAAAAATTTTTTTTCAAAGTTTTGAATATCATTTGTATTTGTCCCCAAATTTCTCATACCGTAGTGATACAGTGTAGCTTGAGATACTGGACCTACTTATTATACTGTACATCCAGGAAGTCCTTTGAGAGTTTACTTCCCCCCTATATCAAGTGCACAGATGGTTCAGTCTCTTCGATAGCTACATGCACGTCTGCTACACTAAAACGTATGAATTATTTATTTATAGCTACATAAAATTTTCAGTTAATGGCTGGATGTCTAGGACAAATATATAGGTCACATCAGTGTTTGGTCCATGGATGTAAATGAGTGGGACACTTTGTATGTTTTCCCTACACTGCAAAAAATGACTTCTTAGGAAGTCAAATATTCTTTCATTTAGTCAAACCTGTTGATAATTTCTTAAAATCGGTTTGTAATAACCAAGTGTAAGATATTAAGCTTTTAAAAAAAATTGTTAACAAAAAAAGGTCTTGTTCTGTTGGCAGAGAATTTAGCTTTTTAAATTTGTTTTTTTTAAAATTAATTCCTAGAAAATAGCAAAATGAACTGTCAATAAACTGGCAAAAATTATTTGCTTAAATTTTTTTAGTACAATTTGATTAGAAATTGTTGTAATAATCTTAGATTTTGTTTGTTGTAATCTTTTTTTAAGATGATAATATTGATAATTATAATGTAGTACAGTGTAGTGTAGTACAGTAGTATAGTATAGTGTAGAATAGTTTAGTTTAGTTTAGTTTATTTATATAGGACATTTAAAAACAACCATGGTTGACCAAAGTGCTTCACAATGCCAAGAGAAGAGGGAAAAAAAAAAAAATCTCAAAATCTCAACTCAGTAAATAAAAGCCAAAGAATATAATTGTGTCTTAAGTAATGATTTAAAAGCCTCAACACTCTGAGCAGACCTTATATGAACAGGTAAATCATTCCACAACTTCAGTACCACCACCGAAAAAGCTCGGTCACCTTTGTTTTTCAATCAGGCCATCTTTCAAATGTCTTGGCCTCACTGTGCGTACAGATGTGCTCACACCTGCCTGCTTCCATTCCTGAGCAAGCTCTGCACTGGTGGCACTCCGATCCCGCAGCTGAATCCTCTTTAGGAGACGATCCCGGCACTTGCTGGACTTTCTTGCAACGCAATGATGGCTGCACGCGTTTCTTTGCAGGTCACCATGGTTAACAATGAAAGAACATTGATTTCAAGCAGCACCCTCCTTTTAACATGTCAAGTCTGCCATTCTAACCCAATCAGCCTGACATAATGATCTCCAGCCTTGTGCTCGTCAACATTCTCACCCGAGTTAACAAGACGATTACTGAAATGATCTCAGCAGGTCCTTTAATGACAGCAATGAAATGCAGTGGAAAGTTTTTTTTGGGATTAAGTTAATTTTCATGGCAAAGAAGGACTATGCAATTCATCTGATCACTCTTCATAACATTCTGGAGTAATATGAAAATTGCTATTATAAAAACCTAAGCAGCAACTTTTCCAATTTCCAATATTTATGTAATTCTCAAAACTTTTGGCCATGACTGTAGTATAGTATAGTGTAGAATAGTATAGTGTAGTATAGTATAGTACAGTAGTATAGTATAGTGTAGAATAGTATAGTACAGTACAGTGTAGTGTAGTATAGTGTAGAATAGTACAGTACAGTACAGTGTAGTGTAGTACAGCATAGTGTAGTATAGTGTAGTATAGTATAGTGTAGAATCGTATAGTATAGTACAATATACTGTAGTACAGTGTAGTATAGTACAGTATAGTGTAGTATAGTGTAGTATAGTATAGTGTAGAATAGTATAATATAGTATAGTATAGTGTAGTATAGTGTGGTATAGTGTAGTATAGTATAGTGTAGTGTAGAATAGTATAGTACAGTATAGTGTAGTATAGTGCAGTGTAGCACAGTATAGTGTGGTATAGTACAGTGTATTATAGTGTAGTATAGTATAGTGTAGTGTAGTATAGAATATTATAGTACAGTATAGTGTAGTATAGTGCAGTGTAGCACAGTATAGTGTAGTATAGTATAGTGTAGTGTAGAATAGTATAATATAGTATAGTATAGTGTGGTATAGTGTAGTATAGTATAGAATAGTATAGTACAGTATAGTGTAGTATAGTGCAGTGTAGCACAGTATAGTGTAGTATAGTATAGTGTAATATCGTATAGTGTAGTGTAGTGTAGAATATTATAGTACAGTATAGTGTAGTATAGTGTAGTATAGTATAGTAGAAATTGAGCAATATTCAAGCTATTTGTACTTGCTAAGATATACTTTTGCAGTCTTATCATTATTTTGATCATTAGAACCAGAGAGGGTTTAATTACTGAATGTTCCCTTTCTTGATCAGCTGCATTCAGATAAACACTGTGCATCCATGCTAATGATTGGAGGAGCTGAATAGAACCTGTAATGATTTAGGGAACTATTTTTATATGTTGATTGGCCTTGCTGACATATTTTTATTCATGCCTGGTTTGACACAATTAGTCCACGGATGATGAGCACTGGAATTTACTTCTCCTAATTCGGGCTAAGAGGTTAAGAGATCCCGTTAAGGGGTCGCCACAGGAGACCATCTGATCTTCACATACAACTTGGCGCAGGTTTTTACACCAGATGCCGTTCTTGACACAACCCTCTGATTATATCCGGGCTTGGGACCGGGACTAAGGATGTCCTGCATCCATTGGCTGCGTTTGGGCATTGGCTGGGAATCAAGTGACATGATGATGATAATTTATCCAAATAAATATGTATTCTGGCCAAATTAATGCATGACACATTTTTACCAATAATGCATTACAGGTTTGAAGCACTGCAGGGCATATAGTCGCTACTATACTAAGTATATACTAATCACATGCTTTTTCTGTCTACATTGTGCAAATTTCACTGCCTGGGGGATTAAATGTATTTTTCGCCCGGCCATTGAGCTGGACTGAGCCTGGCTTCTCAGTAGCGCAGTAATTGTTTCAGTACAGCCGTGTCAGCAAGCAAATATGTACTCAGGCAGTGACTGACATTTCCAAGACATTTATGAGGGCATTGAGGTCCTGTGAAAGCCGCCGTTCTTTTAATTCATGCAAGGGTAGATTTTTACACCGTGCTCATCAGAGCTGGAAACCCAGATGTAATCTAAAAGTGAGAGAAGATAAAACGACAAGTAAAATGACAAATCAGGATTGATTTCGAGACCGATCATTTCTAGGCGGCTGTAAAAAGAATAAAACCCTTAATTTTTATTTTTTTTTGGTTTTATACCTTTGATTAAAACACACACTGATCTAACTTGGATTATCAGAAGAATTTCTTGGTCCAAATATTAATATACTGTAAATACATGATAAATATCAGAACATATGAATAGCTTGACAGAAAAACGAGATATTTCCATTTTGGAAGGTTTTTTTCTTGTTCCAAAACACATTAACTTTTGTAAATATTAAAGTGCATCATGGCTCCCAGGTGCAGCAAAACCACTGCTGGTGAATCGAAGAATATACAATGAGGTTTGTTCTAGATAAGTTTGTGTGAAGTTTCACAATTAAGTCTCACAATGGCTTATATCTCATTTTGCTGTCAAAAATCTTCTTATTATGCACTTACACAATAAAGCGAATGAACGAATGTACAACGAGGAGTGGGTGCAGTTACACTGAGAGTATTTATGGTGAGTATATTATAAATATCAGCCACATGTGCGGTTAAATGTCACAACGTGACTGATCTTTGTGCAGGTCTATTACTGTAGCGATACAGCCTGAACTGCTCGGCTACGGTGCATTTCTTGATTTCGCCTGCTTCCTGTGTCGTCCTGGCTGAGCAGGAGCCTGACCGACTTCTGTACAAGACGCCAGCCAGCCAGCCAGCCAGCGATTTCGTCTGAAGCGTAATAAAAGATGTAATGACTGATTGGGTAATGGTTTATTGGAAATGGACCATCTGAGCCTGTGAGGGGTAATACAGGAAGCGCATGCTTCTGAAAGCTTTCTACAGCTCAGTAACGAGGAGGGGAAAAAGGATCAGAGGTGGCGTTACGTGGTGACATATTCATGTGCACGCATCGAGAGGATTTAAAGTAAACCCAAGATGCTTAAAAAGTGGTTTGTTTAGCATCCATTTGTGGTTTGGTCTACTCTATTCAAAACAGATCGCACACTCCCCGTCCTGACGCTGTGGCTGCGCACTAAGCAGCCGAGGTACGCCAGCGGATTTGTTACGTAACATAACCCCTGCTGTATTGACCATTAAATGGCCTCCACCTATTGAAAGTGCAGCCAGCTAATGTTGGCTTTGCATTTACAGTTAAAGCAGTCTCGATCCTGTTTTATTAGCACTGAGACGAGTCAGGATTAGACAGCAGGAAATCACCGGGGAGTCTCCGTCTAAGCATTAGAAAGTAACTCGATCGTCTCACAAGATTAGCGCTGGATCTTCTGGACAGATTTGAAGCAAACGTCCTTCCATGAGTCTTTTTTTTTTTTTTTTTTGAGAGTGCATGTCCATAATTCCCATTTTCAAAAAACATTACCGTCTGATTCCCGCTCACAGAGCACTGCGAGGTGAGCGGATGACGAGTGCTGATCTCATGGTTTGTTTTCAGGTCACTCCATGTGCTTTTTGTTTACGTCGCCCACACAACGGCCTGGCTGCTGTCTCGGGATCAGTCCTGGTATCGTGCACTGAACAAAATGATGGCAGAGTGGAAATCTCTTTGAATAAAGTTAAATGGATATCCATAGATATTTTGTTCAGTGCACGATACCAGGACTGATCCCGAGATTGCAACAAACCAAATTCAAGGATCTGTATTAGAATCTTGGCATGTAATTGCGCTAGTGTTATGAATTAATCTTTTGAAAGAAACAAAATTCTATGCCAAAATAACGAGAAATTTCCTCTTATAATAATAATGTTATATTTGATTTATTGTAAACTTATTATAATAAATGACCGATTCAATAATATTTGACTTGCCCGTATTATTATGTTATACCTACTGTATATTTATTTTTTTACATTACATGTTTGGCATTTGGCACCATAAATGGTGTGGCTGTCCAAATACTTATGGACCAAGGAAGACGAAAAATTCACAGTGCCAGGAAAACCAGGTAAACAGAAGATCATTACGTTTTAACGCAATGCTGTGCCAGTAATGTACGCTGTGATGAACGGGCAGGATTTTATATGGTGATATCAGAGTGTAAAAATTGACACGTGGCCACCTGCTAAATCAGACCGAAGCACAAAATCGATAAGATATATCAAGATGAATGAGGAAATGAGCAGCACTTTGCTTCCTGAGCTGTAATCTTATGCTTTACGATTGATTAGCTGGACAGCAGCACCTGAGCCACAGGGAACACACACACACGAGTGCGTGCAGAGGCCAGTGGAAAGTCGATACTCATCCCAGGCAAAAAAAGCACACACACCCAGGTTATTGCTCACATTTAATAAAATACGCTTCTACTATTATAGCATTTATGCTAGCAAGTTGTACTTGGACTTGCGCTGTGACTGGAGCAATGTGGTGCTAAATATTGATCCGCCGCGTCTGAACGACACCAGAGTGCTGCTTGAAAATGAATTTGGATTGTGTTGACCTTGCGGGACTCACAAGACGGCCTTAATCCGCCGAGGGACGGCCGGTCTTTTTCTGCGCCAGTCATGCGGAATACGAGCGATCCAGACACGCACTGCTTGAATGGAAGGCTTGGATGGAGGCTAAAGCAGGCCAGTTTTCAGGTTAACAACTAATCTGGGAAATCAGCTCGATTTATCGTGGCGGTCACAGATGTCGTGGCACATTTCCTCCCGAACCAGATATCAGGTAGCACTGACAGTCAGAGCAGATGCCTGGCTGGGATTTACAGCCTGTGATCTGAGCGTAGAACAGTCAGGATTATCAGGGAATGAGGCCAGAGCACAGAGGCAGATCACGCTAGTTTGTTTGTCCTGCCTTTCCATCAAACTTTCACAAAACATTACCTGATGCTTTAATTTCCCTGAGCGCTTACTGGCCGTTTCTAAAATGCTTGAGAGAAAAGTCTCAAAAAGTACAGTAAATTCCAGGATGCTTGTATCTACATTCCTGAATGCACAATTCATGCTAATTAGCAAAGAATGTGACCCCGAGGAGGCAGCGCTGACCTTAAGGTTTAAAGGTCAATGAGGCTTCTGGACTCGTGTTCACATAAGCAAGCATCGCATCGCTAACATCATGGCCAGTTCGTCTGTTAGGACTGCTGAGATTCTTGTCAAAACATCTCAGCGAAACAGATGCACAGTAAGGAGGTTGTCTGTAACAAAACGTTAAATTGAACCTTGGATCACGAGCATAATTCGTTCCGGAAGTGGGCTCGTATCCCAAAACAAATCTTCCCACAAGAAATAATTAAAACTCAAATTATTCATTCCACAGCCCAAAAAAATAAATACAGAAAAATAATTAATATAATATATAAAACAACAAAATATCCTGCAGTTTACCTTTAAAAAAAGTTAAACTAAATCCCAACAGATAAGTGTTTCCGTTTGTGCGCGCAGGTACATATTTGTGTGTGTCTGTGTGTGTGTGTGTGTGTGTGTGTGGAATTAGCCCCTTCCCTCGCCTCGTCTTACACAGTAAAACTCCTCCTCCCTCCCCCCACCTCGCTTTTTAAGTTTCATAACAAACACACACACAACGGAAACACTGTTTTAACGGGAAAAAAGAAAACTCTCTAATGACACTCGCGTGACTGCAGACTAAAGGAATCACTGCTGTAAAGTAAAAAAAAACAAAAAACAAATGAACCAGCACCTTACCTTTTTGTGTAGAGCAGAGTGTGTGTGTCTGTGTGAAGCCGGGGACAGGGGGTGTAAAGGCGAGAGAGTGTGTGTGTAAACCAAAACATGTTCGTTTTTCAAGTCAAAATTGATTAAAAATCTTTGCTCGTCTTGCGGAACACTCGTTAACCGAGTTACTCGCAATCCGAGGCTCCACTGTATAATATAACTTTATTTTAGAAGCTATAAACTTGCCTGTTTTGAGCAAAGCATGACACGGAAGGTGCGTTCCGATCGGCCTAAAGTTCCCTGCGAAGTGCACTACACAAGGTCTTCAGCGTTATTAAGTGTGATTCCAAACCGCAGGGAGCGAAACTGCTCAGTTCGAAGGGAACTGCAAACAGTGTAGGGAACAACAGAACAACGGGTCTTCACTTCACCGGAAAAGGGAATGAAAAATTTCCCATCAGTCATTGCGTCTCGCTGGAGAGTGAAAAAAAATGGAGCTTAAAAGGATTTATATATTTATTATCATTATTATCTATGATGACATTATATTAATATCACACAATGATTCAAATAGTAATTGTATCAAGAAATTCTTTCTATTACATAGATTAGTAATCTATAAAAAAATAAATAAATCTCTGTTCATCTTGTAAATTAACCAGTAATTGATGTACAAGTTATACACGTTTCAATAGTATATGTTTTGATTTGATTTAGTTTTTTTTTTCAATAAATATTCAACACTTAATGTCTGTAGTGTGAAATTTTCACAGGAGCAGCGACAGGTATCTGAGGTTCTTATGTTACCATGGTGACGCATGGGGGTCTGCCCTGGTGATGCTGCAGGGTGTTCCGAATGGTGGAATTCTGTCGAGGGAAGTTCCCTTCACCGACATTCCCTGTACACGGAGCAGGCAGAAAGGAGCACCCTGTGAAGTACACTTCGGAATGGAACGCAGCTATAGCAAAAGCTGACACGTCATGATGCGTCAATCGCATCACTTCCTTTTGTGACGTGACATTTGATCAGTAAAGCAAAGAGACCTTTTGTGCCATTTAAAAGTTTAAAGGTGTTCAAAGGGATTTTGGAAAATGTTGTAGGCAAGAAACAAATGTTTACATATTGTTCCTGCTATTGCAGCAATAATGAATGACAAATATGTGCCAATTTGGAGGTCCTACCACAGTCGTACAAATGGGAATAAATACAATGGTCACCACGGGCCTCCACGGGTCCCGGTTGGACTATAAAGGTTCCTTGATGAATGGATTTATGCGTCAATTAAAATGATGTGATTTGGATGTTGAGGGAGCACCAGTTATATAAAGTAGTTATTAAACACTGTGTGGGATACTGAGGTTCAGGCGCTGTGGGAAAGCAGATAAATAACATTACAAAAATGTCAAATATGCAAAAGTGATTTGTGTACAAGAAACGTGAGGTGCACAGTACGATACCGCGCTGTCAACTGAACTTTGCATAGATGATAAAATGATTTTTAATTAAATTAAAAATAAATTTAATTTAATTCGAATTCTTTGTAATGAAAAAGATTTTGTATGCAACAAAACTACTTTCTCTTTGACTCACCACAAAATCACTATCAAAGCAACACTTGCAGGCTGATTTTCCCATTGTGACAAAGGTGGAGTTATAGCGTTTTGGAAAAAAAATCACAAAAAAATTAACAATTCTAACAAAATATTAAGTTCATTTGAGCACTCGATGCTTGTGATCAGCCACACTTCTTACTTCATTTGAAAAAAAAAAAAAAAAAGCGTTCTCATTTTGCTGTCAAACATTTCATTTATAAGAACAAGCCATAATTGAGAATAATTTATAGTAATCTCAGTGTGAGGAGTGGTCCTGCTGAGGAATAAGACACTTCAATAAATGCTGGAAAAGTTAAATAAAGTAAATGGACATGCTAACAATAAGCCACCTCATCACACCACCACATTGTTGATTATTTTTAAAATTTTATAACGGCTTAGTCTATCGTGTTTAATTCCTGCTGAATACCAAGTCAGCAAAACGTCCTTTATGAATTTTTATCATACTTCTTTTGTGCCGTTCCTTCGTAGGAAAAATGTTCCTGCCAGCTGCATTTTTTTCAATTCAAGACGAACATAATGAGGAAAAGTAAAGTGTGTAGAAAGTGACATGAGGGGAAAAACAGCACCAAAATTTTAAACGGCACACACACACACACACACATTATGAAGTGCTCTTATTCTTTTCTGTCACTGAATGCTTTATGCGTCCACGGTCCCGTCAGAGCTGAGTAAGTGCAGGTGTTGAGCTTCAGGTGATAAAGATATGCTGCTGATGCTAGCATTCCACACGCTGCTTGCGCTAGCAGTTCCTCTCAGCGGGAGCAGCGGCCTATTTTCACACAAATAAACACAACAACCAACTTTTTTTTGAAAAAAAAAAAAATTTTTATAAGAAGTTTTTTATATTTATTTTGGAAATAAGTAGTTCGGGGTTGTAGTTGTCTACATAAAACATATCAAATATTTTTGCTAGCAAAACCGCGGCAATTTTCCATCTGTGTTTCAGACAGTGTTCAATCACGTATTTGACAAGAAGACGGTATATACTGTAGTTTGTTGCCTGTAAATATGTGATAAAATTTTTAAAGCAAAAGATACGGTTCTTTGACCTTAAATAAGTCCAACTCATCCATATTGTCCAATTCAAATCTAATCTAAACAGATCCTTTTCTACAGGACTAACCTACTTCTTTAGCTTCATCCCTGCACATTTATCTCCGTTAGCTCTCCTCCGACGCGGCCAGAACCTCGTTACAGTTCTCAGCTCGTGCTGAGGAGTACTGGCTGTCTTCGCTGCGTCCGTCAGCTTTATTTTTAGTTCTGATGAGACCGCAAAGATGCTGAGACACTTCGGAGCGAAGCTTTCTGGGTGTGAAGAAAAGGTCAGACGTGAAGCGTGCTCCGGGGAGGCGTCTCGAGGATTCGAACAGGGCCGTGTTTGTTTGCACCGCACGCAGTTAAACGGACGGATCATCAAACACGGAGTAGGACAGGAGCACGGGGTGTGAATTCAAACAAACGTCTTTTATTTGAAGTTTGGGACGTTTTCCACGTGATCCGGCTGCTCCGGCTTTGATGTCTGGTTGACTTTTTGAAGCCGCGAGATGACGGTGCCAGAAAACGGTCTCACTGAAAATGAATAGTTCACGTCAGGGTAGAGCTGTGAAAAAACGAAAAAACACCCCGATACAAAATGTGGAAAAAGAAACCGAAAATGGCACCCATGAGTGTAAGTCATTACAGTACACACATGCTGAAAAACAATTTTTATGATTGCAGCAGCAGCGGGAGCTTTTATCCAGGTGTGCAGGTGAAGCAAGGGTGAGAATATGAGGATCACATGCTGCACTGTGCTACTGCCAAGAGACTTTGTTAAATATGGATGCGTCTGCGATATAAATGGGTCCACAGGGCAAAAGAAAGTCAGCGGATTCGAATCCTGTTTGTCACGAGGCAGAGGGAACTTGTGTTTAAAAATAGTGGAACAACATATAATAAGGAAGGTGACATAAACGCCATTAAATACTTAATAAAGACATTTAAAGGTGCAATAAGTAATTATTTATGTGGCATCTCTAAAGGTTAAACAGGTTGGATTGCTGTTTAAATTATTAAAAAATTTTTCCATGAAAATAATCTTGTCTAAGATTAATACAGTTCTTGCTATTTGATTTGCAGTTACTTTGCTAAATAGAGTTTAAGAAGTTAAGTGGCTAAGAAGAAGTGTAGTCATTACTTAAACTATAGTTGTATGTGGTAGCGTACAGTAAAACATACAATATTACATTGGACACCCCTCAAAATATTCAAGATACATAGGCATGTTAATAAATCATTATTAATTGATTAATTATCATTAAGAATTTAACCATTTAAAAATGCCATAATCGATAAGGATTGTTTTGCGTAATATTTTTCTGTAGTTCTTCTATCTATTAACTTTTACCCCACAAGAGGGCGCTCTAATAGTTCACGTGTTTTTTTGTTTTTTTTTGAACAACAAGAAGAAAAGCAGGAGAAATATTTGCAGCGTGAAATATTTGGGCTAATTTAATTTGTGTTATGTAATAATATGAGATTATAACACTAGATCTGTTAAAATTCAATTGAGAAAAAATGTCATATTGTTTTTGGTAAAATTAATGCTATTAAATAATTTTAGGAACGATTAACCAATTATTGACTGTTAAAACGTTCAGCTATCAGTGAAGAAAGGCTTTATTGTTGTGTCTTTCCTAAAATCAAAGTAAAACAGCTTCCCAAAAAAGGAGAATAAACCGGAATGCTACATGGCACTGAAGTCTGTCAGGCACAAACAAATTAAACAAATTGCTTCTGGTTCCATGCGCCCATGTTCCGCTAGTCCCTGCTAAAGTGCTTAGCCTTGTCTGAGGGGATCAGGGACTGTTAAAAGCCCCCGATAAAGGCATGTGGTGATGGACAGTGTCCATTCGACGTGACCTTGAATGGATCAGAGCCAGGCGGAAATCGTTTAATGCTGACGGTGATGTTTCTCTGGTGTAGAAGTCCGACTTTGATACGCCAGCGGCTTTAGTTATCGGAGTCCGTCATATTTTATCTTGGGGAGGCAGTAAAGGATGAAGTTTTGGTTTGTGAATTTTTACTTTTTGATTGACAGACTTAAAAAAAAAAAACGTGATGGCGCACACTTAGTAGTGTCAGTTTTTTTTTCTTTCTATTTTTACAGACTAGGCATGTGTTAATCATAATTGTTTACATCATGATAATCAGGAAACATTTTATTACAAATTTGCAAGGTTTTAAAAGCTAATTTGTACCCCGACAGTTCATTTAAGTGATTACAGAGGTTTATTCATGAACTTTGCAAGAATTCAGGTATGTAAGTATTAAACTATTAAACGTACCATATAGTATTTAGTGGTCACATTAAGAGGATGTTTGCCAATAATTATTCAGTACGTCAAAGGATATTAAAAGACAAAGGATTTATTGACAAACAAACATAAATTCCTGACTATGCACATACTGGAATACCTGTAATAAACTGCAGGCTTTTCCGATTAGATAATTGCACAGGTCCAGAGTAGATTAAAAGACCTGTATGATTCACATATGATACTTTTATGTATCTTTTTTCTTTCATGTCTCTTAAGAGGCTCTTTATACTTCTTGGAGTCAAGTTAACATTATTTATACATTATAATCTCAAAAAGCTATATATCAAGTTTTAGATGAACTCCTAGTCTATCAAGCGATGAAGCAGTAATGCTTAAATGTATGATAACCAAAAGCATGGTGATGGATAGACAAACTAGAATATTGTTTAAAAAAGAATTCATTTTAGTAAAACGTGAAAATCTCTATTTTAATAACTTACAGATCATGAAAAAAAAAGTTAATTTCATTTCGAGTTTAAGTAAATTAATAATCATACAGTATAAATATTGTGTACCTATCAGTTCTAGAGAAAGCTTCACAAGGAGTGTATTGAGGCTGGAGTCAGTGCATCAAGAGCTACCATGTTCAGACGTCTTCAGGAAATCTATCAAGCCTCTCCTGACCTTTAGTGGAGTGGAGAGGTACAGAATTCAAGTTTGCTTCAAGTTGCTTGGCGCACCATGTCATCTGCTGGTGTTGGTTTGCACCATGTTTTGTCAGGTCCAAAGTCAACACAGCTGTCTACCAGGAGATTTTGGAGCACTTCATACTTCTGTTTGCTGACAAGCTTCATAGACATGACAATTTCCTTTTCCAGAAGTATTAGCACCTACTCACAGTGCCAAAACTACCACTAACTGTGCATGATTGGCCAGCCAACTCACTTGACCTGAACCTCTTTGAGAATCCATGAGTTATTGTCAAGAGAAAGATGAGAAGCACCTGACCCAACAATGCAGACGAGTTGACGGCTGCTATCAAAGCGACCTGGTCTTCAATAACACCTCAGCAGGACTACAGACTTATCGCCTCCACGCAGCGCCACATTCATGCAGACATATGTGCTAAAGGAGCCCCGAACAAGTATCGAATACATAAATGAGGAATGTTTTTCAGGATTCATGTCTTATAAATCCTTTTTTGATTGAATTTAGGAATTATTCTAATATTTTGAGATATTGAATTTTTGGGAGCTGTAAGCCATAATCATCAACAATAAAAAAAATATATAAAAAGGTTGATATATTTCACTTTATCATCAGTGAATATATAATATATGCGATTTTTAAAAAACTTTTTAAATTAAATAATGAAAGGAAGAAAAGCGTTCACTCATGGTCAGAATCACGAAAAAGAAAATAATGGGGAAAAACCAAGCACAAACACAATTTGTTAACCAAAAATATTCATTTATTTATCTGTTTATTTATATTGGTAGTCATTTTGATTAGCTCTAGTATGGAAGCAACATATTAAACTGGATAGCTAATGCTAGCTACCACATTGTACAGTATACACTCTCTGGTGAACTTGCTAGCTTAATGTAGTGATTGCTGCTGCAAAAATCTGATGCTTAAAAATGCTGCCCGCAAGCTTACACAGCCTGGATAACATTAAGAACAGTCGTGCATGCTGAATATCATGATAAACAGTAGTACAGTATAACTGATGGTCGGCACATGCCTATTCGCGCAGCTTGCTAATTTAGCAGCACACTGACCCGGTTCACTGTTGATTTCACTGTTGTAGGGGAAAGACTCGAGGGTGGTTGGCATGATGCTGAAGGAGTTCCCACGTAAGGCCTCCTCAGATGGAAACCCCCTCCTCACCATCACAACCAAGGTGGGCTGAACACACACACCCACCTGTTAGCTTCGGTTAGCTGTCTGATCTGAAATGATAGCATCCACAGCTCAGCAGTGAACTGGATAAAAGTGTCTGCCAGCTCTAAGCAGCTATTTAAAGAGCAGAGTATAGAACGTGTGCCCGGCATTAACTTTTCATGTGTTTATTTTCTTCTCCACGTCTCCCACGCCTCATCCACGAAGCCTGTAATTGATTCCTGGAGGCAGCGCTTCGTGATTGAAACATCTCCCAGAATCAATCACGGGCTGGAAAGTTCATCCACCAGTGTTTGTGTGCTGAATTCGTCCGGAATAACTTTTTTTTTTATCGGTAACACGGTGACATTGTTGTGTAAAAATCTCTGCCTTCAACCTCTATGACTTTAAAAAAGGTGAAGTGTCAGAAAACCTTTATGGACAGTTTGGGTTTTTTTTTTTTTTATCCCATCTGCTTGGTGGCAAAGGGTCAGTTTTCAGGACATGAATTATGAGCTTTGCAATTTATCTGTCTTTGAATGGTGTGAACTCAGTTTAGGTCACGCAGTGTGAGAACATGACTAATGGATGTGGGGGAAAAGTATAGCTTGTTAATGGATGGATTAGAAACTCTTAGAAAATCCCCCCAGACCTGGCAGAAAACAGTGTCCTGTCAGGATGATTAAGATAATGAATTCTAATGAATCTGGTTCTGGGAGGTAAAAAGCAAGGCAGCAGTGACACCACAAGTAAAAACAGGTGGGATGGATTGTGTATTTATTTACTCATGGTTACAGTATTTGGCAGATGCCAGTGTTATGTACATTTTATCTCATATACGTCTGAGGTGTTGAGTGTTAAGGGCCTTGCGCAAGGGCCCAACAGTGGTATTAATGATGGGGTTTGAACCTGGGACCTTTTGGACAACAGTTCAATGCCTACAAGCCTTAACAATGTAGAAAGACATAGAAATCAAAGAAAGGAAAGAAGATGGAATTAGAAGGCGAGTCCAAACATCTATCTGGTACTGTACATCTGTACATATAATAAAACTGTAAAGTTTACGTGTCTGTACATTGAAAATATTTGCGAAAACATTATTTGAGGGGGACGTAAGATGAGTAATAGAACATGTTAAGAAGGTTTATGGATGGGCCTCCGAGTGGCGCAGTGGTTAAAGCGCTCGCCCTATCATCCGGAGATCGCTAGTTCGAATCCCGGGTGATGCTGTAACCTCTCGCAGCCGGAGGTCTAGAGAGAGCTGATTGGCCGAGCTCTCTCAGAGGGGAGGGATGAGAGGTACTTGGTGCTCCCACATTAATCACGGCTCTACAGCCAGTCAGGGGCGTCTGTGAGCTCGCGCAACGGAGGGAGCGGATAGCGCTGTCCTCCGAGTGTGTTACGCCGCCCCCAACGGTGCGCGAGCGAGCAGTTCGAAAAGATGCGGTCGGCCGGCGTCACGTGGTTCGGAGGAAACACGTGATAGTCTTCGGCCCTCCCGGCTGAGTGGTAGTAGTAGCCTTAATGTGGGAGCCCCCTAGTGACGGGGAGGAATTGGACACGACTAAATTAGGGAGAAAATCTGGGAAAAATCAAAAAAAAAAAAAAAAAAAAGAAGGTTTATGGATTTTTTTGTTCGTCTGTTTGTTTTTTCATAGATGTATATGGCTGAGCTTGAGGTAAGATATAGCATTTCATTTTTTTTTTAATCAAACACTTAGTCCTGGTTTGGCTTGAACGGCCCTCGTATGTATCTATGGTTCAAATCAAAATTGTTCTCTTAATTACAGCTACAGATACAACCAGTTGGAGCATTTTAAAAAATTTTTTGGATTTTTCCCAATTTTCTCCGTGTCCAATTCCTCCCCGTCACTAGGGGGCTCCCACATTAAGGGTACTACTACCACTCAGCCGGGAGACTATCACCTGTTTCCTCCAAAGCACGTGACGCCAGCCGACCGCATCTTTTCGAACTGCTCGCTCGGGGGACAGCGCTATCCGCTCCTTCCGTTGCATGAGCTCACAGACGCCCCTGATTGGCTGTAGAGCCGTGATTAATGTGGGAGCACTAAGTACCTCTCATCCCTCCCCTCTGAGAGAGCTCGGCCAATCAGCTCTCTGTAGACCTCCAGCTGCGAGAGGTTACAGCATCACCCGGGATTCGAACTGGCGATCTCCGGATGATAGGGCGACCGCTTTACCACTGCACCACTCAGAGGCCCAGTTGGAGCATTTAACACATGTCAGTACTGACAGTTCCACATTGTGGGTTAAAGTCAAATATGAATCTAATGTAGTTAACACTTTATGGGACGCATTTTTTTTTACACGTGCTATATTTTATTAAATAGCCAAAAAAAAATCACTCCAGATCTGTTGACAGGAAACCAACAGTCAGTGTTCTGCCAGTATGCGGGAGTTAATTATCAATTTTTGTGAGTTATAGAGTGAGGTGTCAGTGGCAGCCCGTGTGAAGGCCGTCGTCTTTATTCTGCATTTTTTATCGCTCTCTATAGTTCACATACATTTCGCTGGCAGATATCCAAAGGATGAGGAAGAGGGATGGAGTGGATCGATACAGCTCAGACAGCTAAAGCAACTCATGATTTAAAGCAACATGCACATCGTATTCTGTGTTTTTGAATATAGATTTTCTTTTCTTTTTTTTTTTATTGACATTTTTGTCAAAAGCCCGTGTTGTTTTTGTAGTTTTTTTTTTTTTTAATTTTGAATTACAAAGTCACAACAACGATTTAAACAATCAAACGTTTAAAAGCCTTTAATTGGATAATTATTACTGCTGTGATTAATATGTTTCAGCTGCAGCAATGCTTTTAATCTTAATTGATGCAGTGAGGAGCTTCTCATTACTTAATCAGCAATGTCAGAAGGACAAGTTTTACAGTGATCATGGAAAAGACGTTGCTGTGTTTCAGAAGAGTGAAATTATTGACCTCAATCAAGCAAAGAAAACATGAAATGATCATGAACTGATCAGGGATCACTTAAACACTTGGGGAAGTTGCATGCAAGGTCATGCTAGCTAATGTGTCCAGATTGACCCTTTATGATTATACAAAAGTACACAAGGAAGTACAGTGGAACCTTGGATTACGAGCACAATTCGTTCTGGAAGCGGGCTCGTATTACAAAACACTCGTAAACCAAAAATCTAATAATTTTTTTTTTTAAATCAAACCTTCCCATAAGAAATAATGAAAACTCAAATAATTCGTTCCACGGCCCAAAAAAATAAATACAGAAAAATAATTAATACAATATATAAAGTAAAAATAAAACAAATTAACCTGCACTTTACCTTTAAAAAAATGTAAATAAAAATAAAAATAAATAAAAATAAAATAAATCCCAACAGATAAGTGTTTCAGTTTGTGCGCGCAGGCGCCGTGTATTTGTGTGTATGTGTGTGTGTGTTTGTGTGTGTGTGTGTGTGTGTGTGTGTGTGGAATTATCCCCTTCCCTCGCCTCATCTTACACAGTAAAACTCCTCCTCCCTCCCCCCACCTCGTTTTTTAAGTTTCACAACAAACACACACACAACGGAAACACTGTTTTAACGGGAAAAAAAAGAAATCTCTCTAATGACACTCGTGTGAGTGCACACTAACGGGATCACTGCTGTATAGTAAAAAAAACAAAACAAATGAACCAGCACCTTACCTTTGAAAAGAATCGCGACAGAGCAGAGTTTCTGTGTAGAGCACAGTGTATATGTCTGTATGAAGCTGGGGAGGGGGTGTAAAGGCGAGAGAGTGTGTGTGTGTGTCGGTGTGTGTGTGTCGGTGTCAAAAAACTCGGCACTCGTAAACCAAGACATGCTCGTTTTTCAAGTCAAAATTTATTTAAAATATTTGCTCGTCTTGTGGAACACTCTTAAACCGAGTTACTCACAATCCAAGGTTCCACTGTATGCAAAAGAGTTAAAATTAATAAAAAGGAACATTACTATAGCCTTCTCAAACTCAGTTCCTGGAGGGCCGCAGCCCCACAGAGTTTTGTTCCAACCCTGCTCCCACATACATACTATGTAGTTTTCTAATAAGCCTTAATGACTTGTTTAGTTGGATCAGGTGTTTTTAATTATGGTAAGAACAAAACTCTGTGGGGCTGCGGCCCTCCAGGAACGGAGTTTGAGACCCCTGCCCTATACAGTACCAGACACCCTGAACAACCAGTACAGGACAGACAGCCCATCAAGTAAAAGACGAACAAAGGCTGCTGAATGTTCACGGGAGTGACTGCTCTGAGTGGGCTCTGAGCCACCTCGGCCCAGGATCGGCATTTATGGACGTTCTTTAAAACATTTGCATTATTCAAATGTTTTCCTCGCTAAGAGTCTCATCACCGCACTGTGTTTGAAGTCTTCTGTAAACGTCGATCGCTCTTAAGCCTTCATTCACCAGAAATTCATCACTGGTCCTGGTTTGACTTGAACGCTCCTAATATATACAGTGCGTGTCACTATTATTGGCGCTCCTAGTTAAGATGTTTTTTCTTAGGCTTCTAATAAATTCTCTTTTTATTTAAACAATATGGAATCACAATGCAAAAAGAGAGAAAACTCCAACCTTTAATTGAAGTACAGTGGAAAAAAATATATTTTTTTTACATGAAATCATGTGTGCCATAATTATTGGCGCCCCTGATGTTAATACTTCATACAATCCCAAGACAGCACTTAATCTCCTCCTACAACATTTCACAAAATTGGAGGGATCAAGCAGGCGTTTATTGCCACTTCAACCATATACAGTTCAGTACACAGTGAAACGAAACAACGTTCCTCCAGCACCAAGGTGCTACATACTGTGTAACATAAATTAACAACATAAATTACCAAAAAAAATAACTAGCTAACTTTGAGACCTAACTAGTCGGCTAGCTGAGACAAGACAGATTAACATTTTAAATTAAACAGTGAACTAACTATGTTTTTATACAAAAGAGACAACATAAAGTGCACGTGCAAATGTGATCATTCTAGATCATTCCGATTCCTGAGTCCTCTCTCATGCACTTCAGTTCAACCCACAGGTTTTCAATTGGGTTGAGGTCTGAGGACTGACATGGCCATGAGAGGAGCTAGGGTTAGAGACCCAATGACGAAACATCTTCAGCTTTCTGACAGAGACCATCAGGTTTTGCTTTAAAATGTCCTGGTATTTCAGAGAGTTCATGATGCCATGCACCCTAACAAGGTTCCCAAGGCCTTTGGAAGAGAAACAGGCCCACAGCATCACAGATCCTCCACCATACTTCACAGTGACCATGAAGTGCTTTTTCATACACACGGTCCCAGCTGAAGTCCGAGCAAATTCCAGATGTAAAAAAACAGAAGTAGAACCGCTGTCTATTTGTGTTTGCGGAAATTTCGTAATTCGAATGCTCATAAGTCAAGGACTACCTGTATTCCAATATTGATTATTTAATGGCAGAACGGTGGCTTAGTGCTTAGCACTGGTGTACTCTGGTTTTCTCCCACAGTCCAAAACAAACCAAAAAGCAGATTATACTAATTGGTGTTTCCAAATTGCCTCTAGTGTGTGAATGTGTGTGAATGGTAACCAGAGGTCCTTCCATATCGTACACATGGGAATAAATACAGTGGTTACCATTGGCCTCCATGGTTCCTAGTTGGACTACAGAGGTTCGGATGGATGGATGGATGGATGGATGGATGGATGGATGGATTATTTCATGTGTAACAGTTTTCAAGGCTTTAAAATGGTTCACAGTGTTAAGTAGTTGTTGTTTAACGTGATCAGCAATGATGGTGTGGGCAGAGATATCCATGTGCCAAGATTAATATTTGATCAGTATGTATAAATGACAGCTTGTTTATCCTGATTTCACAGCTGCTGTTGGAATAAATGTTGAAAATCGTTTTGTCTGAGAGCCAAAGGAACCTCTGCGGAAGCGTCCATGTTAGAAATTGGCATGCGGTATTTTCTGTATGCCAAAAACGCCATGTGATAACAAGAATATTAATATTAATGACTGGGATTGAGGATATTGATGTATAAGAGCACAGTATGACATAATCAGCTCATTGTATATGTGTGTATGTGTGTGTGTGTGTGTGTGTGTGTGTGTGTGTGTGTGCAGCTGGGTGGCGAGCACCAAGAGAGCCGACCGTTGCTGAGCCCCTCCATCGACGACTTCCAGAGCGAGAGCAAGAGCGATGGAGCCACACGACCGGTCACCTCTAACACAGCAGGTTCCTCCTCGCTCGTCTGTTCTGCCTCTTTCTCTCACTATTCGTCATCTGTTTCTCCTTTCCCCACTTTTTTTTTTTTTTTTTTTTTTTGTCAACTCATCCTATTCACTCAGTCACTCTGATTTTGTCCTCCTCGCCAGATTGGTCCAAAATCCTCAGCAATTGCTGGTGTGTCAGATTACATTGTGCTCACAGCAAGATAGGGTTTTGCGTCTAAAGGCTGTTCATGTTACAGAGAATGTTTAATTACTTATATCGCCTTTCCGCCTTCTCATGCAAGGATGGAAAAAGTTCCAAAACAGAAGTTATAATTTTGCAATTAAAAGGTTGAATCATAACACGAAGACGAATTAGGTTCAGCAGACTTCAGGCCACGCCTCGTACAGTACAGTACGGTACCTGAGCGCGATGCTGGTGTGGAGTGACACCAAACTGTGTGTGCTGAGATATCGTGAAAGTGCCTCAGCTTCACAATGGAGATGCGACTGTTTTTAGCTCTGTGACGTCCTTACATCTATTTTTGTAGTTAACAGTATCATACAGTGTCAACCACCACGTCGGCAACTCGTGTGAGAATGCAGATATGAGGCTTGTACGTTGTTGAGCTGAAGGCTCCAGTTGTGGTGAGAAGCTTACACACACTCATGAACATTAGTGTTCTAATAGGAATATTGGGGAGGAAATGATTATCTTGAACTGGGACCGAATGAAAATGTAAAACATACAGAAGAACACCAAGAATTCGGTGCAAAAGTAATCAAATCGATTGTTTTTCTGATACTAAAACAAGGTCAAAATATCCATACAGCACAACTCATATTTGTTCCTTAGTATGTTTCTGGCAGAATTCTGGTTGGATATTTAAACAATTTTCTTGGTGGAATCAACAGACTTCAGTTAAATGGTTTCATGGTCAGGTGACTTTAGAGCATTTTTTGGTTCTGATGAAGCATTCTGAGATGTTCTTCTGTAACCTTCCATATAATTCCTTCCATTTGTGCAAAGCACCAGTTCCACTGCCACAGAGCATGAAGCTTCCATCATCACCATCACCATTCTTAACATTCGGTTGGGATTGGATGACTCCCCACTCCTTTAGTACTCCAAAAATATCTCTGGTCAAAACCTTCCTCCATGAGGCTGTTTCTTTCTCCTTTTCTACCCAGCTGTCAACTTTAGTTAAACCTGAAGGTGTCTTATTGGAGCAGGAGCTTATTTTTTTTGGACAGCACCCTTTCAGTGATGTAAAATGAGATAGTGACACAATGTTCCAGCAGTTCATGGAAGGTCTGTTCCTTGTTGGTTCCTGGGTCGTTCCTGGCCATCGGGACCAGTTTCCTCTCAGCTGAGGGGGACAGTTTGGGTCTTCTTCTTCTTCAAGATCATGACGAAGTGGCTCCACCTCCCAATACACAATAACATGTACCTGCGTGTAGTGGTTTGATTTGATCTAGAAATCAGCAGTTGTTTGAATGATGTGTATCCTATTTTCTAGGATGTGTAATGAGCTCCTTGGACACTGAGTCCAGTGAGCTCTGTCAAACAAACCCTTTTTATATTGGAACAGAGAAGCCATCAACTGGAGGAACAGGAAGTTAGCAGTTAAGTGTGCTCAGTGAATTAAAAGACAGTTTGGAAGTTTCAGCACCACTGAATTCATAATGTAGGGGAATGTCTGTATGTCTTTGACGTTGTACTGTATGTATAAATGTCAATGGTCACCATTGGCCTCCACTGTCCCGACTTGGACTACAGATGTTCCTAGATGGATGGATGAATGGATGTATAAATGTGGTTTGTGTTTGTCAGAAAAACCCAAAGTAAATTAAACCTTGTGTTCCAAATTTTTTCGCTTATCAAAGACGCATGTTCTGCCCCAGCAAATCCCAGTTCGAAGAAATCTTTTAAAGCCCAATATTGCCAGGAGAATCATGTTCAGGAGATATATATCTGTCCAGGGGGGAGACAGTGGACATGGTCTCAGAATATAAATATCTGTGAGTCCATCTAGACAACAAACTGGACTGGTCACTTAACACAACGGCACTCTACAAGAAAGGACTGAGCAGGTTGTATTTTCTTTAAGCACCATTCTTCGGATGGTCCATGAATCCGTTGTGGCGAGTGTCATTTCTTATGCCGTGGTTTGTTGGGGCTGCAATACGAACGTGTCTCACAGAATTTTTACTGGATTCTGGATCATGAAAAGCGCCGGGTCTGTACTACAGTATGTACTATGCATGGAGCTCGAGTCGACTGTTGAGGTTGTGGTAAAGGGGCGGATTCTGTCCCAAATAAAATCTATCCTGAACAATCCTTCCCACCCGCTATTCAGTGTGCGCTCCGACCAGATGAGCAAATTCAGCCAGAGACTGAAGTGTTCTACAGAGCTCCACGGAAGATCTGTCCTTCCAATGTCCCTAAAATGATACAACTCTTCTCTGTAACCCGGACAATATATAGGTACTAACTGTCTGTAATAATATAGTAATACATGAATACTGTACGATACTTGTTCCCTCAGTCGTTTACCAGCGCTAACTGTGTGTAATGATACAATATTACATTCACTCACTCACTGATCGTCTATACCGCTTAATCCTGTATTCAGGGTTGCGGGGACCTGGAGCCTATCCCAGGAGACCCTACGGGCAATTTGGGGACGCCACTTAGTGGTGTAACCTACAGGTCTTTGGACTGTTGGAGGAAACCGGAGTACCCGGAGGAAACCCACCAAGCACGGGAGAGAACATGCAAACTCCATGCACACTCCAGCCTGGCCGGGAATCGAACCCGAACCCTGGAGGGCGACAGTGCTAACCACTACACCACCGTGCCGTGCCGCCATACAATATTACAATATTACATGAATACATTATTTGTTCCCCCGGTCATTTACCAATACTACTGGGCCTTACCACTTATCAAGTGTAATATTGTTATTAGTGCAATTCTCTTTCCTTTTCTCTTTTTCCCATCCAAGTGCAATATATGTGAATTCGTTCATGACTCACATGCTGGGCAGAATTTACTGTTTTTTAAGTAGTTTTTTCCCCCCGTTCCCCCCCCCCCCCTCCCCCCCTTTTCTAAGTTATTCTAATTCCCCTCGTCTAATTTATTACCCTTTTATTACTCTGTAACTAAGACAAAGCCATTTCCCTCTGGGATTAATAAAGTTCTTTGAATCTTGAATCTTGGATGTTCATGATGAGTCTGCAGAAACCCCTGATTTGAACCGTATAAGCTTCCATCGCTTGTTTTCTGACTACGTTTGGTGTAAGAGTGGCATTTCCCTCTGGCAGTCATCTCGACAGCGCTGGACCTGGTGGACCTGAGCGAGCCGTACGAGAGGAGATGGAGCTGGGAGCGCCGCAGCCCTCGCGCCTCTTCCAGGAAGAGCAGCCTCCGCAGGAAGAAGACAGACGAGACCGAGCTGATCCAAGTGGAGACCGAGCAGCTCTCTGCTGGACACCTGAACCCCGAGCGAGCCTCGTTAGACTCCGGTAAACCAGAAATATTACTGTATATTGGAGTCCAGCTTTACTCGAGACTCTTTTAACTTTTAGGTTATTTTGGAAAGCAAGGCTGCCTGTATTATAGTGTAATGGAAACTGCTGTGATTTGCATAAGTATTTGCACCCTTTGATCTTTACAACCTGGATTTGAAATGAACGTGACTGGGATTCTATGTCCCGAATCTACGCAACATAATGTTAAAATTGGGAGAAGCTTATGTAATTTATCCATGATTTACAATCAAAAACATAAAAAAACTAAACATGGACAGGTTTAAAAGGGGGTGCATACTATTGCACTCAACTGTAAATATGCATTTTAAATATGTTAATATTATTTGTATATCATGTCTATGTCTATGTCTATTCCCTTTTACATAGTTTACTGGGGATTTTTCCTTTTACTTGGGAAAAGTGGGTGTGGCTAGATTTGCATAAAATTTGCATATTCTAGAGAGAGCTGTCAATCAAGCATGCTTATTGGAATTAAATCAGACCCAGTCTGACCAATCTTTGTCAGGTCTAATCAGGTGTTTATCATTTACATTACTGTCTTGTTTTTTATTATTATTATTATTATTATTATTCTACCTGTTTAATAAAACGCTCAGACATTTTTAATATTTCACACCATATGCGCGTTAAAATTCTCACCGCAGCTGCAGTTTCATTACCATCAGTTTGAGCATTTCTGTTTATTAAAGCGATATTCCTGGGACAGAAGCGGTGATGTACTCTAACGACCTGTCATTCATTCATTCGTTCATTCCTTCATCCAAGGTGTTTCTTTTAATCTGCCTGGAGTGGCACATCAGCCGAATTGGAAATTATTGCTGCAAGCTTTTACACGTATCTGAATTATTTAAAGAGGTCCGTTAGGGGGATTATTTTGATCCATGCTTTCCCTGTAATTATTTTTCTTCCTTTGCTGGTAACATGTTTTTTCCGTACAGTTGCCCATCTTTTAGAGATGATCCAGAAGTCGAAAATGATCCGCACTCTGGCCGTTTTAGAAAAGGCAATGCATCATTTTTCGACATAATCTTCTTGCTTTTCAATACACTTTATCCATCCGTCAACAAGCTTGTGCTGAGATGTGAGCCACGATTCTCAGCACAAGCCGAAGTTTAGTCTTCAGCTCTTCAATAAGCGTCTCACTGTAACGAGCACTGTCGAGTTTCCCGATGATGTTCCAATACTTCTGGCCCTCGAGAATCCCATAAGTGTTGTTGACTTTTCCAGCTGATGGTCGACTTTTGAACTTTTTTCTCAGTTGGTGATTGAGGATGTTTCCGTTCCATACTCTGTCGTTTACTCTCCGCATCGTAGTGATGAATCTGTGTCTCGTCAACAGAAACGATTCTCCTTAAGAAATTTCGGCCCAAATTTGTGTTTTCAGATATACAAACACTTCTGTTTATGCTTTTCTATGAGCTGTTTCAGCATCAGGTTCAACCTCAAACCACAAAGAAAAAAATCTAATCACTGCACGCTGCTCTTCTTTCATGCAAATCACAAGCCGGGCGTCCATTTTCACACGTGTTCACACCTGCATGACAGTGACTGAGGAGACAGTAGAGTTGAACGGAAAGCGCCGATAAGGCAGGCTCATCACAACCAGAGTGCGGATAATTTTTGACTCACACTCGGATTTTATAATTAACTCAGTGTTATTAATCTTATACATTGGTGAAAGAAAGTGAAGTGGCCTCGAAACTTTAAATTCAACATCGGTTTAGTAAACGACTTTAAGTAACATACTTATTTTTTTTAAAGCATTAAACTTCATGCCATGCAGTTGTGTATTTTACTGCACTGCACTCAGAAACCGCTTCCGCTTGCTGAACTCTCGCTCTACATTTTTCTATAGAGTAAGCCTTAAGCTCTATTCTCATCCTCTTATCAAAAAAGACACCGTTAGAAGAAGCATTGTGCTGCTTTGTAATTTTTCAAAGAATAGCGCGAGCCCCGCGTTTACGCCGCGATCCCAGAGTCGGAGGAAACGCGCGGAAGAAAAGCCCTCAGAACTAAAGAGTCCTTTTGCTTTCATGCAGGATGTCTGCGTATGAAGTGTGTCAGATAAAGCAGAATATGAACACCTTCCCAATAACACCCTGCACAACTCCGTTAAAAGTCTTGAGCGACACCAGACACGCGTTCTGACGTCGCGTACGCAGTTTAAGCTCATTATACGCCAAATGAACCACCTTTACTAACATCCTGCCTCTCGGGCGTTCTTCTATGTTTCTGTTGAAGTTGATAAGTCTAAAGAAATGTGCAGCTGCTTTATGCTTAAGGCTTTCCTGTACAGGAAAAAAACACTGGAGACTCCTTCCATGAATGCTAGGTTTACCGTATCAACTAGCGCAATTTTTTACAAAAAGTGTAAATGACTCAAATTTGTCTTTCTGTTCTCCCGCTGCGTAGTGAGCAGCTCACCCCGGGACAGATGGGACGAAGTGAGCCTCCACCCAGACAGCGCCTGGGACGGTGCAAGGAAATGGCGGTACGAGAGGAAGCGGTGCACCTCTCATCACTCGTCCAGCGAGCTGCTCTGGTACGCTGTGGATGCTAACACATTTTAAAGCAGTTTAAAGCATTTTTAAATCATTCTTTTTTTTGTTTCCCCGATTATTTCCCCGATTTTCTCCCTAATTTAGTCGTGTCCAATTCCTCCTCGTCACTAGGGGGCGCTCGCACATTAACGCTACTACTATCACTCAGCCGAAGAGTATCACGTGTTTCCTCCGAACCACGTGACGCCAGCCTACCGCATCCTTACCTGCTCGCTCACGCACCGTTGGGGGCGGAGTCACACACTAGGAGGACAGCGCTATCCGCTCCTTCCGCTTGCATGAGCTCACAGACGCCCCTGATTGGCTGTAGAGCCGTGATTAATGTGGGAGCGCTAAGTACCTCTCATCCCTCCCCTCTGAGAGAGCTCGGCCAATCAGCTCACTCTAGACCTCCGGCTGCGAGAGGTTACAGCATCACCCGGGATTCGAACTGGCGATCTCCGGATGATAGGGCGAGCGCTTTGCCACTGCGCCACTTGGAGGCCGTAATCATACATTAAATTTGAAAACTCACCAAGGAGGAGTCGCTTCATTTCAGACATTCTGACCCCGGAAACAAACCTCGACCTGCGTCTGAAGCTGCTCGGCTTTTTTTGTTTTTCAGCTGTTTCTGTTAAAATAAGACATTTAATCACACTGCATGCTTTCTTTCTTGTTGCAGGTCTGCTGACTTCAGGAGCAGCCTCTCGAACAAACACACGCTGGAGATGAGCATGAGCATGGAGTCTGACCCTGGGCCTACACCACAGGTACGAGGAAAATCCTTGATGACGGCTGGGAATTGGCTACTAATAAATTAGAGAGAAAATGAGGGAAAAAAAAGAATACAGTGGAACCTCAGCATACGGACGCCTCACATTTTCACCTTAAGAAGTAAAAGTTTAAGTCCTCTGAGTGGCGCAGTGGTAAAGCCCTCGCTCTATCATCCACAGATCGCTAGTTCGATTCCAGGGTGGTGCTGTAACCTCTCGCAGCCGGAGGTCTAGAGAGAGCTGATTGGCCGAGCTCTCTCAGAGGGGAGGGATGAGAGGTACTTAGCGCTCCCACATTAATCACGGCTCTACAGCCAATCAGGGGCGTCTGTGAGCTCACGCAAGCGGAAGGAGCGGATAGCGCTGTCCTCCGAGTGTGTTACTCCGCCCCCAACGGTGCGTGAGCGAGCAGGTCAAAAAGATGCGGTAGGCTGGCATCACGTGGTTCGGAGGAAACACGTGATAGTCTTCGGCCCTCCCGGCTGAGTGGTAGTAGTAGCCTTAATGTGGGCGCCCCCTAGTGACGGACAGGAATTGGACACGACTAAATTAGGGAGAAAATTTGGGTAAAATCTGATAAAAAAAAGAAGTTTATAATAGTGACCATATAAGTGACTGTGTACGTCCAGTAGCCAATCAAAAGTTGTTTGCGTGAGTGGAAAGGCAAAAAAAAAATTTTGTGTGTGTGTTTTTTTTTTGGTGCAAGATCTAATGTTCAGTGCTGCGATAACGTAAGCAGGAGATGCAGGAGCTCACTTTTTTGCCTGGACGCTCCACAACGTAACTACGAATGCATAAATCCAGGAATATTTCATGTTCTTAAAAAAATAAAAGCCGTTACCGCCGATTCCTGATTAAGCCTTGCGTTGATTATTATCTCGTTAATGCACACTCTTATGGATTTTTTTTTTTTTTTTCCTTTCATAATAAAAGCACACTTCTGACCGGTCTATAATGTAGTGCACTTTAGGACGGCGGTTTGAAAGACTTCCTGACACACTCGACTGACTCCTAATGGAGCCGCTTTCCACGGACGAGATTTTCATCCATTGGACTGCTTATTATTATTTTTTTGTGTGGATAGAATGACGTCACGTACGCGCTCCAAAACTTTTATGGTGATGGGTTTAAATCTTAAAACATTAAAGACGTCTATGTGGAAATATTCCTGCCTTTTGTCTCGCTGTCTGTCTTTATGTCTCAGTATATATGTGACCCGATGTTTCCCTCAGGAATAGGTAATAAGAGCGAGCTACAAACTCCTGACTTGTCCTCCAACTTTTATATCGCAGATTCATCAGAAGGTACCTGAGGATCTACTGTAGATAGTCTTACAGGGTCGAGACTGCTGACTGACCTTGCTTGTGTGTGTGTGTGTGTGTGTGTGTGTGTGTGTGTGGGACCATCTGTGTGCGCAGCGTCCCAAGCTGAGACTGGGAAGCTCTCTGTACGGCAGGCAGCACTCTCTGGAGGAGGAGTTTGTACGAGCCAAAGCTGCTGTAGAGGTGAGAGGCAGCACACACACACACACACACACACACACATGCATAAAAGTTCCAGATTTCCCCTAACAAACTCAATAATGAACGGAAAAAACTTACACACCCACTCAGATTAGAACTGAACAATATGATCATGTGATAATCTCCCTATTTCTTCCAAGTGCATCATGGGTATTTTGTACTTTCTATTGCTGAATAAGAACGATTATCCTGCTGTTCCATGCTATCAGAGTGTCTCGTAGCTCCGGGGTCCCAGCTCCTGAAAATCAAATAATCCACTCTCATAATGATCCCCTGATCTTACTCTAATACTTTCACCTTAATCGCGGTGGCGGCAAAATTTTCTCCAGCGCATCATCCAGGCTAGTAATTACAGTGAGAAATTAACTGTAATTATCTGGTGTGTCCCTGATAAACTGACCACTCACGGTACTGTATGTTATCTGTACCACACTGTACCCATTACTATATCCGTGCCCTTTTAATTCAGAGTTCCAGTCCGGTCCGGGAAGCCACACCTGCACCGTCGCGGTATTTTTAGGCGTAGCATTTCATTTATGACGATGTCAGCTAGTCTAGGATCAGGATCGTCAGCATTATCCTCGCTGCTTACCGCACCGGAGGCTTGTATTACAGCCGTCTTTAAGCCTTCCAGAGCTATACGTAGAGAGGCGGAGATGTTAGGCTTGACTTAGTGGCTATATTTAACAGAAGCACAAATGTACAGAGGAGTCGATACGGATACGCTGCGCAGGGTTCCTCCGAGTCAGCCTTCCTTCCCCGTGGCTATTTTTTTCCTGCTGATTCATTCAAATCTTTACATTGTGTTGGATTCGATAGAACAATGCTCTGGAAATATGATCTATAGGTCCTGGTTACTGTTCAGGTTTTTGGGTGTAAGTCCAAGATACTGTATGATGTGTGCTGAGTTTTATGTTGTAGAAGGTCTGAAAGGACGATGATGATGATGATGATGATGATGATATGCATTTGTAAATAAGAGCTCCGAAGGAAATTATTTTCAAACTTCAAGTAAATTTACTGCTAAATGTGTATAAAGCAACCACTTAAGAGTAGAGAAGAGGTAGACTGTCGAGTCCATGTTTGGTCTTTGCAAGTTTGGCTTATATTTCTTACAGGTTTTGAAGTATTAAAAAAAGTACTAAAATCATTTAATAAGCATTGAAATGTTTCAAATTTCAAATTATTTCCAGCCAGTCTTCACCTTCACTCTCTAGTCCATTAGGTGGCTGTATCCAACTGTCCATAAACCCAAAAGAAGAAGAAACTTGATGACAGTGGAACCTTGGATTATGAGCATATTTGGTTCCGGAAGCGGGCTCGTATTCCAAAACACTCGTAAACCAAATAGAATTTTCCCATAAGAAATTATGGAAACTCAAATTATTCGTTCCACAGCCCAAAAAATGAATACATAAAAATAATTAACACAAAATATAAAGTAAAAATTAAACAAATTAACCTGCACTTTACCTTTAAAAAAAGTTAAAGTAAATCCCAACAGATAAGTGTTTCCATTTATGCACGCAGGCGGTGTGTGTGGGCACACAGCGCCTGTGCGCATAAAGGCGAGAGAGAGTGTGTGTGTGAAGGGGCACAGTGTCAAATTACGCACACACACACATATAACGACAGGCGACTGTGTGTGTGTGTGTGTGTGTCTTTACACACACACACACACACAGCGCCTGCGCACATAAAGGCGAGAGAGAGAGTGTGTGTGTGAAGGGGCACGGTGTCAAATTACACACGCACGCACACATAACGACAGGCGCAATTCCACAGCGCAAGAGAGAGAAAAACCATTGGCTTAGTTGTGATCATGTGACGCTTGGCGTCAAAACAAGAAGTGTATGCGTGATGATGATACTCTGTATTTATTAACCAAGACTTGCTCGGTTTCCAAGTCAAAATTGATTGAAAATCTTTGCTCGTCTTTCGGAACACTCGCAAATTGCGTTACTCGCAATCCGAGGTTCCACTGTATTTGCTAAGGATGGAGCGGTTTCTATGTTCTGCAAATGCTGCGGCGTATCTTTAAGGAATTCATAATTTTTCGGGAACAGAGGTACCTCAGCCATACCTTAAGAATTTTGCCTTAAGAACTAAAATTTTGCAAGAAATTTGCCTCAGCATTCGAAGCATTCGAGTAACTGAAGCGAGTCAAACTGATCTCCGAATTGTGTCTATGTTGTGTGTACGTTTAAAACTTGTTTGTCAGTTAAAAGCCAAGCGGAGTGAATTTACGTATTTTTTTGTTTACATTGCATTTTGTGCAAGATTTAGTGAAGACGTACTTTAGCAACATTATCAAGGATGGTAGTAAGAAGAAAAGGGAGCCGCTTTCAGTTTGGTTTGTAAAGCAGCTGGTGCCGAGAGGAATCATAAATTAAGGTTAAATGAGGTTTAATTTCTGTTTTTCATATTTTACGTCATTTACATGTCTTTTATAAATATTTTGATTGTTTTTATATGCATGAATATGATTATGGTGTTGGAAATTGGTAATATTGGTAATAATTTGGAGGGCTGGAACGGATTATCTACATTTACATTAGTTCCTATGGGACAATGCGTTTCACATTACGAAATGTCACTTCGCCTCCGGAGCGAATTCAATCCGTATGCAGAGGTACCGCTGTACGTTAACTTTTGTACAGTAAGTTTACCTAAATAATTTAAAAAGTCTAAAATTATTCTAAATTAAACTCTGACTCTGATCGTTTTAACTAATCGAAACGACCAATAAAAGGTAGATTAAATTAAATAATAAATTAAATCACAAAGGAAAAAATATAACATGAGTTGAGATGAATCTGATTTTCCGTTCACCCAAAATCTCTCCAAAGGTTTTTGAATTCCGATTCACCAGAAATTCACTTGTTTAAAAACGTGCAAATACAAAATATTTATAGCGGATCAACAGATCATTGTGTCTTTCATGTGGACGAAAAAGTTTGTCTGATGCAGATTGTGCAGTTTTAGCTGAAACAGTAGAGAAAATTGCCAATCAGGTCATTTTGCATCCGCTGTGTGATTTTAAAAACGTAAATGTCACTTTCAGTTTAGCATGATGAAGAGCATGTAATACATTTCTAGACCTTTTTTTTTATTATTAAACTGTTAAACTGAAACCATTAATCATGTCTGAACAAAGAGAAAAGTTTAACCTCAGCGTGTTGAAACAATAGTGAAATGCCTGTTGTGCTCCGATCATGACTTGTTACATGAAACTGCTGTATGTGCAGAATAATGGTGGTATATAATTGGTGATATTGGCTGCTACAATCTTACACACACACACACACACACACACACACATACGCCAGACACTGTGTTTAGGAAGTTGTGTGTTTATCGATCATCGCTGAGAAGACCCCGATTTATTGGAACTCCTGCTCTGGGTCGTGATCCGAACAGGTAGTGAAGGTTAAACATCCGTGACGGGAGCCTGAGTACGCTCGAGCAGAGAAGAATGACTCAGATGAGGGATGGTCGTGCCACTGCCTCTGCGTGAAGCCTTTCATCAAAAATAGAGCAAAGATAGAAGACCAGTCATCTGTACTCCGCAGGGCAGAAAACAGAGTCACTGATTTCGCCTTGATAAAGTCCAGCATGTCTTTTTTTTTTTCTTCTTTTTTTCTTTTTTTTCCAGAAATGCCAGTGGCGTGTGAAGAAAACATTGAACATCTTATTCGGCTTTATTCAGCTGCGCTACATCCTGAGAGCTGTGATTAAAAAGATTTCCCATCACACTGTAGACGACATCATCGATCATGTTTAAAACTTCGGATCTGTACTTTTACGTTTGTCTTAAGCTCGTTCATCTGTATAAGAAGGTGTTGTGAAGGTTTCAGGTCTTTTTTGGACATATCTTCAGGGTTATGCAACTTTACTCAAACTGTCACAGCTGATCTTTTCAGGCACTTCTAATAAAGCAACCCTTTTTAGACTTATTAAAGAGGCCAGCGACATACAATGTACGTAGCAGGTGTTAGCATCAAAGCTGCTGGTTATTCAACACAAAAGATTACTCCAAGTTCAAGTCAAACCGGGACTTGTGATTAAATTTTCCTCGAATGATTATTGATCCGAGTGCAGTGATGAGACTCTTAGCCGCGATAATGAGGCCGTACGCCCGGCCCAGGTGAGATGCATAACCTGTCGCCCACTTTTTCGGAAGAGACGCATCTGTTTGTGTGAACTGTACGCACACCATTCACCAGCACTACTCACACATTACAGGAACTCGTTTGGGAGTCATCACCACGTCCCCCGTACAGTCCTGACCTCGATCAAAACCATTTCCACATATCTGCGCCATTAAAGGAGTTCCTGGGAGGCCGGCGTTTCAAACGTGAATAAAGCAGGCAGTCCTTTCATGGCTCTGGTGTACTGAGAAAACTTTCTACGTTACTGTCCAAGCACTAGTGAGACACTGGGATGAGTGCATTAGTGTTAGAGTTTTTACACTAAGAAAACCCAAGAAAAACATGTCTGTAGCTTAAAGTTTGCCAATGACTCTGCAGTATGGACATCCAGAGGAAGTTCCCTCCACCACCTCGGTGCCAGGACAGAAAGTCCAGATGCATGTCTTGGATGGGAGGGAACACGGTGCAGTACGGGGTGTGAGAAGTTATTTGAGGTAAGTGTGTGCCGGGCCATTTTAAGCTCTGTAGGCAAGCGTCACTGTTTTGTATTTGATGCGAGCAGCTACAGGAAGCCAGTGGAGGCAGCGGAGTAGTGCTGTGGTGTAGGAGAACTCGGGAAGGTTGAAAACAAGTCGTGCAGCTGCATTCCGGATCAGCTGCAGAGGACGAACGGTGCACAGTCCTGAAATAACGAGCACCTGAGTGGGCTGTGCCGAGAGGAACGGACGAATTCCTCTGATGTTATAAAGGAGAAATAAAAAGTCCTGCTTTGACTTGAACGCCCAGTGTTATTTCTATAAATATTTGTTTTTTATTTTTGTGATTTGACTGAAATCAAGTGGCCGGTGGCATTTTAGGGAATGGTGCATGGTTTAGGTTCAGACGCTCGTCTAGACGGATGAAGTCGCCAGACCATCAGGGAGACGCCGTGAAGGTCGACAGATCCGCGTTCACGTGAGCGTCCTTATTCTCCGTCTCTTATTTCCTCTCGTCTTACGCTCAACCTTCTGCCCTCAGTGTCATGATGTTTTTTTTTTTTTCAACATGATCCTTAATGTCAGTGCCGACTTTAGGTTTACGCTGAACTTCAGATCCGTTCATGATAATAACCAGAGATAAATCTTGTTATTTTTGTTTTTGCAAAGTACGAGGAAACCGGAGAACCCGGACCAGACCGGACCAGACATACATGCATAAACGAGAGAACATGCACCCAGACCCACAGAGTTTTACGACATCATGTCAAATTTAAGATGAATCCTGAAAGTAACCAGAGTTTTGAGGTTCTGCGCTCGTTCCTCTGTCGCTCTCGGCGTTGTTCACCTCACGCCTGATCGGTCTTCCCCTGTCCGTGATCCTTTTTCATAAAAAGGGATTGACATTCTTCGTGGCAGAATTTCGAATGAGCCAGAGCAGTCTAATAATCTCTTTGGGGGAAGATGTGTAGAGAATTATTCACGAATTGATCTTTTTTTGGTTCTTTTTTTTTAGGGGGGGGCGGCGGCGTGGTTTGGGATGGGGGGGGGATTGAAGCTGTCTCAGGATTTTAGTGTTAAAGCTGTTTTATCGTTTTGGTCCTCACAGAGAGCTAAATATGTGTATATACTATATACACACATACACACACACACACACACACACTATGCATGCAGAGTCATTGGTAATGATAAACCACATTCTCAGCACTCACAGGCTACAGTATATCTATCTAAAGTCGGTAAATGACTGTAAATAGCTCCGGTTATGAACTATAATGAATCTGGACTGAGCCATCACACACACACACGGTATGAAATCTGAGTATCAGTTTTGCAATCCAGCCCTAAATCTGATATTGGATCTGATCCTCTCTATAACCTGAAACCATCTCTGAGCTTTTCACCTTGCGGCCTGAACCCAGTGCTAATGACCAGCATCACTGCAGTAACACAGATCTGATACTGTGCACACGACGACTGGTGTTTGGTTAAAGTGTCAGTGGACCAGACACACGTGCAACACATTTATCACAGATGTCAGTGTTGCGTAATGAGAATGGCGAGTTTTTTTACACACTGTGACACTTCCGCTAGCGCGCGGCTCAACCTGAACGTACAGTACAGTAAGGAAAAGGTGCAGAATGAAGAAGACATGCAGGTTTGTTTACTTGTCTGGGGCGTGTCTCCGTCATTTCACCTTTATATAAACAGGTAAAGATATAAAGATTTAATTCGTTGATTTTCCATAGTCGATCCCAGGAGTCTTCGTGCACGAGGCGGGATACATCCCTGACAGGGTGCCAATCCATAGACACACACACACACACATACACACTTGCACGAACACTTGGGAACGGCAGTTATCCTTAATCTGCATGTCTTTGGACTGTGGGAGGAAACCCATCAAGTACGGGGAGAACATGCAAACTCCATGCACACAGCGCACGAGGTGGGCCTGCGCGCACAAACGGAAACACTTATCTGTTCGGATTTATTTGAACTTTTTTTAAAGGTAAAGTGCAGGTTAATTTGTTTTATTTTTACTTCATATATTGTATTAATTATTTTTCTGTATTTATTTTTTTGGGCTGTGGAACGAATTATTTGAGTTTTCATGATTTCTTATGGGAAGATTTGATTTGGTTTACGGGTGTTTTGGAATACGAGCCTGCTTCCGGAACGAATTATGCTCGTAATCCAAGGTTCCACTGTATTTTAGAGACAATAGAGATAATAATAATATGGAAGTTAAGTATTTTTTTATCCTTTCTTGATTTCATTTTATATTTTCACATAATTTTATAAAAATGTTTCCATCTTTATAATAAATGATAAAAGTGACACATGGGATTTGTGGTTAGCGTTGCCACCTCGCACCTCTGGATTTGGGGTTCGAATCTCGCCTCCGGACTGATTAGTGTCCCTATTGTGTGACTGGTTGCGAGAGATAGGGTGTGTGTGTGTGTGTGTGTGTGCAGTGAGATCCCAGGCATAGGCTCTCATCACCCTACATTGGAAAAGCCATATAGGCAATGGATGGCTGGAAGATAATAAAGGATAAAACAAATTTATGTTAGACAAATCAAACTGAGCTGCTATGTAGTTATAAAATATAAATAAACATAATAAATGTTTATACCAAAAACTATAGAAATAGTAAATGAACAACTGAAGAATTTTATTCACTGATTTTTTTTTTTTCCTGTTTTCTTTTCTTTTCCTTTCACTCTCCAGTCGGACACTGAGTTCTGGGATAAGATGCAGGCCGAGCTGGAGGAGCTCGCTCGACGCAACTGGCTGGAGGACTCGGAGAGTAAAGGCCAGGCTCCAGCCAACGTTTCTCCCAACGAGACGGTACGATCAGCAGCTGGAGCATGCACGACAGGTCCATCAGAGAGAGCTGAAGGCCAGCAGGATAGGTCTTGTCACATAACATGATGATTATAGACCTGTTTGTCCAGCTGGACCGCAGGATCGTCGCCATTAACCTGTGAAAAGAAAAAAGAAAAAAGAGAAGAGCAGACGTGCTCAGTGCTTAGGCAAAACGAAACACAACTCCATTATCACTTCAAAGGTTCTAGACTGTAGATCAGCTAATGCTTCCTCTCATCTAAAATTCTCTCTCATCATTTTGTGCGTGTGTGTGTGTGTGTGTGAGAGAGAGAACAGATGGTAGAAAAAATGTTGAACACAAAGCAATCACAAGCATAAACTACAACAGCTGTTAAGTTATGATTTTATCAAACTTGCAGAGCTGTAACTTTAAAAAATTTTTTATGAAGATGTTCTTGTTTGATTAGATTGAAATTCCGCCAAGATCCCTAAAATGTTTTTTCTTATGTCTGCAAAAGGGCAATTTGTCTTTTTTTTTTTTCTCCTGAGAGCATAATTTCAATGCTTTTAGGAAAAAGGTTTGATGTATAATTGCACTAGACAAATGTGCCATGACAATTTGAATATTTTTGCTTTTATTTGCATTTCTGAGTATAGTTGAATCATATAAATTATAAATTTGATTCCATCTGATGCAGCTGATAATCCCCACCCCTTTCCTCGGAGATTCTACACGGATGAGGTCGTTTAATATGTTAACCTCATTCATCTTCTTGCAGCAAAGCGCTCTTAAACATGTTTATCCTTGTGTTTTCAATTCATCGAATGTATTTTTACATTTACGTTTACATTTAGGCATTTGGCCGACGCCCTTATCCAAAGCGACTTACATTTTCGTCTCATTGCACATCTGAGCAGTTGAGGGTTAAGGGCCTTGCTCAAGGGCCCAACAGGGACAACTTGGTGGTTGTGGGATTTGAACCTGGGGACCTTCTGAACCGTAGTCCTTAACCACTGAGCGACTCCTGACCCTGACATTTTCAGTATCCAGACTCCTATGTGTATGTTGTTCATCGAAATACGAGGGGCGTTCAAGTCAAAGCGGGATTTTTGATTTTGAAGAACAACAGAAGGCAGTCCTGAGAGTAAAACCTTCCTTTATTTCTCTCTATAATCCCCTGCTACACTGCAGCGTTTCACTAGTGCTTGGACACCCTCAAGCTAGAAACCGTGATCAGACTTCCTGCTTCACATCTGAACCTGCTGGCCTCCCAGGAACTCCTTTAATGGCCCAAACATGTGGGTCAGTACTGTATGGATTGGGATGTGGCGATAACTCCCAGCCGAGTTCCTGTAACGTGCAGGTGGTGTCGGTGAATGATCGTGTGTACAGATCTCTCAGACACACGTGTCCTTCATTCATGGATGTATGGCGTTCTTTAAACATTTGACTGTAGCTAAGAGTCTGATCACCGTCCTGTGTGTGAAGTCACAAGTCTCGGTTTGACTTGAACACCCTGAGTAGTTTATTTTCGGAATAAAGGATTAAAAATGACATATAAACCAGATCAGACTAGTAGAAATTAAACACAATGATAATGCTAATGCTAATGTAATTAATTAATTCATGAAAAAAAATTTAATTATTGAGTTAAAATGAACTAATAAACTTCATCAAAGAGTCAGAATGTCTCAGGAAATTAATAAGCATTTACAAATTGAACCCATTTTCCCCCAGTTCTTTGAGCTGCGTGCCCTTCTCCTCTCCGCACGCTCTCCCCGAGCACGATTCCAGTTTCCCTGCAATATTAAAGAGCCCAGCGTGATCCAATTATCAGCACTCTGCCACGGTGCCTCTATTAAAGGAGTAAAAACAGCCCTGCGCATCAGATATGAGCGTGGAATATCAATCACCAACTCTGTTTTACTACCGGTGTAAAGATTTCCCGATAAAAAAAAAAAATCAATGTTCCAGGGTTGATATTCACGACGCGCCGCGGCACGCGCCTGCCATGTTAATGTACAGCAACGCTATCACATGAATTTCTTTCTGCGACAATATACAGAACCACAGTGTGCTTTTTTTAAAATGGTGAGAAACCATTGATTAATTTCCTTTAACAGCAGCTCTGATTGTAGATCTGGCTGCAAGACATCTGATCATTGTTATTGCATTACTGGAGTCTGAGGAATACGTTATTGTTTCTGTAGCAGCTCATTTACGGATCTAATCATTGATATGGGGAAAACGTTTTTATTTAAGGTTTAGGGAATGAGTCTCCAGTGTCAGGCTTTTGTAACTGTCAGAGATAAAGCTGCACGGTTTCTATGGCAAGCAGGAGCGTAAAGAACAAGCGATTTCATAACATTAAATGTACAGTAGCTGTAAAACAGCGGTACTGAATTAAAACGTAAGGTCTCTGTGTTCTCTACATATGAAGTCATTGTAAGTGTATAAGAATTATGATTATAAAAAAAATTCCATAGCATTTCAATAATATTTATTGTCAATTTGCAGTAAATATGTTAAACATATGGACAATTTGAGCTGCTCCGGATACGTTTGCTATAACGACCTGTGATTTAGTCTCATAGTGGCGATTCACATTACCACTTTTTATTAGCGCTGCACTTTCGGGAACCTATGGGACAAACTAGTTTTAAACTTCCTGCAGGAAGAAAAAATGTATATTGATCTGTCTATTCATCTTTGAAGGTGTGTGTGTGTGTGTGTGTGTGTGTGTGTGTGTGTGTGTGTGTGTGTGTGAGAAAGTGAACGGTGTCAAATGACGTGCGCGCACTGATACAGAGACAGAGAGAAAATGGACTTTCTTTTGCTTTACGCGCATGCACACACGTGTTATAATAAACACTACAAGTGCGCTGTACACACACACGTACAGACACAAAATAAAAGATGTTTTGCGCGCACACACATGGTAACAGTTTTATAGTAAACAGTACCGGCGTACACGGATGTTGATTATACCGGTGAGAGACGAGCACTAAGACCCAGCAGCGGAGACGATTACCCATAATTCCGCTGCGCAAGGGAGAGAAAAAACATTGGCTCAATTGTGATCACGTGACGCTCGGTGTCAAAACAAGAAGCGCATACGTGATACATGATACTCGGTACTCGTAAACCAAGACCAAGCTCGTTTTTCAAGTCGAAATTTATTAAAAATCTTTGCTCGTCTTACGGAACACTCGCAAACCGCATTACTCGCAATCCGAGGTTTCACTGTAATAATAAAATAAATAAATAAATAAGTATTTATAATAGTTGCTAGATTGCTGTGGTATAACAAGAATGAAACTCGTCCAGATGTGCTTTTATATACTGTAGTATGTTACAGAAGGAACTGATGGCACAGTACCACTCCACTATCACATGTCGTTGATTATATCTTACACTGTTTTATTCCATATGGAACAAACTCACTTCACCTGCTCGCGCTCCTGCAAACTTTTCTAGCTCCAAGCAAAACAAAGGTGGCAGTATCATAGACAATCAGTTTTTTTTTCCTGAATGTGTCTGTTTCAGGGTTACTTCTTCCACATGAACAACCCGTATAAAGACTGGCCCAACGCTTTCGAAGACGGCCTGCAGAAATCCCGAGAAGGTGACCTGACCAGTGCCGTCCAGCTGCTCGAGGCAGCCATCTTACAGGACCCTCAGGACTCCGAGGTTCGCTCAATGGATCTGTTATTTCACAGCAGAGGTCATGAAACTCTATTGATCTCTCCGAGCTTTCTGTAGTACCTCCCTGTGGTGTGAAGGCAAATCCTTGAATATGTACTTTAATTAAATATTGAGCTCATAATCTGTCTTCATAACTCATTCCACAAGAAAATCATCCCCACTTCTATATTTTATTACTAAACTACATTTCAATGTCAGTCACAAATGATTCTTTTTTTTAACATATATATATATATATATAGTTCCTGTTCCAAGCCCAAATAAAATGGGAGGGTTGCGTCAGGAAGGGCATCTGGTGTAAAACCTGTGTCAAGCTTGTGTGCGGACCGGATTGTCTGCTGTGGCGACCCAACGCCGGGAGCAGCCGAAAGACCAACAACAATTTATTTGATTTGCAACTTGCAAAAAACAATGATAATTGCTATTAAATAGTATGAGTTGGGCGACTCAGTAACGCAAGTAAAGATCAATTAATATGAATGAGTACAACAAACTCAAAAACTGATGGTTCTGTTTACTTAAACCTGGAAACATCATTACTTAAAAAAAACTTGATGTAACTGATTACCTCAAATGTTTTAATTTTTCCAACTTATTCGGGTTTACAGTGTGACAATGGACGAACCTGTCAGAAATGCCAAATTACAGATCATACATTAATAAGTTTTATTCTGTTTAGCTTTGGTTATGTTGCAAAACTGTCATAATACCCCTAATTTGTCACAAAAATATACCATCACATTATTTATCAGGTCATGTTTCCATTAAAGTGCTCTAGAGCTCTGGATCACGTGGAAAACTTTTACCCACCATTTTAATAGTTTTGTAGGATTCAGTCTATTAAATTCAGACGTTCTCTTAGGGGCTGTTCCATTCAAAGATTCATGTTCATGGGTTTTAGAGCTTTTGAAAGTGGGTGCACAAACTTTTGCATACTGTACATCAGTTTGAGCAAATCTGGATGGTTACTAGTTGATATCATGTACTGTAATAATTACTTATCTATCTATCTATCTGTCCATCTTCCCGAAGGCTTGGCAGGTGCTGGGTACAACGCAGGCGGAGAACGAGAACGAGCAGGCCGCCATCGTCTGCCTTCAAAGGTGCGGAAAGACTGTAAGCCTCAGCTTGGCTCTCAGCTCATCTCTCCGGAGAGGCCGGCTGTTTCTGACACACAGTCACCATTTTAATTTCCTCCAGGCAGGATTATGCGCTTTCCGGAATATCCGACAAACAGCATGACATGCCTTAACGTGCTTCCCTTTATCTCACTTAAATCCTCGCGAAGCCGTGAATCATGAGCAATAAAAGCAACACCGTCTGTGCCGAGGGCTTTTTTTCAGGAAACACTGCATTCTAACAAAACATGCTGATTCTGTATCTGTGGATAAAATTCACACATGGGTAGATTGATATATTAGAAAGCTAGGTGTATAGGCAGAGACAGACAGACACAGAAAGACAGACACAGACATACATACATACATATATACAGTGGTGGCCTAAAGTGCTGAGACAAAAGTGAAATTCAGTATTTTAATGAAAAGATTATATGAATGATTTAAATTATTTAAAATTTTGCTATACAACAATCAGGCAAAATCTAATGGATCCAACTGGACATAGAGTGTCACTCATAGTTCTGCTACTGCCCTCTTCATCAGTGTCCAACAGTTTGCTATTGGCTTTTTTAGTCTGGAGATGACTCAGGCCATGGCTCCACAAGCTGAGTGCCATTGTCACATAGCCAGTTCTTCACTCGTTTTTTCAGTTCATTAGCACAACACTTTAGTCAGATAGGCTAGAACTCATTAGTGACATCCTCTGTTTTGTCCACAGGGAGAACTATAATATATAGCATATATTGTCTTAATACTTTGGCCACTACTGTACATACATATATACATACAAACATACATACATACATACACAGCCCGGCCAAAAATAAAGTCACAGACTCCAATATTTCATTGTATTAATGAGGGGAGAGTCGGGTCAGTGCATGAAGTCCGGTCCAGCACATCCAAAAGATTCTCAATGGGGTTAGAGTCTGGACTCTGTGGTGGCCAATCCATGTGTGAAAATGATGTCTCATGCTTCCTGACCCACTCTTTCACAATTTGAGCCTGATGAATCCTGGATCATGCCCTTCATCTTGCATCATGCCCGAGCCATCAGAGAAGAAAAGATCCACTGACGGAAAAACCTGGTGATTCAGTACTTTCAGGTGGTCAGCTGACTTCATTTTGTTGCTGAGTCTAGATCTGAGCAACTGAAGCAACCCCAGATCATAACACTGCCTCCACTGGCTTGTCCAGGAGGCACAGGGTATGATGTGTATCATATCATATCTGTATTATTCATAATGATCTGACACAAAACAGAAGAATGAAATGTGCCTGTGAGACTGTACAGTGCAGTATATATTCACAGTGTGTTTTATTCGTAGTGAGAGTGAGTTAACTAACTGCATTGCTTTCTGAAGTTAGATGCGTGCGTGTCTCCAGCTCCCCCGCAGTTGACCCGAGGTGATGTCCACTAGCCCCCTCCGTCCCTCCCCAACTCGTACGTGAGAGTGAGAGACCTTCCCGAGTCAATCCGCTGCCTTGCTCACAAATGAGAATCAGTGCACCAACCGTGGTGTTAATAAATCCCCACAGTGACATGAAACAAATGTGACATGCAGACGAGAGAAAACTGATCAGAAATTGATCGTGCAAATGTGAACATCCTTCATAACTTGTCCTTTTTTACGCCTCCCTCGGGCACAGTAAGATGGCACCCTGGGTCATGAGTCCTGACCGGTGAGAAGCGCATTCTCTGTTATCTGACAGATCATGACAGGCAGGCGGACGAGAAGGAGGGATTCTCAAAAACATGGAACAAAAGGCGTCCCGTGTCAGTTCAATGCGGAACAAGTCTTTTAGTTTCGAAATAACGATTCACTTACATTTACATTTAGGCATTAGGCAGACGTCTTATCCAGAGCGACTTACGAAAGTGCTTTGTAGTTTCCATCATTGGATAGATCCTTATACAGTGGAACCTTGGATTATGAGCATGATTTGTTCCAGAAGTGGGCTCGTATTCCAAAATACTTGTAAACCAAATAGAATTTTCCCATAAGAAATAATGAAAACTCAAATTATTCATTCTACAGCCCAAAACAATAAATACATCAAAATAATTAATACAATATATAAAGTAAAAATAAAACAAATTAACCTGCACTTCATATAAAAATAAAAAAATAAATAAATCCCGGCAGTTAAGTGTTTCCGTTTGTGCGCACAGGCGCCATGTATTTGTATGTGTGTGGAATTAGCCCCTCGCCTCGTCTTTGACAGTAAAACTCCTCCTCCCTCCCACACCTCGCTTTTTAAGTTTCACAACTAACATACACAATGCAAACACTGTTTTAACGGGAAAAAAAAGAAATCTCTCTAATGACACTCGTGTGAGCGCATACTAACGGAATCACTGCTGTAAAGTAAAAAACAAAGAAACAAATGAAACAGCACCTTACCGTTGAAAAGAATCGCGACGGAGTTGAGTTTTCTGTGTAAATAAAGTGCGTGTGTGCACCCCGGGAGAGTGTGTGTGTGTGTGTGTGTGTGTGTTGGTGTCAAATTACGCGCGCACACACATAAAGTACACGAGTACACATGAGTAAAGTGTGGGTGTGTGTTTGTGTGTGTGTGTGTGTGTCGGTGTGTGTGGGCACAGTGTGAAATTACGCGTGTGCACACATATAGGAAAGAGAGGGAGATGTTGATTATACCAGTAAGTACGAGCACTAAGACCCAGGGGAGCAGGGGAGACGATTACCCATAATTCTGCAGCGCAATAGAGGGAAAAATCATTGGCTCAGTTGTGATCACTTGCCGCTTGGTGTCAAAATAAGAGTCGCATGCGTGATACATGATACTCGGCGCTCGTAAACTAATACTTGTTAAAAATGTATTAAAAATCGTTGCATGGTTTGCGGAACACTCGTAAACCACATTACTCGCAATCCGAGGTTCCACTGTACTGGGGTTATCAGTCAAACACTGTTGGGAATTTTTATATATATATATATCAATCAAAATACTGTATATATATATATATATATATATATTGGTTGAGGGGGGGGATTAGTGCAAGTACTGGAGAAACTGTCACGTCTCTGGGTGCGAGGCATATGGAGCTCGCGATCATCAGCGGCGCATGAAGGCGTTGGTGGAGGAAGAGGATGAAGCTCGCTGACCTCAAAGGCGCCGTGCAGCGTCGGAAGCTCGCCGTCCCCGAAGGCACCGTGCTGCGACGGAAGCTCGCCGTCCACGAAGGCACCGTGCTGCGACGGAAGCTCGCCGTCCACGAAGGCACCGTGCTGCGACGGAAGCTCGCCGTCCACGAAGGCACCGTGCTGCGACGGAAGCTCGCCGTCCACGAAGGCACCGTGCTGCGACGGAAGCTCGCCGTCCACGAAGGCACCGTGCTGCGACGGAAGCTCGCCGTCCACGAAGGCACCGTGCTGCGACGGAAGCTCGCCGTCCACGAAGGCACCGTGCTGCGACGGAAGCTCGCCGTCCACGAAGGCACCGTGCTGCGACGGAAGCTCGCCGTCCACGAAGGCACCGTGCTGTGACGGAAGCTCGCCCTCCTCTTCGTCGCCGTGCAGCGGCAGCAGCTCGCTGTGCTCAGCGGCGCAGTGCAGCTGTGCTAGCAGCCCTTGGAGCTTGGCCACCTGCTCCCGCAGGTCACGAATGCGCTCTTCGTTTCTCAGAACACACCGCCGAAAGCTGCTCCAATCACTCTGGGAGGCTGCTCCCAGCTGCACGTCCCACTCACACTCCGCTCTTCTGCCGCTACGCCGTTTGGTTCTCCGGCTACCTTCCGCGCCGGCTCCCCACAACGCATAAATCGTTGCCCCCCCCCAAAATAATCTCCCGGGGGAAGGGCTCCTCTGCTATGCCTCTTGTTAGGTCTTGCATTCTGTCATGTTTCTGGGTGCGAGGCATAAATGCAGAGGCCTCCATAGTTTTAAAGGAAACGATTTATTATTATAAACACAAAACAGGGAAATCAAATAAACAGAATACTTTAAGGGAAACTGAAACTAAAACACGTATAAAGACATTGAAAGCCACGAACTAAACATACAGACATTAACAAGGTGGAAATCAACAGATGCAAGATGCTAAACTGAACTAAAACAAACCATTTATAATAAAACTAATGAGCAAGTCGGTTCAGGTGAGCGCCCCCACGTCACCTGACCGAAGTGCATGACGGGAAATGAAGTGAAAACAAAAGAACTACAAACAAAATCACGGGGCGCTTTGGCGCCCTCTAGGGGTTATCCCTGACAGAAACAGATGTGTCTTAAATGGTCGTCTGTCTCTCTTCACCCATCACTCTGAAGCAGGGTAAATCTGGACTTACAGGACCACATGATGTTTTTACAATTCTCCACAGTCCATTCTTTATTCTCTCTAGCAAATTGAAGGCTTTTTTTCCCGAATAATCTCACTGATAAATGGTTTTCTTAAGGCTACGCAGCTGTTTAGTCCCAGTCCCTTCAGTTCTCTTTGCATTGTGTGTGTAGAAATGCTCTAACTTCGAGTATTAAACATAGCCTTGACACTTTGATTTCACTAAGCGTTTAAGTGATTTTCCCCATCACCATCATTCAAAAAAAAATTTCTTCCTCAAAGGTGATGGGTCACCACTATCATTTGCATTTTACAGTTCTTATCCAAATTTTACTAATTCCAGAAATCTCCTTAGTTGTTTCCTCTGCCTGATGCAGGCCAATAATTTGACCGCTCTGAAACAGAAGAACATCTTTGCTATAACCACAGGATGTGTCTTCTGACATGCCTGTTTTGGAAATTAAAAGATACACACTGCATCAGTTAGGGTTAAATAACTTGTTGTCGCTGAACCATATTAATCACTGCAGGAATTATCCAATGGAAGGATCTTAACTATTTTTCTTAGTTAAATTCAGGTGGTGACTTTGTTTTTTTTTTTTTGTTTTTTTTTTGGCCAGGCAGTGTATCTAAAATGATAGAGAGATTAGAAACATGGAGCAAAAGATACAATCAATGAAGGATAGCTAGTTAGCATGATAGCTAGCTAGTATGATAGCTAGCTAGCTAGATGTACTATATACATAGAAATTCTTTTTTATGGATCCCTCTTCTATTCTCTCTCTCTGTCATGCCCGCAGATGTCTGGAGCTGCACCCGAATAACCTGAGCGCTCTCATGGCACTGGCGGTGAGTTTGACCAACGCGGGATGCCAGCAGGAGGCGTGTGAGGCTCTGCATCGCTGGATCACACACAACCCCACCTACACACACCTCCTTCAGGAGCGTAGTGCTCTGGACGGCTCACCACTACCTCGACGCAGGGGCTCCAACGTCTCCCCCATCCCCACTCTAGGATGGTACGCTCTAGTTTCACACTAAGCATCATGTCTGTAATACACCGGGGAGAAAGGAAATAATCATAGCTGAACTTTTTAATTTTAAAAAATTATAATTCTTTTTCCTAGACCATGCACGTTAGCCAGTAATAAGTGTAGATAGGAGAGGTACTATAATCTGGCAATATAAATGAAAATGCTCAGCTTTTTCAGTTTGCTTAGTATAAATATCCCAGACTAAATGAAGTGACATCATGAAAATTACTTTTGAGAACCACTCAGAACCTTGTCTTCGACTTAATATTTATACGAACTCAGTGACAAGGCCATCTGTTTCACTCAGACACGGGTACCATCTGCGTAGTGCCAACAGCCGTGGTGCCAAATAATGGCGAGAGTATTCCACACTGTAGCCTGGGTCTGGGTGTGTAAATGTGTTTTGTATATATGTGTGTGTGTGTGTGTAGCTCACAGTTGGTGGAGGTGTTAGAGCTTTATCAGGAAGCCGTGCAGCAGAACCCGGGCTGCGTGGACCCTGACCTGCAGACGGGACTCGGCGTGCTCTTTAACCTCAGCTCGGAGTTTGACAAGGCCGTGGACGCGTTTAATGCCGCGCTGTCTGTACGGCCCGAGGTGAGTCAAGCGTATAATTGTCTAGTCCCTCGTGGTTCGTTATAGGGAATGGGGGCAAGAAGTAATACAAGTCAAGACGATGGTGTGTCAGAAGAAAAACAAAAACAAGAACTTTTTTAATGCGTCTGTGAAACAATCAGAAACTCAATCAGAAAATTATCAATCAGGGGTTGGTTATATATAAAAAAAACAAAAAAAACAACAAACAAGGATAACTTTGAACATGATGCTCCCACCACCATGCTTCACTGCATGGATGCATGTCGCAGTAAATGTACCAGGGTGAGTTAAAAATGATTTATATTAAACCTTCTGTTGTCGTATCAGTTTGTATATTCCGTTTAAGGCTACTGTCTCCCCGGTCACAGCTGTGCAGGTCTGTGTTTATTTGTAACTGCGGTGCAAGCAAGAATGGACGTCCCACAAAAGAAGAGCAGCGTGCAGTGATTCATTTTATTTCTTTTGTGGTCCGAGGGTGTACCTGGTGCCAAAACATCCCACAGAAGAGCATAAACGGAAACGTTTGGATATCTGAAAAAAAAAATTGGACTGATACTCACTCACTCACTCACTCACTGATCGTCTATACCGCTTTATCCTGTAGGTCGCGGGGGCCTGAGGCCTATCCCACGAGGCTTAGGGCACGATGCGCGACAATCCATCGCAGGGCACTCACACACTCATTCATTCACACACTATGGGCAATTTGGGAATGCCAGTTAGCTTAATCTGCATGTCTTTGGGAGGAAACTCACCAAGCACGGGGAGAACATGCAAACTCCATGCACACAGAGACGGGAATCGATATGGTATTTGTCTTTTCCACCACCAGAGTGCGGATACGTTTTGACTCACCCTCGTAAATGCATAAATGGTTAAGCTGGTTATTATACCATGAATTTATAACACTGCTCTACTGTAGCATAATCTCTTACGATTATGTTGACTAACATGAAACCGCTGTGTCTATCAGGACTATCTGCTCTGGAACAGACTGGGTGCGACGCTGGCTAACGGAGACCGCAGCGAGGAAGCTGTTGAGGCCTACACACGTGCTCTGGAGCTCCAGCCTGGCTTCATCCGCTCCAGATACAACCTCGGCATCAGCTGCATCAACCTGGGAGCACACAGGTACAACAAGACCAGAGGGTACCGGGTACCGCACTGCCGTATAGCGAGATATAATACTTATACAGTGCATCAGTATGTAACACTGCTGCGTAAATACGAAGATCAGATATAATATTAAGTCTAAGACATAGTAAGGACATCAAGAGGAAAGAGGAGGAGTGGTCTGTATGTAATTATAGTATTAATTGGAGGTTAATACATTTAAAGTGGAAGATGTATCATAATTAGACTTACAATATGGGTGCAAGGAGGAGCGGATGCTGTTATAGATCACCGCATATTAATTATCAAGGTGAGAAACTTCAAGATCTCACTCAGCGGCGAGAGTCGAGCCGTTGGAAGATTTTCATATTAGGAGAAAAGACACTTTTCTTTAACAGCACCTGTAATGAAGGATGGAGGAAAAGAAGACGGTGAATAGATTTCGCCTGGTAGGATGAGAATTATCAAGGAGCCCGAGAGAAAACAAACAGATTAGTACAACAACAACAACAACGATGCATCGCAAGCCGAAGAACCTGCATCAAATGGAAAGCCCTGTATCAAACATCCTCAAACAGCTAGCTGGAGGATTTCATCAGACAACCCAGTAGTAAAAAGTAAAAGATGCGCGAGGGCTGCATCTTAAAAAGGAAAGATGTACGAGGGATGTTAAAGTCACACCGTGCAGAATAACAGAACACACTTCTGAGAGTAAAATCTCCCTTTATGTCTCTATATAATCCCCTGCTTCACTAATGCACTTATCCCAGTATATCACTAGTGCTTGGACACCATCAAGGTAGAAAGTTTTCTCAGTACGCCAGAGCCATGATCGGACTGCCTGTCTTATTCACGTCTGGAACGCCGGCCTCCCGGGAACTCCTTTAATGGCCCAATGTGCTGGGGATGTGACAATTTTATAGACTCGGAGCCTGGACAGGAGAACCCTCTGGAGCCTCGTGAAAACATTACGGCATCTCTAAACAAATTCATTTGAATCATAAAGCGTTCAGATGACAGGATGACCGGCAACGTTGTGCACGCTGGAAACTAAAAGCTTGACTGTCAACACGGGTGAAATTAGGCATGATAGAAGAAAATTTTTCCTCTTCCTGTTGTCCATTTACTGTCTAATGAAAAAAACAATAAAAAGAAGGAGGATCCGGTGGACCTCATGGGAGCCGCTAGGTGATCTCAGTGTTTCAGATGATTTTTTAGCTTTTCTTTCCAGGACCAACCAGCACATACAAGATAAATCAGCACTACTGAGAGCAAATACTAACCTGAGTTTATTTCTAAATGTTTAATGACCTTCCTTCCTTTCTTTATTGAAGTAGATTTGATAGAACTATAGTACTGGATATTGGATTGTTTTTGTTTTTTTCCGCTGTGTAAAAACAATTCTCTTCTCTGCCAGCAGAGGGCGGTAAAGGCTACAATCTGCTCTTTTAAACGGGAACCGTTATGCACGATCTCCTTATAAAATTAGATTGATTTAATTAGAATTAGATTTCCACCCTAATGTGACCTCGTATAAGAAGCTCCCCCTCCTCCGTCTCGGTGTTCCTTTGTCTTTGCTGCTCTCCGGTGGGGGCGTGGCTCAGCGGTAGCTCATTCACATAAACACTGAAACAGCAGGTTCAGAAGAGATGAGGTAATAGAGGTAGTTGTCTGAAAATGCAATGTCTGAGAGATATTTCAGCTAGAGCATTAAAACTCACACACACACACACACACACCGTAAGAGACCTCTGGGACCTGTGTTAGATTGTTACAGAAATACTCTTACAATATATGGGATCTTTAAATCTCACAAATGAGGGCCTGGAAAAAGACACCACCCGGTCGCGGTACTGCTTAGGACTGTAAATATAAATCTGATGTTGACGTCTCACGTTGCTCTTCTCTCGCGCAGGGAAGCGGTGAGTAATTTCCTGACGGCTCTGAACCAGCAGAGGAAAAGCAGGAGCCACCAGGTGATGTCCAGAAGCATTTGGGCGGCTCTCCGCATCGCTCTGTCGCTCATGGACCTCCCCGAGCTTTTCCACGCCGCCAGCGTCGGCGATCTCGACCTCCTCATGCGGGCTTTCAATATGGACATGTGACTCTGAACCTTTAAACAAAAAAACAAAAACAACTCCACCGACCTGATGGGCGCAGCATCAACGCTGGGCTTTTTAAAAATATTAGCGAAAGCCATGTGACACACGCCAAGCGCTTTATTTATTTGTATTTCTGCTAGTGTGTGTGTGTCTACAACTGATTTGCAGTTTACACAGAGGAGAGTGTGGATTTATATACATATATACATACATACATACGTGTGTGTGTGTGTGTGTGAGAGAGAGAGAGAACAAATACAAGCACATTTCAGAGAATACTACTTCAGAATATAGTCTTTCCTATTGCATTGCACAATGCCAATGCTGTTTGTATCCTCGACTTCTAGCACAGAGAAAACACATTTACGGTTAGAACATGACCTTTAATAACCTCAGATGCTTCTAAAATCATACGTCGTTATGAATTATTTTGTTTAGTCCATCACGTCACTTTTGGGAATCCTCATATGTACCTTTCCTCCTGTACTTTCCATACGCACGGTTGCATTTCCCAAAGAGATGAACTGATTACTCTGGGTTGCCAGGTTGTAGCAAAATCTTCACTTCGGTGCTTGATAGTGAAAGTATTCACCCCACTTTATTTATTTTTCTTTGAGCAGATTTTGTACTGGGCTTGAAATGGATTGAATTGGAATTTTTATATATACAAAGGATATGTCGTTTTTTCAGGGGGTGAATACTTATGCTAGACACTGTAGAGGCTGATTAAATGTTTTAACAGGTTAATATACATATATAGAAAGAGTCTAAATCTAATAAAAATAAACAGAGGGTAATTTTTTTGGGGGGGGGTGCAAATAATTTTGCACACAATAGTTTGAGATGACTCTGCTTAAAGCATGCTAAACTAGTAGCTATAAGGTTCACTACTTGTCAGCTACATTAGCCTTGTCGCTCAAACAAATAATGTATCTTGTTCGAGCTAGAGAAATAGCAAAGAAAGCAGGGCTGCACTTCTGCTTTTCGCCACATGATGACACTGTTGTTGCACAGAGTCACCACAGTGACCCCGGGGTGAGGAGTGACATTAAGTGCGTCTCTCTTCGGGACACAGCGGCCCCTCTGAGGCATGTCATGTGCCCAGGTGTGCCAGCAGGAAGTGTTGCCCCGAGCCATCTGTGTTCCAGCGCTCCCCTTTGACTGCGCAGAGCTCGAGGTTCCACGGGGGGCCGACTTCAAACGCCTCGCATGAAAGGTCACGGGGAAAGGAAAAAAAACCTACAGCATCATGTTGAAAGTGAGGAAATGTATGAAAGCACACTGGCACAAACGGCTGAGTGGATAGCGAACCCGATCCTAAATGTATACAGGTGACAAAAACGAGGATCATTGTTGGACTTTAAAAGGTCAAATGTCATGGGTCACATATAATGAAATTCTATAATAATCATTTCTTTTTTTTTGTAATGAAAGTAACAGGCAACAAGGAGGGACATGAGAATTCATTTTGGATATGTGCTTCCCCCTTATGGAAAAGTCTCATAACTTGACATGGGAGTAATTTGTGTTTACATACATTTAAGTGTGTGAGAAGTTATTATTGAGGAACAAAATCACAAAATCGCTCACATTAACAATCATTAAAAAAAAAAAAAAAAAAAAAAATATATATATATATATATATATATATATTAAATATAAAAAATATATATATTTAAAAAATAAAATAAAAAATAATATATCAAAACTTTACAGGTAATTATATGTCCCTTTTTATTTTAAAAAAATAATTGAAATGTAAAAATAAATTTAACCACATGATCTGATATGTGACCTATTAAAATGTATTGTAATTTTAAAATGTAAAAAAGAAGGAATCATGAAGAAAAAGGTTTTTGACATTTTATACGTAAAAACTTCAATCAGTTAATCATTGATTAAAAAATCTATTAATTACTTCAAAAAGTAAGCTAGATGTGGAAACAAATGTAGGTGTACTACATGTAAAATTTAACTGGTAAGATTAAATGAATTAAAAACATTGAATCTGATATTGTACAAATTCGGAAAAACGTGTACTATAAATTGAAACACACAATGTACATAATTTGCAGCATGAACAGTTTGTGCGACTTTTCCAAAAGGAATTTTGGCATGACTAGATTTGACTTTATATACAACTATGCAAGCCATATTTGTGTATTTTTATTACTATTATTATTATTATTATTATTATTATTATTATTATGAAACCTCTTTATAACTGCTTTGTATGAAAGCATTCTTCAAAAGTTATATATACACTGGATTATTATATTGAATGTATTATTACAAATATGTTATAAATAACAAACCCAAAACTGTATATATTTTTTTTTAATCCGAATGTATTGCCATCACGACATGAGCATGCATGTTTACCTGCCTGTAATCTACCTAAATCCCAAAGTTTTGAATCTAATGTCTAAATGCTCAAGCTGCTTTCTTGCTATAATAATTGAATGTTCTGTATCATATCACTAATGCATTAATGATCCACAGCTTTTAATGTTACACCTACTGTAGAAAGTATTTATTGGAAAAGAAATCTAATTATTATAGTAGATTTGGAATATTAAAGGGTGTCTGGCGTTAACACTGAGCATGTTAGAATTACCTCTGGGACTATTTTGTAAATACGTGATATAATTTAAAGAGGTGAGATATGATCATGTATTTATAATATTAAAATGTTATTTTAGAAGGATTCATAATGGCTCATAATGATTATTTTTATTATTATGATGATGATGATGATGATTGTTACATGGAATTTAAAAAAATAAATAAATCACTTATTTAAAAAAAAAATCTAAAAATAGAATAGAAATAATTAAAATAAAATGTCAAATTAGAAGTAACCACTATTAAAGAAAAATAACTGCTAGTATGTAAAATAAATAAATAAATAAACAATAAATAAATACAAAATAAATAAAATTTTATTATACTTTTTTAAAATTTAACTATGTGTGAAAGTGAAAAAAATGAAACAATAATTGGTAAGATTGGTGAAAAATTCAGATATTTGACATTTATTCTGTGAGAAAAAAATATTTTAGAAGGTTTTATAATTGCCCATGTTTATTATTATTATTATTATTATTATTATTACATGAAATTTTATTGTTATACTAATTCTTCATGTAAGTAAATCATGAAATAGTATGGAAGACATTAAATAAAATTTCAAATTAGAAATAACCCCTATTAGCACCTCAGACAGGATGTCCAATTAAAGAAAAATAATTAGTGCTAGGATCGTGTGCCTTATATGTAAAATAAATTAATACAATAAAACAATCAATCAATCAATAAAAACACTAATTATTTAAAAAATAACTACTTATGGTCTAAAATGTTAATGTACTACATGTAAAACAATTAATTATTGAGATTACATTTAAATACATTTTAAAATCACATATATAAATTGATATTTTACATTTATTCTGTGAGAAAATATATAAAAGTATAACATACTGAGGATTCATAATGGCTCAATCATAATATTAATAATAATAGTAATAATAATAGTAATAATAATAATTATTATTATTATTGTTATAATTATTATTAATAATAATAATAATCCTTTATTTATTACAAATCAAAATAATACAAATTAAAGAACATTATTATTATTATTATTATTATTATTATTATTATATGCATGAATAATTATCAAATTACTAGTGTAATGTATTATTAGGCATTATTATTATTACATAAAATTTTAGTAATTAATACATTTTTACTTTTTTTAAATCTAGATATCGTATAGGATTAATTTGATTTAGAAACAACTGCTATTAAAGCACGTCAGACAGGATGTGTGGTTATAAAAAAAAAAAAAAGTATCAATGACAGGATGGTGCGGTGGAGAGGAGATACTGTTACCAACCCAAAGTGGGTTTTATTTTTCCAATAAAACCCACATTTTGATGAGTTTTATTTTGCTTTTTTCCGTAGCAATTTGTCAAAAAAAAAATTATTAGTTAAATACTTTTTAATTAATTTTCAGTTACATTTAAAGTTGTGAAACCAGGTTAGTTTCGGTTCTCACTTACATTATATCAGGTATGAACAGTCATTCCTTTACCGTCTCACCGAGTTTTTCTCTCTCTCTTTCTTAAAACGAAAAAAAAAAAAAAATCACAAAATGAGGCGGGGTTCACCCTGGACAAGGTGAGAGTCCATCGCAGGACTCTTTGGACTGTGGGAGAAAACCAGAATACTTGGAGGAAACCCACCAAGCACGGAGAGAACTACATATACAAAGACCCCAAGACAGGAATCGAATCTAGGGGCTGGAGGCCATGGTGCTTTTTTTAAAAGGTGCATTTCATCAGGTGTTGCATTTATATTGCGACAATTTTGTACTTACAGTACTGTATGGACATTCTGACCTTCTACCTTTTGTGATTGCTTATTAACAAGACAGGCAGGCTGTGTGTACTGTACATTTCATTTATTCATGCTAAGAATTATAAGTGAAATATAACAAAATTTTATAATAAAATGTAGATTTGATCATAATTGTGTAAAGAATCATACAAAGTTATAGTGGCTACTTAATTTTCACATCTCACATGACAGATCAAGGTTACGTGACACGTTGTTTCTTGACCCATTTCCATCTGATGTCGTATCACTGTGGGTTTTGTCTCTTTAAGGCTCTCCAGCAGCTCACACCCCTCCACCTAGTCTTGGAGTAAACCCGCTGTGGACCCGTTAGTCCTTCACGGTGCCAGCACGCTGGTCCATACAGGAAACGCACGCTACGCTGAGAACGACTCACTCAACCAGGGAGCAGCAGAGCACACTGTTAGGTAAGACTAATAAACCACTTTTCTGTGAATAATTACACACATGGAGTTTGTTATGTCCTGGGTTCATGTAAAACTAGTCTTAATGAAGTATCCTGTCTCATGGTGGGGGACTGAAACAATAAAACTAATTCTAATCCCTAAAACACAACTGGAAATGTACTTTTAAGGATTAAATTTTGATAGAAATTTTAATTTCATGATTATCGTTTCCTCCTTAAACTTGGAGTACAATCATGGTGAGGTGGAAATAAATCCCAGCAGCTACAGTGAAGTGACTCTTTTTTTTTCTTTTCTTTTCTTTTTTCTTTTTTTTAATGTAAGGTATATGTGGTAGTGGAGTTCCCACCCTAAAGGATGTGGCTTTGAAAATACGATCATAACCTTAACTCTAGCTCACACATCCCCCTAAAACCCACACAAACCCTGTCATGCAGCTCTGCACAGGCACCTCCCTGGTGAAACGTTAGGTGTTTTACTATGTAAAGTAGAAAGTTGAGTCATGCCCTTTTCTGCGCACCATGCAACTTTACTTAATTATAGTTTATCATATGTAATATATGTAATCCTATTGTTTTCTGTGTCAAACTTAGACTGATGCCAGAATCCGAATACATAATGCTAGGGCTGGGAGATGATCCCAGAAAGGATCGATTTTCTTATTCCAGGAGTTGTGTAGTAAAATGTAATTACAGGAGAACTACAGTACAAGCAACTCTACTAATGGTGAATTATAATTACTATTTGCAATGTTGTCACTTTGTCATAAAGACAACTGCACATCAAAGGTTGCACATCAAATTTACTTGTATATAAGTATCATTCATTTATGCCTTTAAAAAAAATATATATATATATATTTACTCGTGACTTATAATACTAATAACATTATTATTAATGCCATGCACCTCTCAAGTTGGAACTTCGATCGAGCCTCTGTTCTGTGTGTAAGCGTGTGGACTTTTCATGTTTTCCCCATTCTTGGTGGGTTTCCTCCTGGTACTCTGGTTTCCTTTCACAGTCCAAAGTCATGTAGTGTAGGCTGTATATACAGTGCCATGAAAAAGTATTAGCCCCCTTCCTGTTTGGAATAAATACAATAGTAATCACCATTGGCCTCCACTGTCCCTAGTTAGACTACAGAGATTCGTAGATGGATGGAAACCTAATAACTGGTTGTGCCACCATTGCAGAAACAACCGCGATCAAGGATTTGCTTCAATGCCTCAATGAGTCTTTCACATCATTATAGAGAAATTTTGGCCAACTCTTCTGTGCAGGATATACAGAGGCAGCTAAAAATTTTATGCACACTTCAGGAAAAGAAAAATAGTACAATGTATTTTATATCATTACAATATTATTAATATTAGCACATTATTATCATAATATATCAATATATACTGATATATCAATATCAGTATATAACAATACATTTAGTATTGAAGTATTTTTTAGGAATAATTAAACTTATAAATATTAATTAGACTCCAGCAATCACTCCATTGGTAACCCTATTATTATTATTAATCTTGTTTTTGGCAATATCAATCATAATGCTTTGTAAATATCACTTTTTGTTTGCTTGTGCTGCGATTTAATTTGTGGAATCGACTCATTGAATCGACTGATTGAATTTTCCCCTCTCCAGCACGTACAAATTTGAATCTGATTTGGAGTCGACACCGAAAGTTTTGGAATCGAACGGCCATCCGGTACGCGAGTTCAGTCATTCTGATAATTGAGGAAGCTGGCGGGTGATACCATTCTCACCGAGGGGGGGGGGGGTAATAACCAATACACCGTCTATATCTGTTTAGCAAAAAAGGATTATTTCTTAAATAAATCACTGATTTGAATTACAATTTAGTACTACTTAAAATTGTAAACGATGTAACTATTTCTGACGCTTTTATAGAAAGATTTCTACGGTTAGTCTTACCGACTGTCCCCTCTGCCTGATTGTTGCCATGCTCCAATATCAGTATGGGTGTGGTGGTAATCCCGGTATGAATTGGTCAGATTCGCGTCAAAATTTGGCGCCTGAGGCCTTGTTGTTTTTGTGGATATACCAAACGACACAAACAAACAAACAATGAGCGCTGTGTATTTTTAAAACAATCCACAAAAGCATGCTCGGGAACTGACGGAACGTGTGGCGGATCTCAAGAGCTATCAACAGTAGGTAAACGCTAACGGCTAAGCTAAGCTCGAGTTAGCAAAGCTGTAACCTGGTAAAAGTGCTGCTAGTCACAGTGCTGAGTTTAAGGTTATTAAAGGTTATGTGTTTTGTTCTCATGTCTGTTTTTTGCTTCTGTGAAAGGTGAAAAAAAAATGTTACGGTTTGTTTGGTCGTTTGGAAAGCAACATGTGGTTTAAAATATCTTTCTGACTTGGATTGTTAGCCTGTTTAGCTAGGTGGGTGCTAAAACACACAGTATATATGGTGTCTTTATAATCTAGCTTCCTTTACAGGCTTTTAAAATTATTTCTAAGTGTTTATTGATTGATTAAAATGTTTGTCTTTATTAATTTAATCCCAAATTGGATCTATTCCATGATGGCTGAAGTCATGAATACTGACTTCTGACTCAAGGCTGTTTGTTTTCCTAATAATTTTGCCCTATTATTGATATCTCTCTGACTTTTAAAGATTAGGACCAAGTTTAAACTTGTTTTTTTACATTTATTTATGTTTTGTATTTACAAGCTTGTATTTTTGCTCCTGTGAAATGCTTGCTGAGGAAGGAGCAGCTTTCCTTCCTTCCTGTTTTTGAAGCACTGCAGCTCTGTGGTTCTTAGAAACTCGGGCTAAAGTGCACCAAAGGCCACGTCTTGTACTTCCTACAGAGACGGAGACGCCGTCGGTGTCTGCGAGGGTAGACGAAACCACCTTTGTGAGCTTTCAAGATGGTACACTGGTTGGGGTTTCATATCAGCTGTTGTGTACTCGCAGGGGCTCTCCGGTACTGTAGGTGGTGCTGTTTAAATGAATGATTTAAAAAAAAAAAAAAACCCTTTCACGATGATTTCTTTGACTAGAGCAAGATGAGTGGTGCCTGTCCTTGCGGATGGATCATGTGTAATCACTGACCATTGGCCTGGATGTGTAGAAAAATTGTTAAACAAAGCCTCCTTGATGATGTCATGCCGTTCATTAAATCAGGTTAAACGTTGAGGAGTTCTCGAGCACAAGGCGTCAAGTCACGGGTCAATTCCTACTTCCTGTGTGAACCCATAATAAAACAAAAACTGATACAATTCAGTGCCACAGCCATCAGCAGTCCAAAAAAGCAAAATTGTCCGTGCTGTCTGGGTCGGAGGGAGGGGCGTATTGTCTGCTGCAATTCTCTAACATCTGTATATGCGCTAGTTGTAGTCTTCACCCTCCCACACTTAGCTGCTGTCGTATGACCCTAGATATTTCTTGTCTTTATATATAATTACTTACACAATATATGAATTAAGGATCTCCAGGGACGTCCAGATACGCCGTCATCGCAAATCTTTACCGTAGGTGCAGATCCGAACCCAATTTAATGTTACTTTTTCAATCTGTGTGAATAGTTTACAGTGCACCATCTGCAGGTTTAAGAAGGAACTGCAACATGTTGCCGCCTCAAATTGCAAACGTCTTAATTATAAGTGTCAGTGTGTCGCCACAGAAACAAATCGTTTATTTATTTAGTTATTTTTTGCCATCTCTAGTATAGATCATGCTGTGGGTGTGATCTGCTCTAGTCTTTTAGCTCGGCAGTGGAAAAAAAGTAGTGAAAGGAAAGAAAATGAAACAAAATTCACGGTCAAAAAAGGAACCCTACAGGGTATTCTGCCTCAAATACACAATTTATATATATATATACTTCAGCCGTAACGCACATCTCACATTTGATCAGATGGGGGGGGGCGGGGGAAGAAAATCTTAACTAGCTTAGGAGTTTCGCTGAAACAGTGCAGTCAAATAAACTGAAACACTTTGCTGGTGATTGAACAGATTGTATGCTTTGCAGGCCTGCGTGTTCATCAGCGTGAGAAGTGAAGCCCTGAGCGGAGGATCATGAGCGAGCTGGAGCAGTTGCGGCAGGAGGCCGAGCAGCTGCGCAATCAGATCCGAGTGAGTCCGGGAACAACGTTCACATTTAGCAGTACACATTTATCCAGAACTAGTCGTTAGCCCTCAGCCGCTAGTGAATTAACGCTGCCTTTTACTCAAACGTGAGAAATCGTAGACGAGAAATGTAGAGCTCGCGTCCTGTTATTCGATTGTGCACCATTTTTTGTTAAAGCTGCGTTTACATGTTTAGTGCTCAGATTAACGGTGTTTGCTCACCAGAGGTGATTTGTACAAGACAGGATGAGGTGAATCCACTGTTTATAGCATTCTTTCATTGTTGTGTCTCAAGCACAAAGCGTAAATGCAAACTTGAGAGACACTACGTCTCCGTAAAATTGTTCCAAGAACTAAATCATTGGAATTTGTTGGGTTACTGCTTTGTATGTAATTTGTATAGAATCACGAAAATCGTCGCCCATGTAGCTGTTGCTGAAATCATGATTGTGTGATGCCCAAGTACAGGTCCAAACCGATCCAAACCCGAGTCGCTTCCTTTCACATTCCCTTTACACTGAACATATTTGCTAGACTACACTCGTTAAGCATTCTAGAGTCTCTGTTTTCTGGAGATATGCACCAGCTCCTCTTCACTCCTGACATGAATATGCATCCTGAGAGATTCCATCAGTGAACAGCCATAATTACAGCTTTGAACAAGGTCAAATGTCTCTAGATAATCCAGCCATTCAGACAGAATGTCTGAAACACACGTGACCACGATGCGGTCATAGTAAAAATGACCTTTTCACCACTAGGTTAGTAAAGAAAGCAGTTTACCTTCTCTTGTTTTATTCATGTTTCATTAACAGATAATGCGATTGAAACTTTTAGTAACAGGTACATTAGAGGTGCAGGATTTTTCTACTTCAAAACAAATGCTTTGCAAGAGGAAAGTAACAAATGTGAAACCCACCCTCTTGCAGAATCGAAGTTACGGAACCCGGTGGTCAGTAGAGGCGCTGTCAAGTCCGTGTGTGATCAGAACGATTTGTAATATTTATTTCTATGCTTTCCTTCGTCCTGGGTCGCTCTTCCATTCTCAGTAAGCTTTAAGTGTTTTTATTCAGCCAAAACGGAGCAAATCTTTTTACATCAGACCATTTAAGCTCGTCACGTCACAGCTTGAAAGCTCATTCTGACGCTAATAAAAAAACGACGGGTGCATGACGGGTGCATTTTATACATTTCAAACTATTACATTGAGATTTTTAGAAAAAAAATCAAAGTGCAGTTTGTTTCTTGTTTAACAGATGGTTTTGTATGCGTCCTGTAGCTAGCTTGAGGGATGTAGTGCCTGGAATGCCCACTAGTGGCCAGTGTAGAGCCATTTGAGTTGGTGCATTGGGGGAAAGAAATCAAATCCAAATCTCAAAACGATACAGATTATGATCTCACTCGCTTTTTTTTTGCTTGGAAAACCAAAAACTCTGCCACATCATTTCTTTAATATCAGATTAACAATGATGTTTGAAATTATTCTTTGCTGTGAATACACTTTGTATTTATTTTAACTATACATTTAATAATACAGAACAGGGTCACATTCTTTTTTTTTTTTTCTTTTGATTATCAGTCTTGTGCAATTTTTTTGCTGTGTGTTACAGGATGCCAGGAAAGCATGCAGCGACTCCAGCTTGTCCCAGGTAAAAAAAATAAAATAAATAAAAATCAGCACATTAAAGCTTTTCTTGTCTCTCTTTGCATTAGTGTCTTCATGCAAGCGCAGCACACATGCATAACCTGCATCTAACATAGACTACATGCTTTTAACTCAATGAAATATTAAACACCCTCCCTCATGTGCGCTCTCAGGGTCATGCTGGTTTAAAGATATTTCAGTCATGGAGTCTTTGGGCTGTGGTGGTTTTATTCATCTTATTCGTTTAAAATTCCTTGATAAATGACATAAATGCTGGTCATACAAATCACAAGAGACACTACAGAGTTGCAACTCACAGGCAAATGTGGCATAAGTTATGTGGCGATTAATTAACGTGAATGACATTTTATGAAGAAAAATGTCAACAAGTAAGGAACAAAAAAAAAGGTGCTAAAGGAAATTAATCAATGATTAATTTCATTGATTAATCAATGATCTACATTTGTATTTATTCCCGGAAAACATCTGTGAAATAATTTAGTTCCTGTTCTCACTAATGTTATAGCAGCTCTCTATTTATTTATTTTTCTTCCCTTTTCGCTTAAAGTTAATATGAGGGAAAATGCTATCTATGTTATTGAGAAATATAAAAAGACCCTTTAAAAAAAGGTGTATAATGAAAGGTGTATAATGGTGTAAAGCGGCAGATACAACGGAAACAACGTATTCGAACAAGTGCAGATTTGCATAACTGGTCAGAAGTTGTGGATTAATCTCCTGACAATCAGAATCGAGAATTCCACATGACATCAGGGTAAAATCATGAGCTAAATCAACACACAGTATTTATTTACAGAATGTATTAGCTCACTTTTGTATAAAAGATTAAATTAGATCATAAATAAACATAGATGATTGGGTTAGTGATTTGTCTCGGATTTGTACTTTTGGAGAAATGTTTTTAAAATTTATAATTCGTAATAAAGATCCGCTTATTTATTTATTTTTAATCGATAATACACTAATAAAAATTAAAGAAAGTGTAATAAAATCAGCCCTGATGAACCTGAAGTGTGTAAGTATTTAAGTACAAGTGTTTAGTCTGAACAAGTGGAAGTCATATTATTGTGCCTTCATCATCAAACAAAGTGTTTTTGACCGCTCTGTCTGTCAGACTAGACGACGTCTGCACACCAGTCCGATGCTAATTTTACACACTTTTTTTTTTTTTTTTTTTTGCTTAGCCCAAGCACATTCTGTACTTTTTGTCATTTCATCATCACAGACCCACCCTTTGTCATTTAAACCGTTCCACAATGATGATTTAAAAAAAATAAATAATTTTTTTCCCCCTCCACCTTGTTGGTAGATCACAGCTGGACTGGATTCAGTGGGGAGGATCCAGATGCGCACGAGACGAACCCTGCGGGGCCATTTAGCCAAAATCTACGCCATGCACTGGGCTACTGATTCCAGGTCAGCGCAGATGCACACATGCGCGCACGCACGCGCACACACACACAGATGGAGGGAGCATGTGCTGGAGAGAGGAAGAGAAAGTTCAGAGGAGAGTAGGAGGATGGGTGGGTTCCCTCAGAGGAAACCCTGCGGCTCTGTCAGTGTATACTCGATGAATAATGCAGCGACCTGCTCACAACTCAATGGTGTCCTGAGATTATAACCCCCCCCCTCCATCTCTGTGTCTCTCTCTCTCTCTCTCTTTTTGCCATCATCCTCTTTCTGTCACTCTTCCTGCATCTGTACATCCCCGCCCGAACCATCGAGCCGACCCGTGAGCGTGACTGCCTCGTCTCGTCGGGTAGAAAAATTCGTTTAGAGACATTAAATGTCAGTTAGACATACAAACTAGCGCTGTAATTCAATTAGCGTTTAGCCGGCCTACTCTCCCTCGCGTTATGTGTTCAAAACATTTACAAAACAAAATCAGGCAATGTATAATTTTTTATTGTTAACAAAAGAAAATTGCACTGATGTCCTAGTTGATCTCATAGACATTTCACAGAAGTATTTACTTTAAAAAAAAATTTTTTTTTTAGATTTATTTATTTGTTTATATGTATTGTTTTTAGTGATGAACATTGTCGCAAAGCAACTTTACGGAAATGTCTTCCGTAGCACGAGTTAAACTATTAAACCTTTGTTTGACAGACTTATTGGCAACCAGTTTAAGAACCGGACGGGTATTAGGGCTGGGCGATATGTTATCAATATCATTCTCCTATTATTATTATTATTATTATTATTATATATATATTTTTTTCCAGTATTGAGTTATCAAAACTTAACTTTTTGTATTTATAAAATTTTTTAAATATATTTTAATACTGTAGAACCCTTTAAAAATATTTTTTCTTTTTGTTTGACTGTTAATATTCATTTGTGTTAATGTAAAATAAGATATTTAATTACTGTATTTATTATTCAGACCTCAGTGTTGTCTTGATTTTAGTGTATTATACAAATGTCTCTACATACAACCAGAATTGTGGACGTTTTTTTTTTTTTTTTTTGAATAAAACGAAAACTAAAAGACTTTCAAATCACATGAGCCGATATTTTATTCACAATAAAACGTAAAGAACATAAAGGTTTAAACTGGGAAATTTTACACTTTTATTAACTTAATGAGCTCATTTGAAACTCGACGCTACATGCTACAGGTCTCAAAAAAGTTGGCTCGGGGGAAGCGAAAAAGCATGACATTTTTAAAAGATTCAGCCAAGTTAATTGACATCAGGTCTGTCACATGATTAGATATGAAAGGGACGTGTTAGAGAGGTAAAGTAAAGATGGACAGAGGCTCTACAGTCTGTTAGAGTGCGTAAAAAGATTGTGAAATACAACGATCAACATCACGTCGCGAAGGCTTTGAAAATCTCATCTACAGTGTGTAACATCAAAAGATTCAGAGAAACTAGAGAAGTCTGTGTGGATTCGCTCCAGCATCCTGCTGCTAAAGACCACAGCATGCCCCCACAAGGGGAACCCAGAACATAGGTGGTTTAAAAGTTGTGTATATCATGGTATGATAGTTAGAAAGTATGTGCATCCCTGACCATTACGAACATAAATGGTGGAAGCACACAAATGTCGAATTTCTTTCTCAAGTCTGTTCCATCATGACAATGCCTCCGTGCACAAAGCAAAACACCATGAACACACGGTAGCGAGGTGTTGAGCTCGGACCCCAAGAACTTGAGCATCCCATACGGAGGTCTGATTGAACCTTTAGGATAAACTGAAACCAGAGTCTCATGAAACCAGAGTCTCTCTGCACCATCAGTACTTGACCTCACTAATTATCACAGGTTGGAGCTCGTTATAACGCGAAGTTAAAGTGTAGCACATCTGGAACAGGATGTTCAACAAGCGTGTGGATTGAAACCGTATTGTGTGTAGTCTGCATCATAAACTGTGAGTTAATTAATACTTAATTCTAACTTAATGTGTCTTTTTTTTTTCCTTTTTTTTTTTTTCTCTTGATCCTGTAGGCTACTAGTGAGCGCATCTCAAGATGGAAAGCTCATCATATGGGACAGCTACACAACAAACAAGGTAAGTGCAGAGGAATTATGGGTCATGATGGAGAAGAAGAAGAAGAATAGACACTTGAGTTGTTCAAGTGTATATATTTGCAGAATATATACAGAATATTCTGTCTATATATGGAACCTCGGATTGCGAGTAACGTGGTTTACGAGTGTTCTGCAAACCGAGCAAAGTTTTTTATTTTTTTTATTTATTTTTATTTTTATTTTTTTTTGGATTTTTCCCCGATTTTCTCCCTAATTTAGTCGTGTCCAATTCCTCCCCGTCCCTAGGAGGCTCCCACATTAAGGCTACTACTACCACTCAGCCGGGAGGGCCGAAGACTATCGCCAGCCGACCGCATCTTTTCGAACTGCTCGCTCGCACACCGTTGGGGGCGGCGTAACACACTCGGAGGACAGCGCTATCCGCTCCCTCCGTTGCGCGAGCTCACAGACGCCCCTGACTGGCTGTAGAGCCGTGATTAATGTAGGAGCACTAAGTACCTCTCATCCCTCCCCTCTGAGAGAGCTCGGCCAATCAGCTCTCTCTAGACCTCCGGCTGCGAGAGGTTACAGCACCACCCGGGATTCGAACTGGCGATCTCCGGATGATGGGGCGAGCGCTTTAACCACTGCGCCACTCGGAGGCCCTCCGAGCAAAGATTTTTAATAAATTTTTCATCGGAAACCGAGCAAGTATTAGTTTACGAGCGCCGAGTATCATGTATGACGCATGCGACTCTTATTTTGACACCGAGCGTCACTCGCTCACCTTTTCACCCCCCATTTTTTTGGGTTGTGGAACGAATAATTTGAGTTTTCATTATTTCTTATGGGAAATTATGATTTGGTTTACCAGTGTTTTGGAACACGAGCCCGCTTCCGGAACGAATTATGCTCGTAATCCAAGGTTCCACTGTGTGTATGTATGTGTGTGTATATATATATGCATGCACATGTGGTTTAAACTTTATGCCAGACTTTCTAATAAAGAAGACTTTATATTACTTAATATTACACATGCTTCAAAACATTACATGCTAAATGGAAAGACATTCAGTTGGGCGTTTAATTGATGACATTGTGACTTGTGTAAGCTCCACCCACTTTGCAGCCCCGCCCACTTTGTGTTTAAAAAATGTTTGTAGAAGTGTCCCATTTGTGTGTTTCAGTGAGTTTTTATTTATTTATTTTTTCTTTTTCTTCCCTGTTCTCAGATCCACGCCATCCCCCTGCGCTCCTCCTGGGTTATGACATGTGCCTACGCTCCATCTGGGAATTACGTCGCATGCGGAGGCCTGGACAACATCTGCTCCATCTACAGCCTGAAGACCCGCGAGGGCAACGTCAGGGTCACCAGAGAACTGCCCGGGCACACGGGTAAACGAAACGCACCACACAAACACCATGCGGGATAAGGGACGCTGCTGTGAGACGATGGAGAAGTTCATTATGTCACCATTTAATTAATACATGTTTTTCTTTTTGTTTTCTCCCTATAAGGATATTTATCGTGTTGTCGATTCTTGGATGACAGTCAGATTGTCACCAGCTCTGGAGACACCACATGGTGAGTAAAGGACGTGGGGTCACCGCTTCCGTCCTGTTTAAAAGTGGCAAGACATTGTTCGAGGTCTTTTTGTAGGGTTTAATATGTAATATATCTTATTTTATGGACATTGTTGCTCCGTTGTGTCCTCAGTGCTCTGTGGGACATAGAAACCGGTCAGCAGGCCACCATCTTCTCAGGCCACAGCGGAGACGTGATGAGTCTGTCTCTAAGCCCAGACTCCAGGAGCTTCGTATCGGGAGCCTGCGACGCCACGTCTAAACTCTGGGACATCCGAGACGGCATGTGCAGGCAGTCCTTTACCGGTCACGTCTCCGACATCAACGCCGTTTGCGTGAGTGCAACACACACTTACTTTTTTTTTTTTTAACCTAAACTTTAACGAGAAATGTACAGGTGCTGAATGTACAAGCTGGTTAATGTGAGAGTGCATCTGTGGTCCTTAATACTTTATCTAAAAAATGTATATAAAAGTGTAATTTACGTCTACATCACTCCAGATGTTTTAGATTTCTTAGGGTTTCGGAATGTGCGAGTTACATTTCCCTTATAGCTTTGGTTCAAAGTTAGTGCTGTACATCAGATGCTTTTTAGCTAAGTGTAAATAAAAAAACAAAAAAAACAAAGCTTGAACGCACAAAACATTTAAAATAATATACGAATATATTATTTATGCGAATGTCTGTTCCCCTGCCACTTCTATTTAATAATTAATTATATTTTAGTAAAGCGCACAGGCAAAAGGATGTTAGTGTACAAAAACACCACAGCAGTGCTTTCAAGTCAAACCGGGACTTGTGATAACTTTTATTCCTTCATTCACCAGAAATTTCATCTACACATGTTTAAGATGTTCAAGGAGTTCCCGGGAGGCCGGGATCATGGTTCTGGCATACTGAGAGAACTTTCTACCTTGATGATGTAAAAAAAAAAAACGCTATTGAAATGCTGGCATAAGTGCATTAGTGTAGCAGAGGGTTATATAAAGAAATAAAGTGAGTTTTTCTGTCATTCTGCACGATCAGAAGTCCCGGTTTGACGTGAATACCCCCGATATGTGACTACATTGTGGACCAAAAAAATAACCTCTCCGCCCTGAGTTTTAATTGGGCATAACCTGAACTAGTTTAAACTTCATTCCTTCTTCTTTAATATGTATATGATGTCAGTGAGAGCGTTATTGTACTCCTCATGATATGGCTACCATGTCTGCTTGAATCGAATATATAAAAAAAAAAAATAGAGAAATGCTGAATATATGTAACTTCTTGCATTAAAAACATGCACTATGAGAAATAAATGTAGTGTTGCTTAACTCTCTCTCTCTCCTCCCCACATTCCAGTTCTTCCCGAACGGCAACGCGTTTGCGACCGGCTCGGACGACGCCACGTGTCGCCTGTTCGACCTGCGCGCCGACCAGGAGCTCATGATGTACTCCCACGACAACATCATCTGCGGCATCACGTCCGTGGCTTTCTCCAAGAGCGGCCGTCTGCTCCTCGCCGGCTACGACGACTTCAACTGCAACGTCTGGGACACGCTGAAGGGAGAGCGCGCAGGTAAGGCGCCCTCGAGACGAGGATTTGTCCCGCGTTGACATCCCACGGTTTAAACCGCAGCTGGCGTTGTGTTTCTCTTCGCAGGCGTTCTGGCCGGACACGACAACCGGGTGAGTTGTTTAGGGGTGACTAACGACGGCATGGCCGTGGCCACCGGATCATGGGACAGCTTCCTCAGGATATGGAACTGACCTGAGTGGACAGGACTGGAGGCTGTTGCGCCACTCTGACCAATCACAGTCACTGTAGCGGCCTGCTTCGACAGAGGAAGCCCTTTACCCCCCTCCCCCCCTCTCTTTCTCTCTCTCTTACTCGCTGTCTTTTATCTTTTCTTTTCTAGTTGATCTAAATCTTTTCCTTACGGCTACATCACTGATCCCATTCCTGGTGTCCACAGGGCGGAGCTCTGGGGACCCCCTGTCTCTCTCTCTCTCTCTATTCTTTTCCACTCCTAAAGAATAGACTGTCGTGTATATACCATTTGCTATTCTCTGTGCTTCTATGTGAAATGTACACACTTACACAGTGTTTGGATGTCGTGCGGAATTTTTACGATGGGTGTGTTGGTCGTCCCCGATCTTGTTTTCCTGAATTTTTTATTTTTTTTTGGTTACACACACACACACACACACACACACACACAGAGGGCACTGCCATCAGTTTGGACTCCTCCACAAACAAGCTGACCCCCCCCCCAGGTGCTGAAGTCGGCCCGTGATCAGGTGCTGATTTCTAGGGTGCTGAAGTCGACCCGCGGGTTCCGTGTCTTAGACGTCCGAGGTGTCAGTTTTTAGCCGATGGAGTTAGAAAGCATCATACGACGCCCGAATGTCTTTGCGTTGCGGTCATTACAGGGCATTATTAGTCTGCCGTTGTGCCGCCCCGTCACATGTGGATAGTATTTGCTCGCCGCCCCATCGTACAGTATTGCAGCCGGACGCCACGGTGGTGCAGGATCTAATATTTAGGACTCTTTGGATTCCGTTTGAAGATTGAACCAGTACGACGGGAAGAAAGGTCTCGAATAGGTGATACGGGGGATACGATATAGATATTATTGTGATCTATTACCGTCATGATCTTTGTACTTTTAAATCACAAGACATCTAGTCTAATTCTGGTTTCCGCGAAAAGTTAATTTAATTTTTTTTTTGGCGAAGGAAAGTCATCAGGACAGAGGAGGTCATGCTTGTTTTTCCTGATTATTGTTTAAGACAAAATCGCTGGTAAGAGAGAAAGGACGTTTATTGCTGCTATAGCTTAAGTGAGAACAGGATCGAGCTCGTTTCATCGACGTTCGTTAATAATAATTAAATGAGAGAGAAACGGATCACATCTTCGCTTGCGAGCTAGCAGTAGAGTTCAATAGTGTTGGGGGAAAAACAAGAGGTATATTTCCATATTTAGATTTGATGACGGCATGCATCAAAATTGTTATTGGTGCAATGCTGGAGGCTTTTCTTTTTCATTTTCCTTTTTATTTAAGCTTTTTGACAGGCAAAAGAATAAAGTTTTAACCTCCAGTAGTCTTGCTTGTAATTTCATCAGAGCGGAGTCCGAGTCTTGAAATGAGTCTCTGTTGTTCGAGCTGCTGTAATAGAACATGAAGCGGGATGATCCTGACCAATCAGATCGCAGGATTCCATCCAACATCACTGTTTGGTATAAATCTAAATATCTCTGTCGTATCCCCCAAATCCAGTGCCAAACCTTAAACTCAGAATGTTCAGGACAGTGCTGTGATTTTTAGCTCGTCTTGTGAACTGTATTAACACATGTTTACGTATTCACTCATAACCAAATCGTGTCTTGTGAAGGATGAAAGAGAGAAAGCAGGAGCTTAACGGTTTCCTATGACTACAAGTTTCACTGTGTGGGTTGTATTTTTTTTTTTTAATTAAATATAATTTTTTTCCCCTTTTTTCCCCAAATGTGAGATTATATACGAGCTTCAGTGTTGCTCGGCACAGACGCTCTTTCCTGTGTCGTGAGAACAAGCCTTAACCGTCGTAGTTCACTTAATTTTGTGCCATGTAGTAGAAATGATGAAGGCTTTCTTCCCATGGAGGCTTTACCCCACAATCATCCTTTTTTAAATTTTTTTTAATATATATATATATATTTTTTGTCATTTTCTGCCTACAGTATTGAGTCACTTTTGTTGTATTAAATCGTTGAAATTATTTCACTTTCGTTTCTCACCTGCTGTCAGTCTTCTCTTTTGTGAATGTGTTTTATAAACTAGTTTTCGAAATCGGAGCGCTAGCGCGGCCCAGAGTCACCAGTAAGTCTCCGATGGGACTTCCAGTTTGACCTGCCGTCACGAGGAATCAGTTTTCAGTATAAAAACAGAAGTGTATGTATCTGAACCCGAATGTGTTCGGTTTCAAACCAGTGCAGGCTGATTGTAAAAAAAAAAAAAAAAAAAAGGAAAATAACAAAACAAACAACAACAAAATTGCTTCTGGATTCTTTACAATGTGTTGTATTTTTTTTTTTTTCTGCATTCAGCTGACATTGTCTTAATTTTTATAACACAAATACAAACAACATTAAAACCAACTGAAACATGGAGTAAAATTGTGCACTTTAATATTTGATGTAAACAAGAACAAAAAAGAATGATGTAATCAGAAAATGACCAAACTTCCTTCAGAACTTTTTTCTTTTTTTTTAAAAGGTAAAACCACGGTTATAAAGTTTTCTTCTATTTGTAATTATAAAGCTGTAAATGGAAACTAGTTGTAGCTAGGAAATTAAGTTGTGGGCAGGCAACTGAAGAAATGTCGAATCACGCGAGTCTCGGCGTACAAAATGTTTAATCCGAGTCCTCTAGCTGTTTCTTCAGTTCCTTGCGTACAACTTTACTTCCTAGCAGCAGTTAGTTCCTATTAACGGTTTGTTGCGCAAGATTGAAGAGCAACTCATAACTTTGGTTCCTTTTATGCTTCTATCCTCTGATACAGAGAGAGAGAGAGACATTAGTAATTATTTAAAATAAAAGCTGGAAGGGACACTTTCATTCCTTGTTGTTTAGTGTTTTAACTTAAGAGGCTAGGTGTTTTTTAAAAATAACAATTCAATTGAAATAAATTATTTTTTTTTCTTGAATGATTCACACTTCATGATTCAGATAATTAAACAAATTTTTAGTACTATGCTAAGCTAACCCAAGTAAATTCAAAATGCAGTTTTTAAATGCTGATTTCATATAATAAAGGGAAAGTTGTTCAAACCTGCCTGAAAAAGTAATTGCCCCCCAAACCTAATAACTGGCGGCGAGTCCTTCACATCGCTGTGGAGGAATTTTGGCCCGCTCTTCTTTGCAGACTTGTTTTAATTTCGACAAATTGGAGGGTTTTCAAGCATGAACGCCTGTTTAAGGTCATGCCACAGCATCCAAATTTTGGGGCCAGGCAACTTTTTTACAATTTTTAAAAAAAATTATTATTAATGAAGTCATAAAGTAAAAACTTTACTCGGGTTATCTTTGTGTAATATTAACATTTGTTTGATCTCAATCATTTAAGTGTGACAAAATCAGTAAGGGGCAAATACTTGTTCACAGCACTGTGCAATATACAGTAGCTACTTTTGACATTCTCATTGTCAACACTAGGCAGGCCACACCCACATGAAGTATACAGTAGTAGTCCCTACAGGACACGCCCCCTCGTGTCTTACTCATGTAAACCTTGCGTCAGATCGCCCGTCCTGCTTTCTCTTTACAGTGTTGATCGATTCAATAAAATTAAATTATTTTTTGGACTTTTTCACATTTATTCACACTTTTTTTTTTAACATTTAAATATTAAAGAATGCAAAGTTGGTGAAATATATTTTGAAAATATAGTACGCTTTTGCAGAAACGACAAACTTTCTGCTAATACCTGTGCGTTTCTTTGATTCTAAAAATTGAGTCCAACATGAAGTTCCTCAAATGGCCACTAGGAGCTGGTTTCAAAAGTGAGTCAATCTCTATAATGTTAAAATGCTTTACAAAACTTTACAACAGAAATAAACATGTTTACAGCGTGTCACTCATCAATTACAATTTTGCATAATTAAGCCAAAAAATTATTCGTAATTATGGGTGTGGCCAATTTGACTGATCGCTGCATTGCTGGTGTCAAACTGCTGTTTTGCTGTTTGCTGTGCATCACTTTAGCTAAACTGCTAACTGGATTAGTTGTAGTTTAACTTAATTTCAAGAAATGTAGGAGTTGACACAGGATGAACTGTAGGGTACGGATGATGGGAGTTCAATCAAATGCAAAGTAGCGTTAGCAAATAAATGAACATTAGCCAGTTTAGCTAAGCTAATGATGAGCTAGCTACTACTTTGTGGTAACTGAGGTTAGTAGGTGTTTTCCAAACAGCCTCCTTTTGCTCCACCCATTTGCCTATTTAAGCAGGATGTAGGTGGTGTCAGCTCATGGCTTCAAAAACCACTCTTCAGAAAACCTATGGGGTGATGTCACTGAGTGTTCAGCTCTTTTTATACAGTATATGGTTTCTGAAAAAGTATCGCTTTAAGAGTTTATTTGGTTGGGTGAAATACTACTGGCAATATTAATTATTATAATACTGCCACCTAGTGGACTAGAGTATGGCACAAAAGATTGGGAGGGCAAAGAAAATGGAGCCGCTTTCAGTTTGGCTTTTAAAGCAGCCGGTGCCAAGAGGAATCATAAGTGAGATTTAATGTCTGTTTATTTACATGCCTTTTTTCTAAATGTTTTGATTGCTTTTATATGCAAAAATATGATTATAGTGTAGAAATTGGTAATATTTTGGGTGGCTGGAACGGATTCTCTGCATTTACATTATTTCCTATGGTACAATGCGTTTCACAATACAAAGAACTCGCCTCCATAACGAATGAAATTCGTATGCCGAGGTGCGGCTGTAATTTTGTATGAGACATGACGTTTTAAACCATCAACAATAAAAGTAACACAGCATTTCAGTGTTTATTAGAAACTTAATAGTTTTGAAAATTCAAAATCCTAACGCACGAAAATCAATTTCTCATTCGCAGTTCTCAGCGTTGCGCTATTGTGAGTGCAAGGTGAAGAGTTCTGCACAAAGTTCAGTCCTTTAACAATGATCAAAATGTTTATTTATTTCATAAAATAAATAAAATGAACACGTATTGCTCTTGTATTTAGGGAGTGAGTGAACAGAGCGCGCGGGTTCCTGTGTGAGCTCACGGAGTGTTTAACAGAGTGACGCTCTCACACTGAGCAACATCAGAAATCCCGAGAAATCTTTGTAGCTCGAATTCACAAGTGTCTCACACACTGTCATTTCCTCCAGTGTGTGTGTGTGTGAGAGAGAGAGAGAGAGGGGAAACCCATACTGCAGTGATGAATACACACTCACAGAAAAACTGAAATCTATAGTACAGCAGTAACTGTTTCTTAAGTCCGTTACTCCTGCAGCATGTTTTGTTCCACTTGATGTTGTTGTTGTGTTCCTGTGACTGGGTTTGGTCTGCAGGGTGTGAGGATGGTGTAACACTCAGCTGCAGTTTCATCATCTCAGAAAGTTCGATAAAATACGCGAGGCCCGCTACCGAGAAACAGTGACCTGAAAATGAAAGTGCATGTGATGTAAAACTGGTGTCACACCTATTATATACATACACACACACACACACACACATGACACATGTAACACATACACAACATACAGAAACCAAGGTGTTATGTTTGAGAATGGTGTGTGAACACTGAGAACAAACTGTTGTTGATGTTGATTAGCAACATAAGAATTACAACACACACACACACACACACACACACACACACACACACACACACACACACACACACACATCTCTATTTACAAACAAAATGACTTTTTTGCTTTAAGTTCTTCAGAATGCTTATTTGGATTCCTGTGTGTGTATATAATTAAATTAAATTATATTTAATTTGGAAATTTGGAGGAAAAAACAGGCCAAGCAATCATATTGAGTAGAATTGAAATTTTTTTTTTTCTGCATTTCAGTTTTTTATAGTCCACTTCAAAAAATATCACAATGATAGCATTTTGGCATTCTGTTCCATTAACATGTTTAATTAAATCTGTTATATTAAACAAGCCGAAAAAAATTCTGAACATTTCTTATTTTGCAATCATAATCATTCATTAAATTCATGAATTCAGAAAAAGCTTAAAAAATGAATGTGTTTCTTTTAATCTGGATTTTAGGAGCAGAGTGACTTCATAAACTCTGTATAATAATAGAGATAATAAAAAAAGTTGGATTGTTTACTGTAACAATCCAGTGACGTATATACTTTTTTGTTTTGTAGCACGACTGGTAATGCTACTACTAATACTTGTTTATCTGTGACATGTCATTTAAGTTAAAAATCTCAGTTTTTAAACCTAAAGGATTCACAAATACTTTGTCGGTCATCCCAAATCCATTTAGTAAATGTAATCTGGATTTTTTAAAAATAATTAAATTATAGATGTCCACAATAGCAATTTTATTATTCAAATGAATTACGTATAAAATCAAGTGAAATAATGAACGGGTGTGGTTGCACTGACGATCATTAACTCTTATTATTAATAGAGAAGGGGTGTGACCTTTCATGGAAGCTTGCACATGCTCTTGAATGTGTCGTATCATCATATCAGTAGCCGCGCGCGCACACACACATGCGCACACACGCCTTTCTGTCTTTCAGAAGTGGCTAAGTATTTTATCTAATGAAAATTACGCAGATCAAAAGACTGTTTCAGGCCAGTGGATGTCGGAAAGCACCACCTGAGCTCTCAGACAGGAAGCTCTGCAGTGACACAGAGCTCCTACAGTGATGTGCATGATGACCTTTAAAGCCTGAGAACACAGCTGCTGGCACAAAGTGCGGGGAGTTCCCAAAAGCAACGCCAGAGGTCGCTGATATTCGTGTTATTTATATATATATATATATGTTTTTACACTAGAGGGCGCCAAAGTCAAGTCAGACTGATGAAATTGAACTTCATGGTTAATTTTTTTTTTTTTTTAAACGTGATTTTGTTTATCATTTAGGAAGAGAAAATAGAATTAGCATTTTTCCTTGAGTGATTTCTTAAAGTGGATAATAAAACCCCCCAAATGTTTAATAAACATTTAAATTATATTAACAGTATAATAAATGGCTCATCTAGGGTCTTCAAAAACTTTAAAAAGATTTCAACTTTTTGGGGCAGTTTTTATTTTCATAACCCTGACTAAGTAAATTAAGTAAATAATTCAGTTTTAAGAAATAATAAATGAAACGAGTTGCTCAAATTACTTCCTATAGGCCAAATAATGATGATAACACAATGAAAAATGCATTTATATTTTGTTCATTTAATATTCTTGAGTGATTCTGATTCTTATTTTAAAAACAGAAAATCTGAGTATGGATTCTTTTCTGAACAATTTCTAGAAGCAGTAAATTATTGGCAGGAACCCTGCTCTTCCAAAAAAAAAAACTAGGAAAGATCAAAATGATTGCTTATTTTATTTCTTTGTATACATTTTGCATTTATCAAATGGACAATTGAAGAGTACTCAGATTTTTATATTTTTTCGCAAAATGTATTATTTGCATCAAAATATCCATCCATTCATTTATCTAAAAATATTCATAGTAAACAAATTAATTAGTATTCATTAATAAACAACTGCACAACTGAGCTGACCTTTTAACCGTCACTTAAGAAAGCCCGTTCAAATAGTCGATTCTTTGGTGAAAAGCACATCATTAATGTAAATGGCCTTAAACGATTCACTCAGTGGTTCAGATGTCAGTATTATACGACTAAAAGAACTGAATCTATCAATATGTCGATCCCAAGATCCATTGTTCATTAATCAAATGCCGTTAATTAGCTCATGTTCGGCTATAATGAGAGTTTGCTAGGCTAATAAGCTCTGTAACACGTGTCCAATATCCACATATATACACGTTGTCTCATTTCATGAACGTTTTATGAAAGTTGTAGCTTCACGAACTGTTATTTTCACTAGTTTTTTGTTATTTTTTAATTTTGTGTGTTTAGGTGTGACGCTGTTAAATATATTAAATGCGATGGGTACGAACTGTAAATTCAGATTCGAGTAATTGAAAAAGAAATTTTGGAACAATCGACTCAGTGTTGAACTAGTCTGGTGACACTAGCAAAGCCAATCACTTTAAAATGCAGCACTGTTGTTTCTCCCACCTTTTCATTTCACCATAAGATACAGTTGGCTGTTGAGAAATAGATTTGAAAGAAAATATAATATACTGTAAATGATCAATTTTAATTTTCCATTTGATCAGTAGATTATATTTGTATATTGTTATAAGGTACAGTTTTTAATGTTCAATTTATTATGTTCATGCTTGTTCTGTCCGCAAGAGGGCAGTGTTTTCCCAAGTAAGACTGTAGCAGATTAAAAGAAATTCTACCCATTACTGAACTTTACAAGAAAATGTACCTCTCTTTTACAGTTAGGTTTAAAAAATGAATACATAAATAAATAAAAAATTATTATTAAAACTCTAGCATGTTAAAAAAAAAAAAAGAAACAAGGATATGTCCAAACAACTTTTGAATTTAGTTACTTGCAATATTGCGAGATTTCAGTGTAAAAAAAAAAATATATATATATATATATATATATATATATTATTGGAATTCTTTTGTTCATCCTGAATTTAGGTGGATGTCACCTGAACGCTGAATGTCAGGGGTTCAAGACCCAGCATTGCCAAACTGCCACTGTTGCCCCTAACCCTGTCCGCTCCAGGAGTGCTGTATCCTGGCTGACCGTGCGCTCTAACCCCAGCTGGGATACGTGACCAAAAATAAACCAATTATAAATCACTGTGCTGTAAGGTCCATGTGAAAAATTATTGAACCCAATTTTTAAAAAGCCTGACTAAGAGAAAAGTTTTTCATTACTATGCAAAAATAACTTGATATCACAAGAAAAGCATATTTTTACTATTAGGAAATAACTTACTGTTATGAGAACACATCTCATTATACACTCACCATATAATTAGTCCAGAAAACATCTTATTTCTATAAAGAAATAAAGTTTACATTTACATTTACTACATGATGAAAAGCATCAGATTACTATGAGAAAGCAGCTCATTTTTTTTGTAAGAAACGTAACACGTAACGTAAAATTATGTCTTGTTATTATAAGAAAACACAATTCTGAAAATCATTGTTTAGTCAAATGTTGCCTGAACTCTTTTGCAGGACTGAATTGATAACCATGTGAGCTGTACAGTGCAAAAAAAAAAAAAAAAAACATGAGACGAATGATGTGTTTCAAGTTTTTCTACCTCATTATAACCAAATGCTTTTCCATCATTCTGAGCTGCAGTTATTTGTTCCGAATGAGAATCTCAAATCTCATGTTTGCCACAGTTGATGGCCTGAGAGCACTACTGATGCATACGAAAAAAAAAAAAATCCCTAAAATAATCTTGAATAAATATCATAGAGAGCCATGGGACTGACACGAAATTCCTCCAGCCTCGCTGAGAGGTTGAGTTATGGGTTTTGGATGTGACGCGCTTATGATAACAGCGTCCTGCGAATGTAGAGAGCTGTAGAGAAAAGGCACGGTCACACACCAGCCCCGAGTTGGCGAGACCGGACCGAGACGCTAGTCGTGGCACTGCAGGAATGCGGGACTGGCATCTGCGGGACAGCTCCGAGCATCTCGCACGTCGCAGAGGAGGGACTGTCGTCACGTCCCGTCTCCGAGTTCTGGGAAACAGCTCTCGCACATTTCTCGCCTAGACTAAATAAGAGCGAGACGGAGCAATTTTCCAAACCCGGATTTTTTCCGAGCTCTTCTCTTAATCCTAATTGTTTTCAGCTCCTTTCTGTCGAGACGATGATTATTCTGGAGCCGGTAGCCATGATTTGAGTGCAGCTCGGAAAGTCGTGCAGTCTCTCCTGGATTCCTGCAGCCAAAGCACCACCTATAAATAAAAAGCACATGCATGACTTTCGAGGCCAAGCAGCACAAGAAACAAGAAATGAAGCATGGGCGGTGTGGTCACTCTTGTGTACTTTACCCCCCCCCCGGAGCGTGCATGCTTCAAACCGTTGTCACCTTCTGACTCTGACGAGTTAAAACATGACTTATTAGCCGATTTTCCACCGTGACTGTTTATGACTGTTTCACTGTCTTTTCGGGTTCATCTCGTGTTTCTCTCCCCTCAGGCTCTTTTCCAAAAAGAAGACTTCGAGAGTCTGGAGTGCATTGGTCTCTGGCACTCCGAGTCTCCACGGCAGACGTGAAGAAGATGCGTACAGGCGCCGGGTGTTGGCGGCCTCCACCTTCAGCTCGTCCACTCAAAAAACTGCCGCAGCCTTCGCGTGCTGCCCCCACACCTGAGGTAATGCACGAACCACGAGAGAAAAAACAAACCACTGTACTCGACTCCAGAGAACATTTTCTGCATAATGGGTAATGTGTCTGATTAACACCTGTCTCAGGACGGGTAATATGGACACACTGATTTAACACAACAAAAATAATTGCAAAAATAATTAAAACAGATGTGTGTAAGCGTGCCTCTTAATTACTAGACACCATTAAAACAAGTTTCCTTTGTCACCATGGCCAATGTGCTCGTCACACAGACTGTAAAAGAACTGGACAAGTCCTCTGTGACGGATAAAGACTGACCTCAGCCTAACAGAGTCTGGCTGCTGGTAACCTCAGTTACCACAAGGTAGCTAGCTTAGCTTTAGCTTAGCTAAAATGCCAAGGTGCTAACGTTAGTTTATATACTAAAGTCACTTCGCATCCTACTCCTACAGTTCTTGTCTAAACAAGGCGTGGCCTTTGTTCCCTTCAGTCACAATAAAAGAGGCGTGGCCTTTGTTTCTCTCAGTCATAATAAAAGAGGCGTGGCCTTTGTTTCTCTCAGTCACAATAAAAAAGGTGTGGTCTTTGTTCCTGTCAGTCACAATAAAAAAGGCGTGGCCTTTGTTTCTGTCAGTCACACTAAAAGAGGTGTGGTCTTTGTTCCTGTCAGTCACAATAAAAAAGGCGTGGCCTTTGTTTCTGTCAGTCACACTAAAAGAGGTGTGGTCTTTGTTCCTGTCAGTCACACTAAAAGAGGTGTGGTCTTTGTTCCTGTCAGTCACAATAAAAAACGCGTGGCCTTTGTTCCCTTCAGTCACAATAAAAGAGGCGTGGCCTTTGTTTCTCTCAGTCATAATAAAAGAGGCGTGGCCTTTGTTTCTCTCAGTCACAATAAAAAAGGTGTGGTCTTTGTTCCTGTCAGTCACAATAAAAAAGGCGTGGCCTTTGTTTCTGTCAGTCACACTAAAAGAGGTGTGGTCTTTGTTCCTGTCAGTCACAATAAAAAAGGCGTGGCCTTTGTTTCTCTCAGTCACAATAAAAAAGGTGTGGTCTTTGTTCCTGTCAGTCACAATAAAAAAGGCGTGGCCTTTGTTTCTGTCAGTCACACTAAAAGAGGTGTGGTCTTTGTTCCTGTCAGTCACAATAAAAAAGGCGTGGCCTTTGTTTCTGTCAGTCACACTAAAAGAGGTGTGGTCTTTGTTCCTGTCAGTCACAATAAAAAAGGCGTGGCCTTTGTTCCTGTCAGTCACACTAAAAGAGGTGTGGTCTTTGTTCCTGTCAGTCACACTAAAAGAGGTGTGGTCTTTGTTCCTGTCAGTCACAATAAAAAACGCGTGGCCTTTGTTCCTGCCAGTCACAATAAAAGAGGCGTAGCCTTTATTTCTGCCAGTCACAATAAAAGAGGTGTAGCCTTTGTTCCTGTCAGTCACACTAAAAGAGGCGTAGCCTTTGTTCCTGTCAGTCACAATAAAAAAGGCGTGGCCTTTGTTCTTGTCAGTCACAATAAAAGAAGCGTGGCCTTTGTTTCTGCCAGTCACAATAAAAGAGGCGTGGCCTTTGTTTCTGTCAGTCATTAAAAAAAAAGGCATGGCCTTTGTTTCTGTCAGTCATAATAAAAGAGGCGTGGTGTGTGTTCCTGTCAGTCACGACAAAAGAAGCATGGGCTTTGTTTCTGTCAGTCACAATAAAAGAGGTGTGGCTTCTGTAGCTGTTAGTCTCAAATAGGTGTAGACTTTTGTTAGAGTTGCAAATTTCACACATTTGAACTTCACCATTGTTCATGAAACTAGTTCATGCTTTTATCACCTCTAGGTTGGACTATTGTAACGCCTTACTGTCTGGTTGTTCAACTAGATGTATAAACAAGCTTCAGTTAGTACAGAATGCAGCAGCGAGAGTCCTCACTAAAACCAGAAAATACGAGCACATCACCCCTATCTTATCTACACTGCATTGGCTCCCTGTGAAATTTCGCATCGATTTTAAGATACTACTTTTGACATTTAAAGCACTAAATGGTCTCGCGCCACAGTATTTGAGTGAACTGTTAGTGTCTTACTTCGGGACTCAGACACAGCCTCAGTGTTTAAGTCTAGGCTAAAAACCTATTTATTTAGCCAAGCATTTTTGTAAATAGATTAACCTTAGGTAAAGGAGCAGATCTGGGGGACTCATGGACGTGGAGTATTCTGGTGAACTGGTATGTTTAGATGCTGTCCTCCCCACTCTCATTGATCACTCAGGTTTGTTGACGGTGAGGTGATTGGTTGCTTTACATCTCAGTTCCCCCTCATGTTTGTGTTTCCTTCTGGCTCTCCCTTTTAGTGATGCTGTTATAGTTAGTCCTGCCGGAGTCCCTGCTTGCACTTTGCACTAAATATACATTCACCGTCGCCCTCGGCTCGCTCATCAGGGACAATCTTATCATTTTGATTCATACACATTGCATACAAACTTACTTCTTTTTATTGTGTAAAGCTGCTTTGCGACAATGTCAATTGTTAAAAGCGCTATATAAATAAAATTGACTTGACCATTGAGTATGATAACAATCAGTGAGTGATTAATCATTAAAGTGAATCAATCACTGGAAAATTTAGAGAATGGTGAGAGGTATAGGTAACAATAGTGTGAGCTGTACTCTCTCTCTCTCTCTCTCTCTCTCTCTCTCTGCGTTCACCCACGAATAAAATTTCTACTTTCCTCTCTAGAGAACTGTAAATATAGTGATGTGCAATTAATCAAAACGTATTCAATCATTCAAGCACTTGTAATCAGTAACTTTGGAAAAAATACCTCCTTAAAAGTAAAACGATCGAATGGCATCAGTAAACACAAGGGAAGTTCATAACAGATTGTGTTAATGATGTGGAATTTGACCCCAGAGGAAAACTCGAACTCGGTCCTAAACATAACAGATTCAGCGGACAGCGATCTGGCTCACAGTGCTGGGCTTAATGTTGGCCAACCGGAACAGACGATGAGACATTTATTCATCATTTATATAAGGAGTCTCCAGTTTAAGCAGTCAACGGGAAAGCTGAATGTTTTCTGACATCTTCAGGACTGAGGAGTTCACACTGTGTTGTTTCTTTGTAATGTGTGTTTTGTCTTATTAACTCGAAGAGAAAAGAATATAAATGGGTATTAGATGATTGAGAAACGCAGTGCTTATTGCTATACAATACCGCTTTTGTGGAAGTAATTCATCATTGCACTTCATCACACCACTCTGTCATAGATTATTTTCCAATAACATCACACCTTGTTTTTTTTTCATAATGTTAGTTTTGAGTTTCATAATGTCTGACCTTTTACAAAGCAGAAAGTGTACAAAATATCCATAAACATAATATCTTGGATATGTTTATATGAAATGGGCGGCACGGTGGTTTAGTAGTTAGCACTGTCGCCTCGCACCTGCATGTTGCAAGCTTGCATGTTCTCCCCGTGCTTGGTGGGTTTCCTCCGGGTACTCCGGTTTCCTCCTACAGTCCAAATACATGCAGGCTAAGCTAACTGGCATTTCCAATTAGACTTACAGGATAAAGTGGGATACTGTAGACGATGGGTGTGATGAGTTTTTATATGAAATGTTCAGAATTTGGTGCTTTTGACATAAAATCGCAGAATTATATATATGGCAAAAAAAAACAACATAATTTGTCCTAAGACAATTTGCAAAACGGTGTTTCAGCTTCAAGATGGATTGTTTTAAACTCAGTGACTTCCTTCTGTTTAATTTTAGAGATACCGGTGTGTCAGAATAATTTAAACAAGATTACTCAGTTTCAATTAACAACCTGAGGAAAAGCGTGTGTTTATTTGCTGAATTTCGATTTTCCATTACCTGTTACCCAAAAACTAAAGAAGCAAACAGGTTGGCCGGCTAAATATTTTCGCGACAGCTCGAGACTGCTTCTTTGTTAATATACATAAGATGCTGCGCTAATGGATCATCCATTAGTCACGTCGGCATCGATTTAATCCCTTGTACAACACATTAAGCCGTGCAGAAGCCGGCGTGTCTGCCAGCAGCGGCCTGAATATGCCAGGTTTTGTCCTGAACGCCAGCAGTGCAGAGCGTGTGCCAAAGCCTCGCTGCCCTTAATTTACCTCAGACGGTCTGGACCAGGGGCTGCAGAGTGCTCTGTACCTGTCGGTCAGGACCGGCTCATCTCTCGGCACATCGCGCTTAAACTTCAGCCAGGAAACATGCACAAGACAGCCAGACGTCAGATCTGTGTGCAGGAGCAGAGCATTAACTAGATGATTTAAACCATATGCTGGATGAGATCTTCTTTTTTTCTAGGTCTAAAGGGGCATCTCTATAACTTCTTGATGGTAAGAGTATTTGAAGTCCTGCTTTATGTCTGTAAGACTGTTGCTAGGGAACACAGAACTATGTACATTGTGCTTATCACTTTAACTAGCCAAGGGCTAATACAGACAGTGGAAATGAGACAAAACAGAGGGGAAAAGCAACAGGTGTGTTTCTCAGTTTCTTAGAAACATCTTTAAATTACACTGTCCATCCATCCATCCATCCAACCATCCATCCAACCATCCATCCATCCATCCATCCAACCATTCATCCATGAATCCATCCATTCATCCAACCATCCATCCATCCATCCATCCATCCAACCATCCATCCATCCAACCATTCATCCATGAATCCATCCATTCATCCATCCATCCATCCATCCATCCAACCATCCATCCATCCATCCAACCATTCATCCATGAATCCATCCATCCATCCAACCATCCATCCATCCATCCATCCAACCATCCATCCATCCATCCATCTAGGAACCTCTGTAGTCCAATAAAGGACCGCGGAGGCCAATGGTGACCACTGCATTGACATTAGGCTGCATGTTAATGGTGGCATGCATTCTAATCTGCATGTCTTTGGACTGTGGGAGGAAACCAGAGTACCTGGAGAAAACCCACCAAGAACAGGGAGAACATGCAAACTCCATGCACACAAACCTCAAGGCGGAAATCGAACCCAGACCCTGGAGGTGCAAGGTGACAGTGCTAACCACTTCTCCAGCGCTATAACCAGTGCTATAATAATGGTATAAAAATATACATATATAACACTGTATATACATAATACAATAATAGTAAAAAAAATAAATAAATAGTATGTCATCCGTGACCATCATGCGCAAATGAGCTCGTTCTGAAACCTCTGGCATTATCATGGAGTCGATCCCGATTTAAAGTTATTATTCGCTCCACTATTCTTGGAAGGCTTTCTACTAGACGTTGGATGTTGGAGTGTTTATTCAGCTACGAGAGCATTAGTAAGCTCAGCCACTGATGTCTTCCTGGAGCTCGCTTTGGGGATCTCACAGTACCGCTGTCATGCTGGAATCATTTCAGGCCTCTTGGTTTCGGCGAAGTAGAAATTGTAATGTAACAGTGCGCACAGTCTATACAACTATGTGCTTCTCACTTTGTGGTAACAGTTCCAGACAAGAACCATGGATTCAGTGACAGTCAGGGGTACACAAACTTTTAGCCATTATAGTAAAAAGAGCCTAGAACGCCTAGAAACCGATTCCAGCCTGGGATTAATTAAGTTCTTTGAATCTGGAATCTTGAACCGTGACTCTCAGGCTGGGATCCAGGAACCATCCGGGGTCCATTAAGTATAATCAGGGGGGTTTTTGATTTTTTTTTTTTCGTGGTAATTATAAGCAGTAATTATTAACATTTGTTTTGTTTATGACTGAGTTTTAATAGTTCTTAGTCTTTTTGACGTTCAATCTAAACGTCAGTAATTACGCCTGTGATGATGTCAACCTGAATAATGAAGAAAAATATTCATAAACTTGTATAATATTTCAACCGCTCATAAAATAAATCTGTGGGGGGGAGACCGAGTGATCCTCCAGTGAACTTTAAAACATTGCCAGCTACCAGATCTGTTATGTAAGTTCTGTTATGCAGGGTTAATATTTGTTAGAATTGTGTGAGAAATTCAGATGGCGATTGATGAACCAAATGTTTGTCCAAGTCTAATTTTGGTTGTAGCTAATAACTAACCAGGTGGCGTAAAGGTTAGCGGCCTAGCGGTTAGCACTGTTGCGTCTGTCTGGGTTCGGGTTCCCGTCTCGGGGGTCTGTGTGCATGTCGTTAGACTTCCTCCGGGTACTCCGGTTTCCTCGCACAGTCCAAAGACATGCAGATTAAGCGGCTAATTGGGAATTGCCTGCAGTGTGTTAATGAGTGTGTCAGTGTGGGTGTGTGTGTGTCCTACGACGCAGCTCTGTACACCGGATAAAGCGGTATAGACGATGAGTGATGATAACTCCTGTAATCCAACCATTCATCCATCCCACCATCCATCCATCCATCCATCCATCCATCCATCTAGGAACCTCTGTAGTCCAATAAAGGACCACGGAGGCCAATGGTGACCACTTCATTGACATTAGGCTGCATGTTAATGGTGGCATGCATTCTAATCTGCATGTCTTTATAGACGATGAGTGATGATAACTCCTGTAATCAAGAACCTTGTTCTACCGTTCCTTTAAAATGCCATGTCAGCTACATGATGATGATGATGATGATGATGATGATTAATAATAATTAGAAAAATAATACTTGTTAAAAATTATATGAGTCATTTAAAAGAAGATATGTAACAATTGTTAAAAGGCTTGGACTCAATAAATGAGGCGTCGAAAAAAAGTTCAAATAAAACAATTCTACAAAAATTGTAAGCAAATGACGTGAAAAAAGTCAAGCCAAGAAAAAAGAAAAAAATAAATAAATTGCTATAATGGTAAAATTTTAAGCGCTACATCTCCCGCTTTATGCCTATAAAACCTTTCTTGCTCTGCGTGCGTGTTTTGGCAGCAGACCGCCAACTGAAGCCAGCGCAATTAATGCTAATAAAAAAAAATTCCGTTCTGCAGGCTTGTTTACAAATCGAGCAGCCTAAACAAAACAAAACAAAAAAAAACAATTTTTTTTTTTTTTCAAAAATGAGGTTCTGGCTGTACCTCATGAATAAAGGCCACCACCATGTGTCTGCACACTGTGATTCTGCTACATGCTGGAGATCCTGATCACAGAAACACACACAGACACACACATCCAGTTTGAATGGATTACCATGAAATAAGTGTAGCGTTAACACTGGTGAGTTTACTGGCCCGTTGTGCCCGGTGTGTGTTCTCTCAATAAATACACACAAGTCATATTATGCCTCTTAAATAGCTAATAAATCGCAGAGGTGTGGTGTGTTTGTACTCCACACACACACTCTGAGCCTTGCTGTTTAAAGCAGTAAATCTGCGCAGTAAAGAGGCTTTAAGACGCTGCGTTTGTTTTAAAGCACAATTTTTTTTTCTTCCCCCACCGTGAACTCGTTGCCTTCGCCGGGTCGAGGGTTAATAAAGTCCATGAGCCTCGACAAAATTCTGATCTGGCTTTAACAAACTGCTCGAACACGCTGCTGATGTCGACGCTCACTAGTGATAAAGCGTAACGGGAAATTTCATTCTCCTAAAAAGGAAGAAGAACAAATGCTGTTTCCCCGTGAATGCCATTTCCTTCTCTCTGTCTCTTTCTGGTTTTCTGTGTAGACATTGAGCCAGTACACCACAAGGCTGCTTTATAATATTGAAGGTTTTAGTGTTGTTAGCATCACTACCTAGCTAGCTCATTCACAGCTGCCTGAATTCCCAGCGGCCTTTGCCACCAGAACATTAATGCACTTTGTGTTCTGACACTTTTCTATCAAAAGACAAAAACAAACACGTGATAGTCTTCTTCCCTCCTGGCTGAGTGGTACTAGTAGTAGTCTTAATGTGGGAGCGCCCCCTAGTGACGGGGAGGAATTGGACACGACTAAATTAGGGAGAAAATCAGAGAAATATCCAAAAAAATAAATAAATAAATAAATAATTTTCCCCCTATCTTTATTTGGATTTATATAATTTATATAATGTCTAATGGATGCCGTGTATGCAAAAATGTGCCCTTGCAGGAACTCCTGGGTCTGTTCATGTACGCAGCGCTGACCTGAATTTTAAGAGCGTGCAGAAATTTCTCACACTGCAACAACAAGACTTGTTCAGACAAGGGGATAAAACTCAAGCTCAGGGTCGTTCCAGTTGCACTAATATCAGGGATGATGACATTTACACGCAAAGTTGCAAGCTGTCCATGAAACCTGCCACGCCTCTTCCTTTATCAGTGTCTAGCAGGGGCAGCTCGACAGTTAGAGGTGTGTGCTGGTGCAAAGTTGGGAAGGTCAAATCCTGTCCTGTCTCGCTGAAGTTTAACTGCATGAAGTAGAAGTAGAGCATAGTACGCGAAGGTTCCAGATCTGAGATATTAGAAAGTTAAACTCAGTTCTTTTATTATGTAAGTACACAGTGTTTGTACACTTATTACTGACGAGCGTGAGTACGAGAGTTTGTAGAAACAGTTCAAAGATTAAATCTAATAATAATCTGCTGATCTTTAATGTAATCAGTGATAATATTATTATTATTATTATTATTATTATTATTATTTGAGGTTGAAGTCCACGTCCACGTCTGTGTGTCTCTCTGTACAGCAGAACTCTCTGTCTCACTTATTAATACACAGAAATCACATTCTGTAAGGTCGAGTATCTGACGCCTTGTTTACACTAAGTTGTACTTCTTTGGTGCTCAGACAAATACACTCGCTGTTCGGTGATCGGAGAGAGAGTCACAGATGAGAAATGGAAAAAAAGACTCCAGCGTGTTAAAATTCACTTATACCACGTCAGCGCTGTTATTTCAGCCACAGTAAAAAAAATTCACTTTATCTTTTCTAATTAATATCTATTGGTGCAGGTGTTTGTTTACATTGAGACGGTAGCGCATTAGTAGATCATTTTAAATCTGGTAGATTATTAAATCTGGTACTGGTAAAAATCGCTTTTACTCAACATTTAACTCAGCAGGTTACACTTCAGTCAGATATCTAAGGACTCCAAAAGATTCAGTAAGTTCCGACGATTTGAGACACGCCCACAGTTTGACGCGTGCGCTTTACGCCGTCGGAACCTCAGGTTTGTAATCGGGCACAAAACTGCTTAGAACTTCCTTTCTACTAAACATTTTGATTTCCTTTGTGATGCAGGTCAATCGTCAGGCAAATACCAAAGGACCGCCAACGTTTTATTAAATTCTGTTCAGCCAGTTTCTGAAAATTGCATGAGACTGATTTCTGGTCCTTCAGTGTATGAAACATAAAGATATCATTGAAAGAGCGAGTTCTGACCCAATGTACACACAAAACCTTTCTTTTCTTTATATATATATATATATATATAGATCTACTCTGCACTTAATATATATGAATATTCCCAAGCTTTCCCATTGTTGAGCTTTTGGAAAACTCTAAACTGTGCAGCTTGCACTTCAATAGGATTCATTTGTATTGTAAATCTAATAATAAATAAATAAAAGCTTGTCCTTCTTGCCCTTACTGCTTTTTTTTTTTTTTTTTTTCCAGCTCAGCTGAATAGAGTTTCGTCCTTAACCTGGCAACTTGTTTGAAATAAAAACCTCTCATGCAAATCTTGTTTAAAGTCCATTCGAGACAATTTCTATCAAAACCAACATAAATCTCGTTCTCAAAAATGTGCAATCCTGTGTTTCTGCTACGAAGGAAAGTGAGTCTCTTTTTAACATAAAAAAAAAAAAATATCCAAAACCTTTCATGTTGTGAGTTACAGTTCCTTCTTCTGCACATCTTTCTCTTGCCGAGGATCAAAATGCTTCATTGTAAGAACTCTGGATCTCATCAGCACACTCTTTATTTTTCTTCGCCTAAATGATGCACAAACACAAACAGATCCGGCGTGCGCTGCATATTCATTATGCCCCGACTAGACAAGCGGAGACTTGAAATCTGCAATGTTTGTTTTAACATAAATTGTCCATGAGATGGTGCCAGCGACCACTCGGGTTGACTCTGCGTGCCATTTTTTTGTGTTGAATTATGTAACGAGGTTCCATGAGGCTTGAGCAGCTCAGCACCGACCCAGGTGCTGCGCCGAGGACCGCGCTGTTCATCGTGCGGCGAAGACGAGAAGGGAAGGAGGAGGAGGGGGTGTGGCGGGTTATTTGGAAGGCTTCGCAAATTTCCCATTAAATGTCATCATCCTTGATAGCAGGATTCAGCATATCTGACATGCACATTGCTGCTCCACCCAAAAGTCCCACGGTGTCTGGGAACACAATACGGATCGGTCGTTCATTCTAAAAAATAATAGAGAGGTGCAATCTGCTCATGCTTTGATCTTTGTCTTAAAAGAGATCAAATTAGGCAACTGTTACACATCAACCCTTACGATAGGCACTAGGACCTAGAGGTACTTGAAAGAGGGCAAAAACAAAGCTGGCAGGGGCAAAGGAATGAGCCAGACGCAGATCGAGAGCTGGGAATGCTCAGACAGGCGGATAGGATGAGGGTGAGACGAGGGAGAGATGAGGGATCAGGGTGGCTGCCGAGAGACGGAGTGACAGATCGAGATTCACGAGCAGATAAGCGAGGGAAGGAGGAGTGAAGGGATGAAAGGAGGAGGGGCATGAGCTGCTCAGGAGCTTAAAAAGAGCAGAGCGCGAAAGGGAACCTAACACAGAGTGAACATGGAATAGACTGAACGTGCTCGTCTGGAGGAAAAACAACAACAACAACAACAACAAAAAAAAACCATCAACATCACTTGAGGGCCTATGGAGCAGGAAGGAACCGAGCCAACAGAGGGAGTGTAAGGTTAGTGAGAGAGCAGGGAGTAACTAAGACAGGCAATCCCACCCACTGGGCAAGTGTACCATACATACACACACACACACACACACACACACACACACACACCGACTTTATCACAACCAGTCACGCTGTAACAGAACCGTGTAGCCGTCTAATCATCACACAAACGCACCAGCGGTGCCACACATGCTGTATTTACGGAATACACACACACACACACACACACACACACACACACGCAGACTCGTAATTCAAAGCTCGACCTGAGGGAGTTTAGACTGTAGCAAAAAGGCATAGAGAGTCTTGGATGACACAAGGGCAAGACTGAGCTTGGAAGGGGGAGAAAAAAAAAAAGAAAGGAGAGTGACGTTAGGACTGATGCAGCACTCGCACAGCAGAGGATAAATATTCCTCATCTCCAGGACTGAACCTCACAACAACAAAAAAAGATTGTTTTACGTTCCTTAAAATTTCTTCATGAGAAGCATCAATCCTTCGAGGAACTGAGGATCCATCTTCACATCAGCTATATCCATTTGAGAAACCTTTCCTGGAAAACCCTACGAGAAGCCCGAAGATCAATCTCCACCATCCTGGGAGTGGGATGGGACCTGAACACTGAGGATCCGTGAGAGATCACCGCCCGCCGACCCTGCAGCATGTTGCCCTGGCATGGGACGAGAGGGCCACTCGTGCCCCTGTTCCTGAGCCTCCTACTCGCCACCTGCGCCGGACATGACAGCCTCGAGGACGTGGACGTCGATGATGAGAGCAACTCCGTGAGCACAGAGAGTCCTGTAAGTTCAGCATCCGTGCCCATGTGGAGCGCACCTGTGTTCTTGCACAAGGGAACGCTCTCATGTGGTTTTCTTGGTGGTATCTTGCAAGCATGCGGTATTATGCAAGGAGTGAAAGCGACAGTAATGTTTGTGTTTCAGAGTTATGGAAAAAGTTGCCTCATGCCAAATGGCTGTAGTGTGTATTACATATACCTGACCCTGTTGATTCATGCTCCGGTAGGAGAGCTGCGGGGATTTCCAACTGCTTTGATTGATTGGTGAACTTTTGTGACCGTCTCTTCCGCAGGAGACTGTGTCTTCAGAGATGGACATAGTTGATCCTCACAGGACCTGGATAGCCTTCAGGGATAACTCAAATAAGGGTGAACAAAAGAAGCCCAGACAAAATAAAAGAATCTCTAAGGTAAGCATCTGAGCTCGGGACTTTTAGATGTCCTCATCACTTCCTGTTCTACTCGCAGTCCTTCATTTATAGTCCGTCACTACACAGAACAGTTGTAACCACTTTTATCTCCATTGATTTCTCCAGCATGGCCTGCCCGGTCCTCCAGGCCCTCCCGGACCCCAGGGGCCTCCTGGTCCTCCTGGCCCGCTGATGCCCAACCAGGACGAGATATTGGAGGACCTTGAAGTAAAACTAAAAGGTACGGCAATGTTAATTATATATCTTAGCTATAAATTTATTACAAAGACTGAAGTCTGGTAAAGAAGTTCTAGTTCCTCCAGTTTGGGCAGCACAGAGTCCAGACCAATCACAACTCTCAGACCGTTCCGGTTAACGTCAAGCGGTCCTGTCAAACATTTCAGTGAGGTCCTGACAAGTAAATTGCTATAGTGTGGTTACACAAGAGAAATAGCTGAAAGCAAGGATAGAGGATTAACATTTTGTAAGATTTAAACACTGCGCGGATGTGAAAAAGTGTCTGAATGGTATACAGAAGTGTACAAGCTATTTATCAATAAACCGTATAACAATAAAGTCATTTAAACCAGGCCCCCTTACGGAATTAATAAACGCCCCATCATTTTTATTTCACATCCCAGAACATTATACACTATAGACATTTTTTTATTTATATTAGAATATGCTAAAAAGGTTCGGTTTCTTTTGAAATTTAGCTCAAAAAGTCAAACCATCGTAAGTTCTACATTAATTACATGTAAAAAGAATATTGTTTTAGGTTTAATATCTTCAAATGAAAATTCATTGATTAAAAGTTTAAGGGCTTACAGCTCATGAAGATTACAGCAAAGTCCAGTGTCTCAAAATATTTGATATTTCATAATATCCATAATAATAATAATAATAATAATAATAAAGATTTACAATATAGAAATTCTGAAATATTATGCTCATTAATGTACTCAGTAATTGGCCAGGGCTCCTTTAGTACACATCACACATCCGTGGAGGCGATCGGCCTGTAGCACTGAGGCATTGTTGAAGACCAGGTTGCTTTGATAGCAGCGTCAGCTCGTCTGTATTGTTGAGTTGGGATTTTCTCAACTTTGACTTCACAATAGCTCATAGATTTTCTGTGGGGTTCAGGTCAGGTTCAAGGTGAGGGTTCAAGCACAGTTCAAGCAAACCAATTAGTGATAGTTTTGGCACCATGGAATTCAGCATCTCCTTGTCAGCAGACAGAAGCATAAAGTGCCCATAAATCAACTGGTAGATGCCTTCATATAACAAAACATTCAGGCATTTGGCAGAAACCCAGAGTGACTTACAGTTTTTGATTTCATTATACATCTGAGCAGTTGATGGTTAAGGGCCTTGCTCAAGGGGCCCAACATGAAGGTCATGGGATTCGAACCTGGGACCTTCTGAACTATAGTCCAATGCCTTAACCACTGAGCTACCCCTGACCGCACAGTGGACCAACACCAGCAGATAACATAGTATCATCAGTGACTGTGGAGCCTTCACAATGGACTTCAAGGATTCTCCTTGAAGGATCCAGACTCTGGGGCAATGATTTCAAAATTCAATGCAAATTTGCATGCACTACTTAAGAGGCTTTATGAATCTAGTAAAGTCCTGAAAAAAGGTCCCTGGTTCAGCAGTGGCTTGATGATGCTCAACAGTTACAGCCCATTTCTTGAAAATTGCTCCTTGTGGTGGCTCTTGAAGCACTGACTCTAGCCTCCTCACTACACTCCTAATGAAGCTCTTCCAATGTGACTTGGGTTTGCCTGACAAATTTCTTAAGTCTTGCTTGTTGCTTGTGCCCCTTTCATTTGTAGGCAACTTTCAATACAAATGCTTTGATAGAAAGTGTGTATCAAAATATATGTTCTGTGACTTACCCTGCGCTGCTTGTGAAATGTGTGGATGATCATCTTCTGGACAACTTCCACATCTGTGCACTGAACTAGACCGAGAGATACACAGTATATTATACTGTATGAATAGTAATTTAGCGCTGAAATGAAAACAAAACAGGGTTGAAATATTTCACTTTACATGTAATGAATATAATGAATGCAACACATGTGAAAGTTTCACATCTCTAACTTTCATTTTCTTTCATAATTCACCTGCATCTTAGCGTCTTGCGCTTGGTTGCCAGGACAGCCATGCCATAGAAAAAGTCACAGAGATGTTTTTGCTTATGCATCGTGCTGCTGCCACATGACTGGCTGATTATGACAGTAAAGCTTAATTTTTCACACTAGAAAAAAAAAAAAAAGCGATCATGTAAATACACGAGCCTCTGCTTGGTGACGTTCCCCGCGGTAAAATATCCTGATCAAGTCTGACGCCAGTGATTTCTGAAACGCGGCCTATAATTAAAAGACATGAAAACTTACAGATCATTGTATCCCTCAGCAAAATCTTATCGAGTCAAGGAAATGTGGGGAAAATCTGAAAGCGAGGACGGCGGTGAAATGTAATCGAGCTAAACGTGGCTTTCTGTCAAACGTAGCAAACGCATTATGCTGAGATTGAAAGCGCATTTGCTTGATTGAATCGAGACTTTATTTAATCATCTCAAAACAGCCCACAGTTGGATTTCCCCCTAAAAGCTGCTTTCTACAGTTGCACTACTGCAGCTTCCAGCTTAAATCAATACCACATGTTTACTTACAGTCTGTTATACAGTCTGTTTATACCGCTGAATATTAAATGAGAGATGGGTAAAAGTTTTGGCTCTGGGACCACAACAGGCTTTAGAACCGGGGTTAATTCTAAGCACTGGGTTAATTTCTAGGCACTCATTATAATAGGTTATGATATCATTAATTGAAAGAAAAGTGCGTAATTGTTGAAATGCTGACGTTTTCCTGAAAAAAAAAAAAAAAAAACGAGGGTTATAGACCTAAGATTCAAGATTCTAGAGAACTTTATTAGTCGCAGAGGGAAATTTTGAGGGACATTTGGACTCGAAGCTTCAGATCATTAACCAGCTTAGTGTCAGTGTCAGTGAATTCATCTGTTTAACTTTTAAAACAAACATATCCTTAAAATTCCTATCATCATTAACATCCTGAAAATGTACAGCATGAGAGAACGCACGTTGCTCTATTAACGTTATGAGTTTTAGGGACATGTTGTCATGAAATAGATTTAAACGAATCTACAATTTCTTAATATAATGTTACCACCACCCGAATATGGGATTATTAATTCCACTTGTAGACAAATGGTTTAATAATTTTAACGGGTAAATATCTTGTTCTATTGTTTTACTGAAATAAATGCTTAAAATGGTATGCTTACATTTAAAAAAAATTAAAATAAAATGTGTCTATAAATAGGTTTAATAATCTTAATTTTTGTTTTGTAATATAAAATAAAAATATCTTTTATTAGAGTAAAATCATTTTTGAAATAAAAATGTTCATTCACTACTGTAACTGACTAGACTATAACTATATAAATGCACTATGAAATAATGAATTATTACACATTAAACATTAAAAATGTCCATAATAATGATGAGAAAACGATCAAATTATTGCATCACAAATTTTGCTGACATTTTGTCCTGGACTTTTCTATCTCACCTTCTTTGTTTCATCTTTTCATCATTTTTGTGCCTCTTTGTATTTTTTTTTTTTTAAATTAATTAATTAATTGATTTATTATGCTCTGCATGAGATTTGAAAAGTTAAAAGTTTGGTCAATATAAAGTAAGCATATACAGTATTTATGATGTATCAGTATGGGTTGGTAAAAACACAATAAATGATACCCAGCGTGGTACTATAAGATTGACCTTTGCATGAAATCGTCCAAACGTTTCGACAGTATTTCAGTAAGGAGTCTCCAGTGTCAGCGCTTTGAAACAGTCAGAGATAAATCTGTAACTAAATCTGTAGGAGCTCAGGCACGGAAAATCTTTAGAAAGGATGAGCTTACGTTTTGGCGTTTCTTAGTAACATAAGCTGAGGTTTTATTAAAAAAGAAAAAAAAAAAGATCAAAGAAAGGGTTGAGATGGAAAGACTTGAGTGTCATCAGGAACTGGCTTGTTTTTAGAGATGTTCCAGAACAAACTATAAATAGATTAAAAGTGTTAAATTATAATCGGTGGCAAGTCGCTGCTGCGTAAGAGGAATGAAACACTTAAGTTTTGGAAAATACACTTCCCAGCTGTAACAGTAACTCTGACCAACCCTTTGATGATTGTTTCCTATAACGGAACACGGTGAGCTGTACTGTGTGCACCGCGCCGGTCAGGAACGGAAAGTCAGCGCTGGCTCGCTTCAGGACACTCTTGTAAATGTAACCTCAACGGTTAAACAGATCTCAGAATTACGCCCTGTAGGGTTTTGCTTTTTCACCGTTACGGTTTACTCGTGTAACCGCATTTCAGCGGATCACTTACCAGCAGATAATCAGAAAGTTGCGTCAGCGTTTAAAGAGCTGATAAATAATTCAAGCTTTCGCTCAAGGCCAAGATCTCGCAACCAGGCCGTAGGAGCCAAGTCGCGCAGAGCGGCGTGGAACAGCCGACGTGCATGTCTGTGCAGATAGGAATCGGTGACTCTGGGTCTTCCAGGAAGTCATCCGGCAAGCCTGCGAAGCAGTGAACAGAGAGGAACAAGGAGAAAACCGTAGATGCGTTCATGCCTTTTTAGGGAATCGATATAAATGATAGGAAGTCGTGTTGTAACGGTGAGTAACGCGTGGAGCGAGAAGAAACGAGCCAGTGCACATGCCACATGCTACCTTGAATAAACACGCAAGTCGAGGATTAACTCTGACCCGAAAACCCAAAGGCATGATCACACACGCTTATTTACACCTCGAAACGTGTACGTATGAGAGAGTGAACCGATAAAGAAAGAAAAATGAAAAGCATGCCGGTGTAGATGAGTACAAAGTCAACACATCACAACGTAATTATACATGTTAGTCAAGTGAAAAAAACTTAATTACAGCTTTCAGAATGTTTAGGTTTTATCATGCACACACACACACACACACACACACACACACACACACACACACGAGCAAGCTAATAACACCGATGTACCAAACACCAGCGAAAATATTAAACCAGGAGCGATTACATTCCAGCAACATCCAGGTGTTTAAGACAAGTTTGTCTCGTGTCCTGGACGGGTTAGATATTTGACTGCTGATCAGAAGGTCACATCGTCCTTGATGTTCGTTCTTGATGAGTGTGTATTAGAGCACACACCGGGACTTACACTGTAGTTTGTTACAACTTGCGATTTTTTGGCAAACCTCAAATAGCCTTTCAGTGGATCATGTCTGATTCGTTTGTATGTGTGTATGTGTGTATGTGTGTGTGTCACACTTATCCTGTGCGTTTGTCCTTCATCACGGACGTCGCATGTTTGATCGCGAGCTGGTTTGATCCTCAAATAGGTGTAATTTTCTTGGACGTCAGTGTGACTTGGCCCCGTTGTAGAATTCCCAGGATTCCACATTTTGTGTGTGTGTGTGTGTGTGTGTGTGTGTGTGTGTGTATGGGGACTGAGTGTTGGCAGTTGTCCAGGAAGGCAGACACAGGTCTGTTTGTGCTCTGGAGCCGCGAGCTGCAGGCTGTTCTGACAGCAATATAAAACATAAAGGCTCTTATTCACACGGCAAAAACACAGTGGCGCCGCAAACTCAAGCATGTTCAACCCCAACACACTCTTACACACTCTCACACACACACACACACACATACACGCACGCACGTACGCTCCATCCACTCATACACACTCACACTCCAAATATTTACATCTCCCTTTCAGGCACAGATTGTTTAATGACTTTATATGCAGCCAAACGTCAGTCAAAGATCATTTCAGGCGTTTCAAATCTGGCTGATTATCTTCGCTATTTAAGATATTAAGAGGGCAGCGAGGGTGTGAAGTGCTGACAGCTTACCAAACAGCACGGCGCAGAGCGTAAACTCTCGGAACAATAAGGTGCGAGAAGAGTACAGCCGGCTACATTTTTAATAGACATGATTCATATATATATATATATTTTTAAACTACTTTAAAAACGGACGGCGTCACGAGTCAGACTGTAACGTCGCTCACTGGGACACGCGCCAACCATAAGCATCTGGTACCACATTTCCACCAAGGCGGTTCCGGAGCTAGTTCAGAGGCCGATTTTGAACCGGTTCTTTGTTCTCAGACCGAAAAAACAGTTCCATAGCGGCACCAACACTTTGCTGGGCTGGAACAAAGAACCGCTTACATCAAGGGCCTGGGGGCGGGATTATCGCGGCCAACTAATATTTGTAACCACCATCGTAAATTTCTTTTCTTTTCTTTTCTTTTTTTTTTATAGACTCAATATGCAACGGGCAGCTCAAATGCCTTTCTAGTAACAATAAATCCAAGAGAACGGCTTACAAACCGTTCACCACCATTGTTGCTGTGCTTTCCGCTAGTGACGAGTCGTTCAAATTCACGGTACACAGTACGATATGCAGTGAAATGCTTAGGCAACTGCGCTGACCTTAGAACAAGAAGGAAACAAAAAACAAGAAAGTTACTTATCCAAGAAGGAATAAGAAAGAATATCTATAATAGGAAATAAATATTAAAACAAAAGTAACTTTGAGAAAAATATATATAAGTAAAATTTGACTAAGAAGAATAAAATAAAATATAAAATGTCTGTATGATACAAATATACATTAAAGGAAGATATAAGGAAATTATAAGAAAGTGAGAAAAACCTAATGTCAAACCTAAAATGTGCAGTAAAGTGACATGTTAAAGTGTCTTATGTGCATAATGTCCATGAGTGAGCAGGTGTGCAGTGAGGACTAGTGAGCGGATGACCCGAATGTCCTGAATGTCCAGAGCGAGTGCAGAAGCATGTGTGGAAGAACGAAAAGAACTAAATGACTCCAGAAAAAGATTTGTCCATTTTGATGAACAAGATTCAAAGAACCGAGGCACTAAAATGATTCAAACTTCCCATCACTACTCTCCGCTAGCATTACTGTGAGAGTAGAGACGTGCGATAAGCGCAGACACATACAGTGACGTGATGACGTGACTCTCTAGCCAATGGAAAAGCAAAGCCAGTTTTTAGAAGAATCGCTGTTGAACCAGTTCTAGCACCAGACCTGAACTAGCAACTGGTTACTCTTTGGTAGAAGAGGTGTGCGTGTCTCTAACGGCGCCCCCTAGCTTGTACCTGGTGCACATGGTGCTCGTATAGTGCCCTATATGAGGAGACGGAATTAGACGCCACTAAATTAGGAAGAATTGAAAAAGGAGAGGTTGAGCGTTAACATCGCAGTTCCTCTACTGTCCAACAGGTGGCGCGCTCTAAACTATTCACGCACTGGATGAATTCTGTATGATAGGAGCTATGAACTATTTCATAGGTTTGAAAGTCAGGCAAAAAAAATGTGTAGACACTTCAACAGTCGTTATCTCCGCCCCTTTTTTAAACCTCAAATTAAATTATGGCAGCGATGTGTGGTACGTATGTGTGATACTTGGTTATAGGTCAGTAATCGCACCATCGTTGATGCTGTCATGTGATCGTCAGAAGAGAGGCGGATATTTTTCATGTTTCAGTGTATTAAACATGTTGTCCAGCTGCCTCTGTATGTTGAATGCGGATCTTTATAAAGTCTTGACTAAGAGAATACCAATACAAATCGAGTCAGCGCCTGGGTATCATGATAATATTGTATCCCCAGTGACTGTGGAGTGAAACTCGCCGTGCTTTCTGAGAGTGCTGGACGTACAGTAGTCTTTGTCTCCTGGTCATCTGTGAGGTTGCGTATGAAAAAGAGGATGCTTTTCTACGTGTTGCTCTGCCCTGTAACACAGCACTTTAGAAAAAGGAAGTGTACAATCGAGAGTTGGCTGGAGGGTGGGAACTGTCCCGGGATGTGAATCTCCAGGGACCTGCCGATACGATACGATACTATCACGATACCCAGGTGCTGATTCGATTTGTATTGCGATTCTGTAATTATCAAATTTTTTTAAATAAATTATCCTGATTCAACAAACTTCTCACACAGTTCCCTCCTACCACACAGGATGACGAGTGAATAGTTTAGAGTGCGCCACCTGTCGGATTGTAGAGGAACTGCAATGTTTTATCACCTCAAATGCAAACATGTACTCAATCATGCTGTATGCCTATATGCTCATAAGTCTATGAGTCGGGGTCAATAGGCAGGGTACCAATCCATCACAGGGCACACAAGCACATACACTTACACACACACACACACACACACACACACACACACACACACACACACACACACACACACACTTCGGGCAATTTGGAAACACCAGTTAGGCTAATATTCTGCAAGTCTTTGGACTGTCTGAGTAAAGCGGAGAACCTGGAGATTTGAACCCAGATGCTTCCTTGCCCTTGTGTATGACTGTCCGTCGCCAAAACATATAATAATAATAATAATAATAATAATAATAAATTTTTACTGTGGAGTCAGTGTGGCGATACATGAAGTTCCACAGAAAAGAATCATGATGCATCACGGAACTGATTTCCCTCTCATCTCTAGAACTGACCAAGACCAAATTACAGAGGAAACATGGTGGAAGTCAGGATTAATAAACCGACAGATCTTTCCTTTTTTTTCTTTCTTTTTTTTTTTTTTTTACCCCCTGACTGCTTTTTCTGGCTGTTGTCTCTGCCTAAATGCATGTAGACCTATCACTGCACTCAACATGCTTGTGCTTCATGGAATTATTTACATAACCACCACAAACCAGCTCATCATCATCATCATCATCATCATCCTCTTCATCGTCAATTGTGGCTTTGTCCTTAACCACACACGCGCACGGGCCGCACAAACATTACTACGATTATCCCATCATCGTCACGGCTGCGTCCCAGAGCGCTAGTGGTCGGCATGCTTTTAGTGCATATTCGCCAGAGGGTGGCGCTCATACACGTCACGCAGCAAGCCGTCTCCTCATCTTACTTCAGTCCTGCTTGTTGTATCTTATTGATTTATTTTTTAAGCCTTATTTTTAGACCTACTTCACCATCACGATCGTGTTCTTTGTGCGTTACATCATGTGTGACTCGTCCACTGACTCGTCCACACACCAGTCGGAAGAAGCCAGTGAGTGCAGTGTGGAGTGAACAGCATGTGTTGTGTGAGATGTGGTTGACTTAAACTTTGCCTCTTGTTGCTGTCAGAGATGGTGGACAGCCAGTGTGTGCTCTGTGAACAGCCCCCCCGCGTGGCCACGGCCTTCCACAGCCACCTGCACCGCAATCTGCTGGTCCAGAGACGGAGCCTGCAGGAGCTCCAGCCTTTCAGCAGTGTAAGTGTGTCCTCTAAAACGCCGATCTAAACTCTAAACGCATCCACATGCCATTTCTTGCCTGAATGCCGTGACTTTGGCACGTGCGTCCCGCACATCTGGAATAAACTTCAATCGGATTTACAGTGGATTGTGTTATTATGATGATGTCGGGTGGGGTGGGGGTGGGGGGGGGGGGGAATGGGGGGGTTAACACATTTTATCATCAACCAGAATCCAAAAGTAGTTTTATTAGTAAAGTCAGATGATTGACTTGACTTTGAAAGAACACTTAGAATCTGGCAATAATTTCATTTGCCTGTTAATGTTTAACCGTGTGTCTGTGTGTCTGTGTGTGTGTGTGTGTGTGTGTGCACTAAACTCAACGGTCTGTGTTAAAAATTTTTGCTTCATGGCAGTTTTTTTTTTTTTTTTTAAACTAATGAATGAATGTGAGCTCTTTGCATTTTCTTTACTTTATCTTACATCCTAATTTGTTGAATATGAAGAACGTGGATCTAGAAGTGTTGCCACAATCCTGTAAAATTGGCGTTTTATGCTAACCAGAGCGCCTGGGGGAAAAAGTCTTATTGTAACAACAACACTATTAGCCGTTCTAGCTAATATGGTCTATTAACTAGCAGATTCCTGCGCAATGTGAACACATTCCTCTTGGTTAATATTTAGCGTATCGTAATTCCTATTCACCCTCAGCACTTTAGCCGCTTGGTGGTTTTTCTCACTTCTCTACAAACCTGCAATCTGACCACGAAAACTCATCTTTCAGACAGATAGATATTTTTACTCATCCCAAAGGAAATACCAGAAAGAAATGAGCATTTAGCACGGTGCCGCTCTGCAGTCCCGCTACCTAAGAGCCGGAAGTTCAGGTTACAGAACAAGACAAAACCAAGCAACTGAAACCAGCAGAAACGTAGAACGTAGAAAGACTACAGGATGGGCTGCTATTGTGTCGGCGCCCGGAAGTAAATCTATTTATACTAATATATACAAAGTGTAGATTTCTGCTTCCTGTTTAAGGACAGACACGATGTTTGTTGGTTCAGGAGATAAAACGTCCTAACTGGCATTTGTACATCACACAGTACGTCTAAAGTTTGCGACCCTCACCATACAGGACAAATATTTCGATTTTTTAATTCTCATACTCTCACACTGACTTTGTTTAACAGATCATTAAAGACGATTATCCTCTTCTTTAGTAAAAGTTCAAGAGCTGCACATTTTCTTTTTATGGCTTTTTTATTCCAGTGGAATTATTTTCCTGCGTCGAAACCTTGAAGTGAGAAAAACATGAAAGCGATAATAAAAGACTGTTAGCCTATAATAAATACATTCTATTATATTTATTATTGAAATGATGTTTATATATATATATATATATATATATATATATATATATATATAATACACAGTAGTTAATAATGGTTATATTTATAGCGGTATGCGTCTGTTTCACATTACACACAAAACTCAAGAAAAACCTGCCAGTAAATTTCTACAACAGATTTTGAAATGTTTCATATTTTCTCCGTTATATAACGAGGTCTTCTGTTGTTCGTAACTCAGCACCGTACATTGTAAATGAGGCCCTCGCCCTCAGCGTGTTTTTCCCAGATTTAAGTAAATGAAATGAAACGAGCCGCTGGCGCGCGGATGAGACGGGCTGGCGGTGGAGGAGAGCAGCTGGAACAGTTTGAGTCATTTCTCTTCTCTGTGCTCCTCACAGCCGTCAGACACCGAGCAGTTTCACCAGCGGGGGCAGGGCTTCAACGCCAGCAGCGGCCGCTACACCGCCCCGGTCTCGGGCTTCTACCAGCTCACGGCCAGCCTGGTGCTGGGTGAGTCAGGATACGACATGGAAGTTTAAATGACACTTTGTTTTTTTTTGTTTTTTTTGTAAAATTCGTCATTTCTCACTTTAACTGAAATTTTTTTTGAAACTGTTCATATTTAATCCTGTAAGGATTAAATTAATATTATGAATGTATTAATAAATAAATAAATAAATAAATAATAAATTCATATAAAATGATATGTTAGGATTTGCAACTTTACTTCCAGCTTAGTTTATATAAACAGATGTGATTGTAACTTAACTCACATGGGGCGAAGATTTGTCAGTTTTATTACATCATAATTATTATAACAAAAGTTAAGATTTAGTGCCCGGTATAATATTTGTTTTTTTCCTAATGAGTTAATTCATTTGAACAGTTGAGAATGATGAGCTGGACGGAGTTAGAATTCATCACTTTTTATTTAAAAGAATTTTTTTTTTTTTTTTTTATCATTTAAAACTTTCATTATGGCTTAATAAACGTAATAATAAATAAATATTAATAAACTTGACAAACAGTGATGGAGGTTTAGGTTTAGGATGTTGGTTCGTGTTTGGTACGTCTCTTCCGTCTTAATCCACACGAACAGGCGCAAAAGTTAAAGTGATATTTTGTGCTAAAACGTGACGTGTTCAGAGGAGTTGACAGTCGTGTCTATAGGGTGGTGTTCTTTTACACTCTTTACAGCATATCCACACGTTACGGCATCAAACGTCTCATTAAACTATGTATGTTCTCAGAATCCAGTGAGAGTCAGAAAAGGACGCAGGCGCGACAGAGGGACAGCGTGAAGGCCTCCATATGCATCGAGTCTCTGTGTCAGAGCAACATGTGAGTACAAAGCTGCGGCCATGTGATCAGTGCGCTCGGACTACCGCGCTTATTTTATTAAAACAAATGCTAGAACACGTGGCGGCTGCAAGGGACACGGCGTGACCAAAAGTATGTGCACCCCTGGCCATCACAGAAACCCGTACGCCCTCGTCGGACATCCCATTCCAGTTGTTATAAAAACCTCCTCCATCCTTTCACACATGTGCGAAGCTTTTCTCACTCGATGTCGGAGAGAAGCTCCAGTGTATTCTAAAGGTGATGTAAGGGCTCTTCCAGTCCGACTGGAAGAGCCCTTACATCACCTTTTTAAAAAAAACATTTTTTAGTATACTCATAACTCTACAGTATTCTGGTATTCTACACCGTTATCACAAGTCCCAGTTTGACTTGAACACCCCGAGTATTTCAATACAAGGAAATGACTCTTCTACAGGAGCTCAGATTTAAAGGCAGAAAGCAGTACAACAGGTTATTATTATTATTATTATGATGATTATTATTATTTGTAATTATTTATTTATTTATTTTATTTATATTTTAATGGAAATCCATTTCATTAAAAGTATTTCCTAATATGTTTTAAATGTTACAACAGCACACTCACAACAAAATATCCATCATCACACACCAATTGAATCAATCAACCAACCAGTATCTGACAGTTGGAATGGGGTAAATGATGAGACATGGCAAAGACACACACACACACACACACACACACTGCACTGAAACACACGCAGCAGATGGTGACGAATTGTTTTTACGGCGGTGCCGCAGGTCTCTGGAGACGGTAACAGGCGTGAGTCCTGCAGGAGGCGTGTTCAGCATTCTACTGACAGGAACCTTATACCTGCAGGTGAGAGTGACTAACACACACACACACACACACACACACACACACACACACACACACGCACACACACACTCAGATGTGCCAGACGTACACAAATAACGCATTTCACATTGTCATCATAAAACACTGTATAGTGAAAGTGATAGAATAATTTTACCCGCCCAGACTTGTGCAGTTTATTATAATAATACATCAGTGTTTTATTACTTTATCTACATTTGCTAGAATGAACAACAATTTGCCATCAAGTCAAACTATTTTAGATTTTAAAAAATTCACGTATATCACCATATACGTATTACTGAATAGTGTGTGTGTGTGTGTGTGTGTGTGTGTGTGTGTGTGTCCTGCAGGCTGGAGAGTACGTGTCTATTCTGATTGACAACGGAACAGGATCAGCATTAACAGTTCTCCAAGACAGCTTATTTTCTGGGATCCTTCTTGGAATATAAGACCTGAAAGACAAACCACACAGACACCGGGATACAGATGATGGAGAGAGAGAGAGACAGACAGACAGACAGACAGACAGACAGACAGTAATTAGCCAGTCGGAAAGTGAGACACATTCACACAGACAGAGAGAGAGAGAGAGAGAGAGAGAGAGAGAGAGAGAGAGAGAGAGATGCACTCATTGGCCCCTTTAACATAAACATCTGTACAGTTGTTCACTTCTCAGTTCTCTAATCAGCCAATCATGTGGCAGCAGCGCCGTGCACAAACCCAAGAGCTCCCGTCACATCAGACATCAGGACGGGGGACAGTCTGATCTCTGGGATGTTAACAGTGACATGGT